>CM034151.1:110867893-111113087 GCA_019776745.2 Taxus chinensis
AAAAGTGAAATTAATGGAATGATTTATATGCTTATATGGATATTGTGACTCTAACCATGTTGATGTTGTGTTAGATATAAAATATACTAGATATGTGTTCAAATTTTTTGGTGTAGGAACCATTACTTGGAAAAGCTAAAATTAACCAGCAGTCTCCATTTCTTCTACTAAGGCAAAGAAATACAATGGAAGCAGTGAAGAAGCCATGTGGCTGAAGCGGCTGTTGGAAGAGATACACATGGAAGTTGAAGGAAGTATTCATTTTCTATGTGGTAGTCAAAGTAGTATTACTCTTGATAAAGAGTTCAGTTCAACATCATAGAATGAAGCATATTGAAGTTCATATATGTGTTATCCGAGAGAAGGTTCTCTACGGTGATAGAGATCTCTAGTTCTACCAGACTGAAGATTAAGATTGTAGTTACATTTATGAGTCATTGTGTGCTATAAAATACTGCAAGTGTATGCAACGCTTGGCCTTTCAAAGTTTCCATTGAGGGGGAGTGTGCATGCATTTTCACCTCCTAATGGTTGGTCGGTTGTTGACTCCTTCTCCTCTATACTTCTACTTTGGTTCAAAAGAATTGTAAAATATCTTATATGATCTAAAGTAAACTGATAGAGTTTACATGTAAACTAATAGATTTTACAGGAAAAATATAGTCCAGTGTGCATCTGTTTGTAAAGGAGGTCCTTGTGTTATAAAAGGCTCCTAGAGATGCGGTATAAGAATATTTCCATGAGAAAAATGAGATGTAGTCTCACAAAATCATGCCTTAGCCTAAATCATATGTCTGTTTTATGGATTCCAAATCCTTTTGTACCAAAAGGTAAGTTGAGCATGATAAAGGTGTTATAATTCCTTCAACCGATATTCTAGCCTAAAACCTTTATGGTTTAAGGATTTTAAATCTTGTAGTGTACCATAGGAAAGTAATTTGTTGGCATATGGATCCCCACTTAATATTTAGGGGAGTGTTAGAACTATAATATTAAGTGCATCATAATGTTTAGTTTATAAATAAATAATATAGAATAGTTTATATTCTTATTATTTAAATATAAACGTTAGATTAGGTTTGTTAGTTATTAATTAACTAACTATTTATGAAATCGGGGTGTACCCCATCACTTAATATGGACATAACCCTTCGGGTTATTTAAATATGACCGTAGGTCATATTCATTAGATGAGGTGAATCAATGGATTTTGGGTAAATACATGGAGTAGAAGTGAGGGAGGAGTTACTAGATTGGGTTGTAAAATGTTTCTCTATAGAGGATTATTCTTCAGTGGTTTTTTACCCATTTATAGGTTTTCCACGTTACATACCGTGTCACTGTGTAATTTTTTTTATGTTGTTATTTACTTTTATTATGGTGTGCACATTTATATTTCCACTTATTAATGTATGTTAACCTAACATTTAATTTAGTTGGTAAATATACCTTTTCACCCCTCGTCCTAACAAGTACTAGAATTGACATCACTACACATAACTATGTAGATAGGAACATGACTAGATAGCTAAAAGAGATCACTTTGTGTGGGTATGAGTGTCACACACATATATAAATAGTTACATATTTGACTATCCATAACACATGTGAACATGGGACATGTTGAATTATTTTCCAGACACATTATCGGAGGTCTCACTTCATCTGCTCAATGAGAAATAACCTCATTGAAACAATATATTTGAAGATGGATATACTCTACTACTCTATAAACATAGTGGTTGAAAATGGCCCCACAATAGTTACAAACATAATATTAGAACTATAACTCACTATTTCATCCTCAGATGAGGATTGTGCCTTAATTTTAACTCCTTGTGTGGGACTAGGTCTCACGTGATAATAATATGATAATTTTAGACAAATTGTTGGGCACCTTACACATTACAATCTTCATTGGGAAATTTTCCTCATTGAACAACATGAACTTTAATCTTATCCTCTATGGGTTCTCGGCCTCACTCAACAATATTACCCTTATAAAAGCCACTAAACTAGTATTTCAATCTCAAAACTAGTAGCTATTCACTAAATATAGAAGAAGCTACTACATATTATCGATTTATAAGAATATCTTTACAACATACTAAAATTTTAATTCAATTTTATATTACTTCATCCTTGATCCTAAATAATATTACGAGGTTATTTTACATAGGGGACCCAATGGTCCAATCAACAACTAACTACCCAACAAATTATGACATAAGTAAATTAATATTGAATAATAATAATTTACAATTTCACAACTGTATACTTACTGTTTAAAGGGGGTGTCTCACTAGAAATTCCATTCCTTATACAACACATACTAATGATATTAAATTTGTATCACAAGATCCAAAAAACCCTTGATCCAAAGGGGAAAAAATATGATCTAGAGGATATGAGTATGAAACCATCTAATAGTCTTTGTTACACATATAAATTGGAACACTACACATCCATATACTAATCAACCTATGTCCCTTCGTAAAGTGTGTGATTATGAATGATGGTAGGCATGTTGATCCCCTATGACCATTCTATACCTAATTACACTATAAGCACCATCATTGAAATGCTCAACTACATAAACCCTTGCCTTAATTATTATTGAATACCTCTGTATGGTACATCTAATTAGATTTCTAAAATGGTTCTAGGATCATTGTGCTAACCTCAAGAAAAACACCCACATTCATGTTTATACCTGTGAAACATTAAAGTAATGTATGCATGTTTAAATTAAGATTAAGCTAATTGAAATAACCTAACACCAAGTAGATTCTACATTAATTTAATCTAAGAAAAAAAATCATGATAAAACATAAAGGAAACCTTAATTAATGTACATAAAACATTAAAGCAAACATCAAATGTAAACATCCTTTGATTGTTGGATATGCCTTAGATTATAGATAGAATTTTTATGAACTGAATACAACTATGCACAATCAAGGAATTTCTCTAAGGAAGAGGAAGAGATCTCACCAATATGGCTCAATTTCCATTTTTGGTTATTTTCTTACTACTCTTTACCAAGTAGAAAGGGGGTTTTAACCAAGCTTTCCAATAACATGAAAATTCTCTTATCAAGTGAAAATGTCTTACAAGGACATGGTGTATAGAGGTGTAAAAATTGTAGGAAAGTATTAGGTGTAAAAAAAAATCACACACTTGGGTACCTTTCTAGGTACATAAACACATATTTGCATTCATATGAATCTTAAGTGAGAAAAATAGTAATCGACAACTATCTTTGGCCTCTTTTCTTTGTTTCTAGTTTCCTTTCTAGTCTTTTACACCCTACAACCCAGCCAATACTTTATTTCTTTATCTTTCATGACTCTGGACACCAGGGCCTAACCAGGATGCCAACACCCAGGCACCCTCATCCCCTCTGGGTGCCCTTGACCTCTTTTATCTCACTCACTCTTTTTGGGCCTCTTTTATCCTTTGGGAATCTTATTTTCTTATGGGTCAACATTTTAGTTGTCAATTACGAAATTCAAACAAGGGAATCATATAAATACAAAGATATGTGACAAAAATAAATGACCAAGATCTAAGCATCTATTATCATCACCTAAGGTTACATCCAAAGGCATCTAACAGCATCAAAGACATCCATCTAGATTTCATTCAAGGGACAAGGGACTGCATTTTATATATATATGCATAGAAGGGGAAGTTCATTTTTCCATCTAGGCATCTATTTAAACTGGTACATCTAGTTATCGCCCGCTATCATAAGGGATTCTTAGGACATGATTCTATCACACACACACACAAGAACTACATGGAATTTGAGATGTGATGCAATGCTCAATTGTCAGTTCACTTTGTCAAGTGACCGTCAGGGTCAGTCTGACTCCCCATATTACATATTTTCTTTTTAGGATTTAATTTACTTTGAGGGTTTTGCAAGTTATTGTCTCTTTGCAGGTTACATTTGAATTCAGTGATCATCTAGTGATATATAGGCAACCAAAACTAAAGGTTAGTGATACTTTCACGAGACAACAAAAAATAGTTTCTGATATTTTACGTAGTCATAAGTGCCTATCAAAGGTCCCTAACACCTAGGCACCCTAGTCCTGTTCTAGGCAACTGAGTCTCGACTCATTTGGTAGTTATAGAATTTATCAGAAACCATTATGATAGGTTTCTCCTATTTAACATTTTTTCTAGTCCATATCACCTCCAAGAAAGTGTGAATAAGCTAAGTCTTTCTTTCCCTCTCTTACACTTAGGTTTTCATAATTATTTAGCTTATTGCTTGTGTAATCTTTTATCTAGCATGTGTATAGAATTTATTTATCATACATGACTCTGTAATTAGATTTTTACAAATTTATATTTTTGTTAAATCATTTGGTGAACCCATCTGTTTAGACCCAAACTCTTCTAGGAATTATTAGTAATACTTCTAATCATGGCTCAATTGCAACCCTTTATTAATGAAGACCTTCGTGATCTTAATGCTCACCTTGCTGAACATCCACAAGATCTAGATATGACCTTATTCACTTCTCATGAGGAGGCCACCAATCTAGTTGAGCTTAATGTTCCCACATCCATTACTGCTTCCATGCCCATTACTAATAAACCCCTTAATTCCAATATTCCACCTACTTCTATTATTCTCGTATATTTCCCTACTCCCACCATCCATTTCAATCCTTCTCTTATTTCTCACATGCAACACGTCTCTTCCATTAGAACTCAATACCTAACCTCTGTCTATCAATATCTCCAAGTTCAAATCCAACAACTTTTAGTAGGCTACTTCTCATGCATATGTATCTCTTGATTCCACCTTACTTATTCATACTCATTTTACATTTACCATTTCCATTTATGCACTTCCTTCTAACTTCATCATTCCTAATTTTCCCACCTTCAATAGCGATGATGACATCAAGAGCATATCTAAGAATTCCATGTGCCATGTCTAGATTATGCGGATGATCATGCATTATTAGCTAAGTTATTTCCATGCAGTATCTAAGATTATGATATGCCTTGGTTCTATGATCTACATGTTCATTCGTTAACATCCTTCACACATTTATCCGATGCTTTTCTCAATAATTTTTCAATCAATATCGATTCTAATATATCCTATGCTCAACTTGCACAAATCAAGAAAGGATCTAATGAGCATCTACTAGAATATGTTTTACGATATAAGAACAACCTAACTAGGATGACCAATGTGCTTGCTGACTTGGAACTTCAAGATCTATTTGTCCAAAGTCTCTTACCACCTCTATAAGAGAGTATTATCTTTGATACATCTTATTCATTTGATCAATTATGTCATACTCTTAAATTAAGTGAAGGAAAACTTATCTCTATGGAAAAACTCAAGTATCACAATCAACCTTCTTTGTCTTCTAATCGGTTTCAAATTAAATAAACTTTCAAGTCATTTGTTATCTAATTTTACCCCTTTGGTAAAAATGGATTACTAGAGAAAACCAAACTTGGGTAGTTGATAGAGCTTCATGGTTAAGTCTGGGGTTTTCAAGTAAATTTTCATAATTTTGGAGCACTTGCAATGATTTTGGGAACTTGGGGGTCATTTCGTGTGTTTCCCTTCTTCTAGAGGCAAATGAGTTCAATTCTCAGTCAAATTTGAGAAAAAATGGAGTAAAATTGGGAAAATGTGGCTTTGGGGGCACTTTATTTCATTTTTTCCCTAACTCCTCAACCCTAGAGAAATCCAAAATATTAGAGAAAAGTTGGTGAAAAAAGCAAAAAATTAGAAAAGTCTGCGGAAAGTCCAATAGAAAAGTCTGCAAAAAGTGTCTCAGACAAAGTCCAAGGGAAGTCCAACAGAAAAAAGCCGCATAGAGAAAATCTCATGGAAAGTTCCGTAGAAAAAATTCTATGGAAAAATTTGTAGAAAAAATCCACAAACAAATTTAACAAAAAGTGCCACAGAAAATTCTGTAACAAAGTTTGTGGAAAGTGCCACAGAAAATTCTGCAGAACAAAGTCCGCAGAAGTTTTTACCGTAAAAATGTCCGCAAAGAAAACTCTATGTAAAGTACCATAGAAAATTCCATAGAACAAATTCCGTGGAAAGTGCCGCAGACAAACTTCCGAAGAAAAAATGAAAATGACAGTTTTTTCGCATGAATTTGCAAATAGGCGTAACTTTTGATCCATTGCTCGAAATCTTACAAACCTTATATCGTTTGAAATTTCTTGACATCCTCTATGCTAAAAAAAATGGGATTTTTAATATTTAATTAGGGTATCTTCTCACACTCAGATTTCCATATCAAGATAGCTGCTCACACTACAAATTCAAGAAACGTCTCTATACACTAAAACGTAGGAGCTCACAGGCTCAGATTTCCATATCTTTTGCATTTCTTAACGAAATCCCACAAGGTATGGTGCCCCATTTTTGGAATCATGGATCCGAGACCAAAGCACATTAATAAATAAACGTAGGGGGAAATGATTTGTAAGTTTTGATGCCCATGCCCTTTTGAGTAAAACGTGTCACGTCCAGAAAATTGATTTTCTTGGTGGGTTGGGAGCACATTTAATCCGAATCATTCGTAGACATTTTTCACTACTGAGAGTCTATGGGAAAACATGGTGCTCCTTTGAAAGAAACATACCATAATTGTAAACTCCATTTATGACATATTGCATGTGGTTGAAAGACAGATTTTTGGATGTGGGGAATCCTCTCTATCCCAAAATTCGCATAAATCTCAACAGTGTTGAGCTCATTGTAAAAGGAGAGATAGTTTTTGAGTAGAAAAACTCTTGACCAAGTGTAGTTTTGTGAAGCAAATGTGCTACAAGACATTGTAGTGGACTCCATGTATAGTGATGTGAGAGCCCTTATTTTTTAATAGATTGTGTGTTTGTGGTATATCTTGAAACAATAGATGCATTGTTTCTGGATGTATCTTCCCCTCTTGTGTTTGTCTGCATTCTTTTGCTGTTCCATTTCAACCTCATTGCAAATTGTATTGTGATCATTTTATGCATCTTGCAGAGATGTTCAATATCATGGAGATGTGGTATGAAATATTTTTGTGAATGCAGTTAATGGGTGTATGTCAGAGTTGGTTTATCACTCTCTCTAGTATGTACATTTACTTTCCATATTCTCCCACATATTGGGGAGCTATTCTCATTCGCTCATTTTCTATGGTGCTATCACCACTTCAGTGTAGGATTTACCCTTCTATCATGCATTCTCCTTCTCTCCCTGGTCTTCTTGGAACTGTTAGATTAGGAGTAAATAGTCACATTTCCTTCCTGTAAAAGTAGTTTAGTGCTAGGAATTGGGCGGAGGAACCTGCTTACACTGGAGGTCCATCTTCAAGCAGCAAGTCTCACAACCTTGAGAGATGGTCCAATGTTATCCAAAAACACCCGTGGCTCATTCACACAGGCACAAACAAATTGAGAGGGTGTTCTTTTTTCTTGATAACATTTCCTGGCATGCCTAGTGTGAAAAATAGGTGAAAGCATTACATTTCATAAGCATTCCACTATAGATCTTTGTCAGAATATCTGGTTTGTAGGTGTGTAGGTAAACAACTGGAGAGAACTTCATTTCAGAAAGTTGGTGTGTTCTTGTCGAAATTTTAACCTTTGACAGGTGCATTGCTCAAACACATCGTGGAGACTCCATCTTGTCACCGAACCCCTTCTCTAAGTTGGATACCATCCTCTTTTCTATCCTTTTTCTTTCCATGCCTCTCATTTTCTTCTCATGTCCATTAATACTGTGCAAAAGCCGACTTCATTCTTCTTCATTGATATTCACATTTTTAAATGGCTTGTCACGTTATGCAGTGTTACCTACCAATGGTGGCCTCATTACCTCTTCATAGATTAGCGTTATGAAGGTCAAATCATTGATCAGGCATATGCATACCCCTATGAGAAATACCATTATTGTTCATTTGAGAGATAATTGAGAACCTAAGTCATTGAGCAAGTTATGTTGCAATCTAGTGAGATCAATTACAAGGAGGCCTGGATAATGTTGCATGTTACTAGCTTGAGATATACTTGGAATTGAGTGATCGTGAAGTGAGGTATGGCTTCCGTCATGGGATAAAACATAAGTGAAGTCAATTTAGCAATAAATTGGTTGTCGAGACCGACATCGAAACCATGAGAAGAATGAACTTTATCTATATGATGTTTATTACCCCAACGAGAAGTTTGTCTTTCATTTTTGATTTTGCTACCACCCCTTGCAGATAGTGGAATCGAGGAAGTTTCGGAGGCATTTGATTTTCACGTGACAAGACAACCTTGATCAATAGACAACTACAAATCACCTATGAAATCCTTTGGATTTCATTTTATAGGGTGTCCCAAGGCATATCATGTTGAACATTTTGCAACTGAGTAAATTCCATACTTTAGAAAGCTTCCTCCGATGTTAGGATTGCCCTTCTTCATCCACTAATCTTCCAACCCACCTTATTTTGGTTATGCCCTATCTGAGGGCCCTTCCTAATCCAATTCCCCTGAATAAGTAAAAAAGATCAATACCTTCCACTCTACCACAAATAAAGAAGCAAATACCAGGAGAACCCTCTAACCCACCTTCCTAAACACTACTTGGCCCTGAGTAATAATGTCAAAGCCATCTGAGACTAAAAATTCCCATTCAAGGGGAACAAAAAACACAGCAGATCTGTTTACTTGGGTGAGAAACTGATTAGAAGGTTGGGCGAAATGACAGGCTCGTTTATTCGGAATTGATAAAATGTAATTTTTAACATTACTGGAATGCCAAACTCTTGGCTGATATCAGTATACAAAGCTTAAGGTTCCAGCCATAAATGGTGCACCTGTAAGGCAGTATATGTATCAGGCAACAAGTTTTTTGAGATTCTAGCATTTTTTGAAAGTACTCCATCAGCATTGACTCATTTTATTTTGTGAATCATGAGATGCTTTATTTCATGTTCATATAATTTTTTTTGAAGTTATACAGATTTACACACACTTGACATCACATCACAACATGCCTGGTTTATAGAAGATACTTCAGTTTCGTATCTATACCCACTTTACCTGGCTTTTGAGGCTATCTAATGATATGTTGAAGAATGCATATAATGAGCATATTGCAAAGCATGTCATCTTCTGTCAATAGTTAGGGACTACCATGGAAATCAGGGTCTTTATAGATCACTAAGTGAAAACAGGTTTTGGAGCTTGGCTGTGGTAGCTCTCACATGTGTGCAACATTAACATGGATGGAGGTCACACAAATTACTATGTATAGACCATTATCATCAATTGAAGACTACTTCGATGAAGAGGAGCCTGTAGAGATTACCAGGGCTTTACTACCTCATCGATGGTTTGTGATTGAACAGCTCCAAGGGCCCACTACCATGGGAGAGAGCATTTAATTACAGAAATCCTGCACTTTAGTAAAAGCCCTCTTAAAACAAGGATTGCTACAAGATCCTCAGCTTTATATTAGTAGTCAACTTGCAAGAGGAAGATATGACACACCATTGATTTCTAACTTTTACGATTGTCCATATCAATAAATTGAGGAATTATATGTTATTTTTGTTGCTTCCAGAAGAAATGTTAGAAGTCCTAGCAATCAGCATGCATGCAACCTCTTTCCATTTCAATAAGTTCTGCACGAAGAATCCATATTTGATGATTTGTCATTTGAGAAAGGCAACCATGGCACATCTCATCGGATCAAGTTCATGCCTGATCTTAGGTACTTGGATATCATTAGAAGCTAACAAGGGAGAAGCCAAAATTGTATCGTGTAGTATTCATTAAGCTTCATTTTAGGGATGAGAATGACATATCAACTGCTACCAATGGCTCGCCATCACACACCTCCAGGAGTCCAGGTAACTCCAATTTTCTAGGGAGGAGGACTGCATCCCCTTGATTGATGCCCAGTACTTTTTTGATTTGACTGGACATTTATATACAATATAGCTGTCAGTCCTTATTCATCACACATCTTAACTCACCCTGATTTCAACGGCGTCAAATCATATACTCTGTACCCCCCACTATCTCCTGAGAAACTGTGAGATTACTTCTCCCTGCCAGTTGGTAAGCTAATTGGGATTTATACCTTTTCCTTTTCTTTTCGTAGAGTTGGACCCCCACATCTCCTGGCAGACTAAGTGTTTTTGCAGAATGGTACATTTCCCAATTGGGGTGTTTATGACCTTTTCACTCTTTGTACACAGTTGGATCCCCACATCTCCTGGTAACTCATGAAAATTCTGAATTGGTAAGTTAGCATTTGGTGAGATTAGCTACAGTTCAAGTTCTGTTTCCATTGGACACATTAGTACCATCATGTGTGCAGAGGATCTGTCATATCAACATTTGTCTTTCCCCCAGGCTACCCCACATCCATGTGTACATGCAATGATTGCTATTTGCAACATAGTTGGAGTTATAATCTGAGAAAGGGACGATGTCCCCGTAAGGTTGCTAAGATTAATACCTTTTTTTAATATAGTTATATTAGAATGCTATGGACGACATGAAAATTGTAAATTTGGGAGTTGATACAGCTTCATGGCTGAGTCTGGGTTTATTTAGGTAATATTTTGCATAGTGCTGAATAGAGCGCTTGCAATTATTTTGGGAAGCTATGGGGGTCATTTTGAGCAATTACCTTATTGCTATTGGACACAGGAGTTCAATTCATAGCCAAATTTCCAGAGCATCTGTTATGTAACATTTTTATTTCCTCGGAGCTCTTTACCACATCCATATGCTACACTCTTCAAATCAAGATTGCAAATTGGAATATAAGTAATGGATATTATGGAAAAATGCAACATCATTGAATTCTTTGTTCTTGTCTTGATCTTTGAATTTGTTATCAAAATAATCCACTCCCTAGATTTAGACTGTAATGTAACAATGATAGAGTATTAAACTGGATAACATATCAAATGACAGAAACAATTGAGACACAAAAGCAACTTAGTTAATACCAGAAGAAAGAAATTATATTAGTGTTCCACTAGTGACCAAAATAGGTCAATGCGATTGTACATCCAACTACAATAAAAAAGTGCCCAGTTGAAAAGAACCCTATGAGATGAAAAAGTGAAGAGAACAAACACCTTGAAATAGGAGGCTCGAAATTTGACAAATATTATATCATTGGAAATTTCTCAGTGTCCTCTATTTAATGGGGTCATATTTATCAATTTTATTAAGGTTATATGTGCAAAAAAATAGAAAACATCTCTAGCATGAAAATGCACAGTTTTAGGCCCAACCATCGCAATTAATGACGTATGACACCCCATTTATTCTTCCAGAAGCTAAAGTGAATGGGGGGAATAATTTGTAAGGATTCCCATGCCATTTTTAGAGCATTTAATGATGGTTTTTGGTGGGTGGGAGAAAAAATCTGAGTTTCACTTTTCTCTCTTCTCTCATTCACTTCAATATATTGTAAACACTTCTCATTTTTGAGGGGAGGTATTCTAGGATGTGGGGAACTCTGTAAAATTTGTTTCTCAACACCATTGATTTATAAACATTTTCATGGGTCTGGAAGGTGTATTTTTGCCTTTATTTCAATAATGTAATGAATTGTGCATATTCCAAGAGCAATAAAATCTATGTTTGTGGTATTCTTTTAACCCTTGCATTGTTTTGTTGTATCTCCTTGCCTCTCTATTTTTTTGTTGTCTTTATGTGCATGTATTATCTCATTTGCAGGTGTAGGATGTTGTGTTTCATGTATATTTTATGGTAAATGAAGATCTTGGTCTATGTCACATTGGTCTGGCCCCTCTCAATTCAATTTTCCTTCTATATTCTTCCTCATCAGGATATTTGACCCCCTTTTCTAGTGTTATCACCTCTTTTAGTGTAGGAATTATTCATTTTCATGTATCCTCTCTCTCCCTGGTCCCTTGGAATTGATAGGTTAGGATTATTTAGTTTCATTTCCTTCCTTAGGAGTAGTTTAGTACTAGGGATAGGTAGAGGTACCATCCTTCTTTGGAGAATTGTCTCAACTGCAAGGTCCCACACCTAGAGACAATTCCATGTCACCCAATTACACTGATTACCTAGTAGATTCACATGCTAGAAAATAAAAGGGTGTTGCAATTTGGTGATAACAACATCTCCTAAGGATACTGAAGCAAATTCTATTGTTGACAATGTCTCTACTCTTGAAAATATTCAATGGCATCCTCTAAAGTGTACATTCACAAAATTGCCTTATGCTCCGAATATCCTATTTTTCCACAACTTATTGAGAGAAATTTTATTTCACTTCCTCTTCCACTTAATCTAGACCCATCTTACCCTAAAGGACATAACTATAATGAAAATACTAGATGTGACTATCATCAATGCAATGGGAATTCTACTAATTGATGTTTCAAACTCTGACATCTCATTCAGGATATTATTTACAACAATGTAATCAAGCTCCTTGAGCCTTTGGCATTTACGATGATTAATGAAAAAAAAAATCTCAAAATCTTTAATGATCCTCTCCCTAAGCATGAAAAACAAGTTGTTTATCCTTCATCCAATCATACATATCATGCAATGCATCCTCCTTCATCGAGAGCTCTCGATTTTCTAGTTGCTAATGTTGATGCATCGCCACAATTCATTACCTTCTCTAATCATGATTATCATGTTACATTATGTTGGGCTAGAAAAATGGATAAGTATGAAGATTGCACAGGGAAATGAGGCACACAAATTGGGCACGTATATGCACACAAAGACCAGTAAAGTGGTGCACAAAAGGCTCGCACCCAGGGAGACAGATTATAGGTCTTAGCCAATTTTACAGTTACAGGATAACAATAGAAAAGATAATATGGAGTTCCGACCAAGTAAAGGATAAAATCATGAAGACTTGGTGGCCAAGCAAGGACTATTTTTGGAGAATGGACTTGCAGTTCAAATACACGCATTGTAGCTATTAATAGGATTAAAGAAATTCATATAAGATAGTCTATTATTAGTTGTTCTATAAAAACATAGATGTAGTCTATTTTTGACAAGACTATTATTAGGAGAGTGCATGGGTAGTGAAGGGAAATCTCCCATATATATATATATATATATATATATATATATATATATATATATATACATATATATATATATGTCATGAGTCATTATTTTGGATACCAAGTGGGATACAACCCGTGATATAGTAGTGTTATGTTTTCTGACACGTATGATTCTATGTTTACTACTTGATGTTGAGTTGTGGAGCTCAATTACTTCATATTAGCATGCAATATGATACTTACTGGAAAACACATTAAACAACATCGATTATTGAGGGACCGGCATCGGTCAAGCAAGGAGGAACCGGCATCGGTTAGGGCTAACCAATGTCGGTTACCTATGCATGAGTGTTTTATTTAACTCTTGGGAATTAGATCTATTTTTAGTATTAAAGAATATCTATTGATTGTAATTACATGACTAAGTTTCCTAAGTTTTTATATGCCTATATAAGCATGAAAGCTAGGGTTTAGAAGTAAAAAATAAGAAATTGCAAATGTTGATGATTATTTTGAGAATAATTGAGAGTGAGAGAGAATTCTTGGAGAAGAAGCAAAATCTTGAGAGTAAGACAGTATTGTACATCTAAGAGGTTTGGAAGATTGTAAATATTCATTGTATATCTTGTCAAAGTTTTGGATAATAGATTGGCTTGTTTCTTAATGGACGTAGACCACACTGGGTGAAACATGTTAAATCTGGTGTTGATTTATATCTCTTGTTTTGTATATTTATTTTAATAGAATATCCGCTTTTATTTGCATGTACGCTTAGATCTGATATATTATATTTACAACCGGTGTGCTAACCCCAACACTTGAAGGTTATGTAATTAGTCTTGTTATGTAATACTTTTTTATGATGGATTATTAATGTATCTGAATAGGGTGATTATATGGTGCAATTGGCATTAATTTTTATCTAAACTATTATGCTTTCTGGTTTATGGTATGATGTGTGTAATGATTTGTACTTGGATGTATACTCTATTATTGGTTATGATGAACATGCATGTTAACATCTTGATAGGAAAATACAAAGGAGATTCTCAGTAGCTTTGTGTGCTTCGTATGAGTGTTTAGATCTATCTTAATGACATTTTAGTGTGCATAGTAGTTAAGTGGAAATAAAAGACTACATTTTGGTTCCATGGCTGAGACCTCTTTACAAACGGTTTTCCAAAATGTTGCATGCAAATGTCGTATCAATCGACTTTGGACAACATTGAAATTTGGGTGGAAGATGGACAAGATAAGTTTTCTTTGATACATGGTACTGGACCTAATTTCTATACATGGAAGTTGGTGGAATATCATCTCTATCATGATCTCTTTGAGACATTCTTCAGTCTATTTCCAGTATAATTATATGAGTGATTATCATCATATGCATCAAATCAAAGTTGGGGATTTAGACGCAGGAAGACTGCCATAATTTATTTAATGCAGATGAAGATTGGAATAGATATGTAGATCATTGTTGTTCTGGTGTGGTGCATAATTATACCTCAGAGTATATTATTTCTATGTAATTGTGTCTAAAGGTAGCTAAGTTTGAGTTTCTTTGTAAACCCATAAGATCCTCTTTGTGTGCTATACCTTTGGAAATCAAGATCTTGATGGTATAATTGAACTTGGAAAAACTACCAATGGCTAGCTAAGACCCTATTGTGTGCAAGGGAAAGATCAAGTATGGTGAAATATGGCAGACCTAATAGTAGACAAAAAAAGATAAGAAAGACAGTTCATATTTAATGAAGCGCAGGAGAGGGAACTGGAAAAGGTGCATGATATAGATAAATCATTAGAGTTATGGAGGATGATGTCTCATGAAGGTTTTTAAGCTCTCGTGGAAGACAAGGAAACGAAGCATCATGCCGTCCAAACTTTAGGAAAGTGCAGTAGAGAGTCCCCTTTAGATTTGGATGAGATCATGTAAGAGGAAGGATTGAGGACCAGAGGTGCACATCTGATCCCACCTGGCTACCTATCCCTTGCACATGGTGTTCTAGATCCAGAAGTAGTCATTGAGAAGAAAGCTAGTGCTGGTAAGAAATCGGAGATGGGAAAGTATCATTTTGTGTAGATTCAGAAGTGAATCATATAAAACATACACCTATGGAAACACAACATGTGTCATTTTTTAGAGGTTTTATTATAGGGTTTTTTTCGGGCACATCATTAGGACAGAATGTTGGCATACAAAACATTGGGAGCACTTTTGTGGGTGTTGTGACTACATAGACCGTGGGTGTTCAATTCATCACTACAACTGGGATGTAAGGGAGTACGTTAATTGGTCCACAACCTGCAGCAGGGGGCACAAGAGAATCAGGTGGATCAAGAGGATTAGGAGGTAATACTTGTGTAAGTTTTGGTCCACATCCATAATAGCCACCTAATCAACCTCTTCAACCACAATAGGTACCTCAGGTGTATTATGAGATTTCTCTTCACTTGCCAGAATACATAGGTATTGAATATGCAGCAGAACATGTGCACAAGTGTGGGATACTATGGCACGCTATGGTAATTATTGCTTCAAATAGAAGGTAAATCTTGTTTGTCACTACACTTCAAGGGCACACAGATAGATAGTATAGAAAGTATGATCAACATTAGACTGTGGTAGACTATAATGCTTTACACATTACATTTTTGGTAGAATTTCACATTCCATAATTTGAGCAACAAAGAATCAACATGCTGAAGAACATTAAGCATGGCTTATCTAAAAGTGTGAGGGATTATGATGCGTATTTTAAAAATCTTCTGTTAAAATTGTCTTATAAAATTCATCAAAGTCAGCATACACAATTGTTCGTTGAAGTATTACTAACTCCATTCCGTAGATCTCTATCTCATAAGACATATATTGATCCACGGGAGGCCTTAGAAGCGGCCCTGCATGCTGAGGTGGTTGGAAGTGATGATACTAGAGTGAGTTTGTTCTTAGAGGAATAGATTGTAGCCATGGAAAAGAAGTTGGAGAAGATTTCTAATAACTTATCTCATGAGAAATGCAGTGGTATATGGTGCACAGATTGTGAAGTTGAAGGACATACCAAGGATAGTTGCCCTCACAAATCAATGTGTGCATTGTTGTTGGATTGTGAAGTTTATAATCTGGACCATGATGTTCTAAATTTTCCTTTTCTTACAGTGCACATTCTATAATAACGTGTCTATGTATTATAAGATTTACAAGACCCATACTCATGACACTATTGATTGTAGATTGATTGATCATATCCATGAAGCCATTGAAACATGTGGGTGCTAGACTAGTGTGGCGAGAGGATAAAAGGAACATGAAGGACATCATAATAAAGGGTGCAACAATGAGTATAACAGGAATGGAGGCTTCCGATGAGGATATAGAAGCTCAGGTCACGGTGGTGGCTAAGGAAGGTCTTCTAGAGGAACCTATTATACCTGTGGATCCCCTAATTAGTATCAGCGTGATTTTCCTCATAATGTAGTTTTCTCGTGGTGTGGGAAGAAACATAAGTTGGAAGATTTCCCAGACCTGTATGAGCACATGAGAAAGAATAGGAAGAAAGATAATGATGTGAGGATGATCAAGGTATAATGCACAATTTTTGATCAGTGGATGCCAAAGAAAGAACTTGATCCCAAGTTACAAAATTTTTTAGTTACTACAAGTGTTGAGGTTATGCACGCACGTGAACATATTAAGTTCAAGCCACTTCTTACAAAAGAGAAGGTGATACATGCTAAGTATCTATATCCTTCCCATCAGAAGGATGTTTATTAAGAGACTATGATAGTTAATAGGGACCTTTAGGGTGAAATACAATGTTTGAAGGAGCACGTGTGCGAGAGAGAACATGCAAAGAAGGAGCAAGCGTGGAGAACGTGTAAAGAACGTTAAACTCCCATAGAAGGATTTGGATGACTTGAAGGAGGTGTGTAGAATGTTTCACCAGGAGAAAAACATCCCTTTGATAGGAGAATGGCTACGTGATAAGGTACCACATGTTGGAGCTGAACATGAGAGGTAAATGCTTCACGTAAATCTAACACCTCAAAGTCATAAATTTAACAAGGAGATCAAACTTCATGCATTCATTGATGGATGGCTTGTAAAAAAAATTGATCAATATTAGTGAAGAGGTTAATGTATTCACATTGGATGCATGGAACCAAATGGGTAGACCACCATTGCAACAATATTCAAATGTGTTTTATATGAAAAACAAAACTAGGGCTATGCCTATTGGGGTACTGAAGGACACATCCATCAAAATTCAGGGAGCCATGTTTACTGGAGACTTTGAAGTACTTGAGCTTGCTGAAGCAGATAACTTTCCAACGTTACTAGGGCAACCTTGGTGTTATGCCAATGATGTAGATTTTTACTTTAATTAGGGGTACATCTGTGTTAAGAACAAGGATGAGTGCTTAATTATACCTCTAACAGATGCAAATTATTCCCCATATATTGAACCTCTTCGTGAAGAATACTTGAATAGGATTTATGTGCATACCGTGAGGGATCCTGAGATACTTGAGCCATCCAAGGAGGAGTAATACAGTGGAACGATGCTAAATTAGTTAGTTACACCACAAGAATTGCTTGAGATAATTGGGCTTATGAAACATATGAAATTGTTGGGCACGAGATAAAGAGAAGAGTTACTTGGATGATTACGCCGTGCATAGTTTGGAACATAGGAAGAGACCAAGTACCAAGGTATACTAATGAAGGGAACCTAGATACATTTCTGTGCATCGTGGAAACCTAGTGGAAGAACAAAGGAGATAGAAGAAACATGCTGGTCTATAATTTGTGTAGGACAACAACACACTGGTGGGAAACACATAGAGATAACCTATTAGACTGGAAAAAAGTGAGAATCACCTTTTCTACTAGGCTTTCACAGAAAAATGTCCCTACAAAGCTATGCAAATTTCATGGGAAGTCCCCTACCTCATTTCACATCCATAATTGTGAAAGACTATGGGTGCATGGCCAAGAGGCTTTACCACCTTCACTTTGGGTATATAATTTCTACTCCAAATTTCATGGATGCATGCACACATGGTATGTCTATGCAGAAATAAAAATGGAGACTGTTAATTGGCATGATATGACCATAGGTATGATTCAAACTTTTGAATACTTTTCTACTAAACCTCTGGTTCATCAAGCACACCATTATGGGAGATAGTGCAAAGGACAAAGATCTCATACGAGAGCTATTAGGTGAGATGTTAGGACATAAGGGATGAAATATGTGGAACAATCTCACACAGAATTGTAGTAGTAGAAACATATATGCAGAAAATATCATAGATCTGAAATGAAAGTGTAGAAATAAAAGAACACAACACAGACAATATTTAACATGGTTCACCTAATTTGGGATACGTCCACCAAGAATCACTTGCTTATATTTTATTACAATCCACCTATTTATCTCAATAAAATACCTAGATCTGTTTGGAGCTATGCTAAAAAAACTCTCCTGAATTCACACTTGAACTCACACATCTACAATGTTACTTCTACCCTACCATATGCCAAAAAGCACATCAAATAGGAAATTGCTTAAGCAGTTTTACAATACCATGGGTATCAAAATCATGGTCCAAAACCACCCCATAAAACTATGGGTCAAAAATACTACCCCTATGAGAATATCACATTTCCCGAGGTATCAAGCACATTTTTTGAGGCCAAATTTTTTTTCTCGAGGGCTACGCCATCGAACCCTGGTAAGAAAATTGTGGATAGTGTACAATAATTTTAGTGTACAACCTTCAACACTGCCACACATGAAAATGGGCTCCATAACATAACATGATCTTGATTCAGAGGCACGCCTAGATGAAGAAAAACATATGAAGTATTGTTAGCCATTTAACCTACCTTGAAGAAAATATGTGAGACAATTTTTTTAGAAATCCTTTGTACAATGAAAATCTCCGAAGTCTGAAGATCAAAAATTTCAGATTTTGGGCCTCAGAGAAATTCATTGTATAAAGGATTTCTAAAAAATCTTTGATCCCCGGCCACTATTTAAAGGAGCAAATCCTCCAAACATTGGCTGAGGCTCAAATATTTTCTTTGCTTGATGGATATTCAGGATATAATTAGATTCTGGTTCAAGAATTTGATCAATTTAAAATGGACTTCACCACCAAATGGGGCACATACGCTTACAATAAGATGGTTTTTGGGTTATCTAATGCAGGGGCTACCTTTCAAAGAGCCATGGATATGGAATTTAGAGGACTCATCAATGATATGATATTGGTTTACATTGATGATATCATCATCTACTCCAAGCATGTTGAGGATCATATCACTCATCTAAGAAACGTTTTTCAAAAGTATAGAGAGTTTGGTGTCTCACTGAACCCTAAGAAGTGCATTTTTCGCAGTGCAAGAAGGAAATTTGTTAGGTCATATTGTGTTGGAAGAGGGGTTGTCTATCGACCGAGCTAGGATTCATTTGATTATGTCCTTATCCCTCCTAAGTCATAAAAAAGGTCTCCATAGTTTCTTGGGAACTATAAATTTTGTTCAGAGATTCATTCCTCAGTTTACAACGTTGGCAAAAACACTAACGGCCATGCTTAAAAATAATATCCCATTTTCATGGAAAAAGGAGGGAAGAGAAAGCTTTGAAGCCATCAAGACAGCTATCTCCTAAGCTCCCACGCTGGTGAATCCACAATTTGATAGTGATTTCATTCTCTATGCTTTCGCAGGTCAGGAAAATATTTTAGGAATCCTCACGCATCATAATGATGATCTGATGGAGCATCCCTTTCCTTTTTCAGTCATTCTATTAAGGAATACAAACTCAAATATTCCTTCGTTGAAAACTAGTTCTTTGCAGTCATTCGATCCCTAAATAATTTTAGGCATATGTTGTCTAACAACAACGTCCACTTAATGGTTTCTCATCTTGGCGTCAAAGAATTTTTGTTGAATAAAGAGATGAATGAGAAATGCACTGGGTACATTAAAAAAGTAATGGAGTATGACATACACATCAAGGTCACTAAGCTTGTTAGGGGAAAAGGGTTATGTCAGTAGCTAGCTATGGACATGGAGACAAAATATATATAAGATGTCATGCTTCTGAATGTTGATGAAGGAAATGATCAGATTAATTGGTCAACTAAGATGTAGAATTTCCTTCTTTCGGGGATATATCCTCCAAACATGGATAAAGTCCAAAGATGCAACTTCCATCTTCAGTCTATTCCATATGTCATGATAGATAATGTTCTCTTCCAAAAGGATTTAAATGGTGTTCTTCTACGCTGCATCAAGCCAGAACAGGTGAACGAGATATTAGAGGAATTTCACAATGGCTTGTACGGAGGACATTACTCTGCATGAACAACCGCTACTAAGATCATGCGAGCCGGTTATTACTAGCCAGACTTGTTCAAAGACTCTCATATCTGGGTGAGGAAATTTAAGGAGTGTGCTCTTTTCGGAGGCAAACAGATGCTGGAAGCTCTCCCATTACATCTCGTTTAGGTGGTGTTATCCAAAATGTGCCCCCTGCTCATTTTGTGGCTAACTCCTCCTATTCTTCCCTCTCTTGTGCCTCAGTCACAAAATGTTGCTTTTTAGGCACTCAAAACCCTCTAGAAATGACACCATTAGATAGAGCTCTTTCTCAGCTTTCCAGAAAGGTAAAATTTTCCTCCTAACTCCAAGTATTTTTCAAGTTATGGCTCGGAGGAGTTTTGTGGGAAATTTTCCCCTGAAAGGCCCGCAGCCAATGAGATGCCGCCACGTGGAACCTAGAGTGGTGGAGCGCGGGGAAATTTTGGAAAATTTTCCAAATGACCAAAAAGGTGCAAAAAATTCAAATTTTTGCCCGCCAACCCGATTTGGCCCTGTTTTGCCCTAAAACTTCAAATCACCATATCTTTCGATCCAGAGCTCGGTTTTTTACGTTCTTTATATCAATGGAAAGCTGGTAAAATTCTCTTAAATATTTCGGGGTCATTTTTGCATTTTTGTGGATTTTGAAGAGATAAAATCAAGAAACGCCTCTGGCACATGGTCATGGACAGAAATGACGTTTCAACCACCATTTTTAATGAAGAATGGCTCGCATTCTCTCCCAGCATGGTTAAAAATGTCAGGGAATGGGTCTGTCAGGGCGCCCATGCTATTTTGATGGCATTTTGGTCAATTTTTGAACCCCTTGCACGTTTTCCTGTGTGTCTCTCTCCTGGGGTCGTGGTTTACACTGTAAAAGCCAGAATGAGTTCGTTTTTGCAAGGAGAGGCACTTTTTCAGCTCTGCAACTTCCTTTTTCTTCCTCCTTGGCAGAATTTGTGAAGAAATTTTACCTTTCCATGTAATGCAGCACCTTTCTTGCCTCTGGATCACTGTAATGTACTGTATTGGATCTGAGATGTTGATATATGTTCTGTGGTTAAAATCCTTCAATCCTTTCATATATCTATCATTGCTTTCTTGATCTTTCATTATATTTTGAGCATTTTTGCATGTTTTGTGTTGTTTTTCCTTGTGGATTGTGTATTTCATGCAGCATTAGGTGTCTACAACTCCTTTGGTGCATCACCTATTAGAATTAGTTCTTTCTTTTTTGCATTCTCTATCTCTGTCTCCTTGGAATTTAGAGTAGATTTAGGAGTTTAAACCTCTGCAATTGTGCAAGTGAAATAGCTGATCAGAGGAGTTGAGGAACCAGCCTCTAATCTGGAGATTCCTCTTCCATTTTTCAAGTCCCACACTTGGGAAGAGGATTCAATGTTGTACAATCACACTGGATGCTAGTATGATCAAACTAGAAATCTGGTCAACATCCAGGGGGTGCTGCTGATTTGCAACAATAGTTTTGGCACACCCGGTGGGACCTTAGAGGTCTTCCACTTTATCTTTGACAGGTTGGTGTGTTCCTGTTAAAGATTCAGCCTTTTGGAGGCACTTTCAAAAGCACATCTGGCGACTCCATCTAGTAAACAACTCATTCTCTAAGTTGCAGACCTATTTTCCATTCATTTCCATCCATTCTTCTTTCCATCATTTTCATTCATTTCCATTCCATGAAGTTGTGCAATCATGACTTCATTTCCATCATGGAATTCACATTTACAACAGCAACATATCACACCTCCAACATGTTTTACAAATCCTCCAAATCAGCATTTTGATCAAATTTAAAATCAGCATGTCTACCCATATGAGCAGCAGTGCCAAAGTTAGTTTGGATATGAAGCATGTCAAACACAAGGGTATGTTGGTTGTGAGGGCGGTCAAGAAGAAAATGCAGATCTGTTGGAACAAATCCAAAAGATGGAGGTAAACATGGTGCAATCCACGGCTCAAGCACAAATGAAAGCATTTAGAATCAGTTGTAGAGCACCTTGTCCATGGGTGGGACCTTTTCCAAGGCATTACAGCCCTCAAGAGAAGCTAGACTTCATGATTACAACACTACCATTGCTTGCAAAGTGGACTGAAGGAATAAAGGTGTATGAGAGGAGTATTCAACAACCTTGTCAACAAGTAAGCACACCATCTCATGCCTTTTCTCTCCCTCTTTCCCAATCTGTTTTATCTCAGCAGTGTCAAGTTTTAAACTCTCCATCTGCTATCCCAAGTGTTGAATCCATTTCTCCATTCCCTAGTCTTTCCACTCCATCTCAATTCTTCTATCCTTTTCCCTCCAAACAGCCATTCCCTCCAAAGAAACAAGAGTTTCCTACCTCCTCCACCACCACAAAAAATTGCAAAATCAATTGAGTTACAATCCACTTCTCCTCTTGCATTCCCAATCCATGTTGGGAGGATAAAAATCAGAATGCCAATCAAGGAAAATAGCAGCAGAAAGAAGAGCCAAACAAGGATGAAGAAATTCAAGTCTGAAGAGTTGGGCTCTTAAATTCGGGATTACAAAAATTCCCCTTGATGGTGAAGCCAATAGAGGATGTTGAAGTTGGAGAACAAGTGGAAAACAAGGCTGATTTTATAACAGCAGTGAAGCGAAGAAAAACAGTAGTTTGTTGGTGATGAGTTGGGTGTCCATGTTGGCACTTTGCCCAAAGAAAATGTTGATCCAGTTTGCACTGCAAAATCAGCCATCGAGAAGGAAGGAAAAACATCTCAAAACCCCATCTTTGAGGAGCAAATGGATGAGGTCAAGTTAGTTTTTACAACAGTAGAAGAAGGAAGCATTATTGATACATTTTTGCTTTTATTTGAAGGGGCTGATTTGATTGATGAAGCCATTATGGAGGTGAAAAAAATAGGTCCAAATTGTGAGCAAAAGGCACAAGAAATTTCATACTTCTCTCCCACTTCATCTCTCCAACAATCTGATTTTTGGGATGAGTTTGGATTGACAAGTTTCATGTTTGAAAATGAAGTTATACAGGGTGAAGAAAATGCAGATTTGGAGGCCACCATACAAGAGGGAGAGACTTTGTTGCAGCAAGAAATTCGAGAGTTTGATTTGCCATCAAACTTAGAAGAATGTTTAGATGAAGAGCTAGCTGAAATTACCATGTTTCCTTCTTCATCATTCATTCTCCAACAACAAGAACTTGCTGCCATGGAAAAAAGAGTTCAAGGACAACAGCCTACATTTTGCAACATGCCTCTTGAATCAAAGCTAGAAGAATTTGATCTTCCAAAAGCTACAATGGAGGAGCTCCAAAGCCAACAATGTATTTCAGCAGGTAACAACAATGCAAAAGCAACTTCATTGGATGTTGCAATCAATAACGAGGAGTTGCACACTATAGAAGAGTTCCATGTTGCCATGAAGGAAGAGAAAGGGTAGAAAAGTCCTACCATTGCTTCCACATCACCCACCCAAGAAGGTCTACAAGAAGACTCCATTTTTGGAATTGAAAATCAGAGCTATGGGCATATCAAACGGATCATACCTTGCCCAATAAGGTATTTGACTTCATTGGAGTCAAAGGAGAAGTCACAACCAGTCATGCTTGCTTCTAAGCATGAGGGTGAGCTACAAAGTACCAAGGATCAGTTGTCATACCTCTTCAATCCAAATGCAGAACAACTAAAAGAGGTATTGGATTTGTTTTTAGTTGACACCTTGATGATTTGGGTAGAAGACCAGCTTCTTGTTGATTTTTCACTCATCCAATCAGCCATGTTCAGTGCCAAATCAGTTGTATGGTTGCGACTTTTGAGAAAGGGAAGCTATTTCTCCCAGCCAGTTGCAGGGTTTGTTTAGCCCACTTTTACTTCCAGTTAGAGTAGGATAGGTAGTTTTTCTTTCAGTAAAATAAGTGCTTGTGCACACTCTGCATGTTCCATTTTAGAGCATGTATGACCTTTAGTTTTGTACATAGTTTTTGTGGTGCTGGTTTTGCTCTTGCACAGTCCATTTCAGTGGGTTTCCAAGTGGCTCAGAGAGGAGGTTTTCAAATTTCAGATCAATTTGCAGGCTACAACTCATGACTCCATGCCCAATGGATGCTTCAGGCAACTGGTAACTTCATCTAGCAGGCAGATGACCCCTCTAAGTCGCCAAAATTGTTATCCAAAATGTGCCCCCTGCTCATTTTGTGGCTAACTCCTCCCATTCTTCCCTCTCTTGTGCCTCAGTCAAAAAATTTTGCTTTTCAGGCACTCAAAACCTTCTGGAAATGACACCATTGGATAGAGCTCTTTCTCAGCTTTCCAAAAAGGTAAAATTTTCCTCCTAACTCCATGTATTTTTCAAGTTAAGGCTTGGAGGAGTTTTGTGGGAAATTTTCCCCTGAAAGGCCCGCAGCCAATGAGATGCTGCCACGTGGAACCTAGAGTGGGAGCACAGGGAAATTTTGGAAAATTTTCCAAATGACCAAAAAGGTGCAAAAAATTCAAATTTTTGCCCGCCAACCCGATTTGGCCCTGTTTTGCCCTAAAACTTCAAATCACCATATCTTTCGATCCAGAGCTTGGTTTTTTACGTTCTTTATATCAATGGAAAGCTAGTAAAATTCTCTAAAATATTTCGGGGTCATTTTTGCATTTTGGTGGAGTTTGAAGAGATAAAATCAAGAAACGCCTCTGGCACATGGTCATGGACAGAAATGACGTTTCAACCACCATTTTTAATGAAGAATGGCTCGCATTCTCTCCCAGCATGGTTAAAAATGTCAGGGAATGGGTCTGTCAGGGCGCCCATGCTATTTTGATGGCATTTTGGTCAATTGTTGAACCCCTTGCATGTTTTCCTGTGTGTCTCTCTCCTGGGGTCGTGGTTTACACTGTAAAAGCCAGAATGAGTTCGTTTTTGCAAGGAGAGGCACTTTTTCAGCTCTGCAACTTCCTTTTTCTTCCTCCTTGGCAGAATTTGTGAAGAAATTTTACCTTTCCATGTAATGCAGCACCTTTTCTTGCCTCTGGATCACTATAATGTACTGTATTGGATCTGAGATGTTGATATATGTTCTGTGATTAAAATCCTTCAATCCTTTCATATATCTATCATTGCTTTCTTGATCTTTCATTATATTTTGAGCATTTTTGCATGTTTTGTGTTGTGTTTCCTTGTGGATTGTGTATTTCATGCAGCATCAGGTGTCTATAACTCCTTTGGTGCATCACCTATTAGAATTAGTTCTTTCTTTTTTGCATTCTCTATCTCTGTCTCCTTGGAATTTAGAGTAGATTTAGGAGTTTAAACCTCTGCAATTGTGCAAGTGAAATAGTTGATCAGAGGAGTTGAGGAACCAGCCTCTAATCTGGAGATTCCTCTTCCATTTTTCAAGTCCCACACTTGGGAAGAGGATTCAATGTTGTACAATCACACTGGATGCTAGTATGATCAAACTAGAAATCTGGTCAACATCCAGGGGGTGCTGCTGATTTGCAACAACATGTGGATCAACCCTTCATTCAGTGGGGATTAGATTTCATCGGGATGATCAATCCTCCATCCAGTGAGGGACATAAATGGGTCTTTACTGCAACATATTATTTTACTCGCTAGAGAGAGGCAGTGGCCCTAAAGGAAAGTCATGAAATGGATGTTCTAGATTTTCTTAAATATTTGATGACAAGGTTCGGTGTTCCTTTTACTGTTATCTCAGACAATGCTATGGCTTTCCTCGGGATGAAGATAAGTGAATGGGTCATCAAGAATGGATTCTACCTCAAGAATTCATCTAACTATTACCCACAGGGGAACGGGTTGGCCAAATCCAGTAACAAAAATCTCATAAGAATCATCAAGCACATGATGGAGGCCAATAAAAGAACCTGGCATACACATCTCAAGATCACCTTATGGGCTGATCGGATAACACCTAAAAAATCCATCGGGGTTTTTCCTTTCATGTTTGTATATGGAAGGGAAGTAAAACTTTCACTTTCCTTGGAGATGCCATCCCTGGACTTGGCTTATCGGCTTGAAGTTATGGAGGATGATGCCTTAACAGTGAGGTTTGTTGAACTCATGGAGCTGGAGGAAATTCAAAACATAGTCATGAATACGTTGGGACAACATTAGGGTCAAGTTAAGAAATCCTTCGACAATAAAGCCTCTGATAGGCTATTCAAGGAGGGAGATTTGGTTCTAAAATGGGATGAAGATCGCTCCAAACCCGGCAAGCATGCCAAGTTCAATGCTCTCTGGAGTAGGCCCTATGTTATTACAAGATGAAAAGGGGTGAATTTATTTCACCTATCCAAACTCAATGCAGAATAATTACCCATTCATGTGAATGGGATATACCTCAAAGCTTACTTTTGAGGATATTCCACCCTGTACAGTGTTCTTTGTATTTTCCTCCAAGTGCTTTACACATCATTTCTTTTTCTTTTTTCCTTTCTTTGTGTTTTCTGTTTTGTTTTTTTCTTTTTAGGACTCCTTTGCCCAATTTTTTTCTTAAGGCTACTGGTTTGAAAGCTTAGCAGGTAAGCATTCCCTCGAGGTTGCCAAAAAATGTTAGCCATTTAACCTACCTTGAAAAAAATATACCAAACAATTTTTTTAGAAATCCCTTGTACAGTGAATTTCTCCAAGGCCCGAAATCTGAAATTTTTGATCTTCAAACTTTAGATATTTTCATCTTTCGAAGTTTTATTGCTCAGATTTGGGGTTACTTTTTTAACTCTATGAAGTCTGAAACCCCAAAAATTTGAAATTTTGTACTTTCAAGCTTTTGGGTTTTGAAACTTTTGGCCCCATTTTTTTTATATCCCTTTCAGACTTCCGAATTCTGAAATCCCAAAAGTCTACAAAATTAGACTTTCAAGATTTCAGGTTTTCAGAATTCTCCAAGTCATTTTCAGGATTTTTACTTTCAGACTTCTGAAGTCTGAAATCCTGAAATTTCAAAAATTTGTACTTTCAGGCTTTCAGGTTTCGGAAATTTTCTTTACCAATTCACTTTTTCATCTCCCAATCTCCGAAGTCCAAAACTCTAAAATTCTGAATTTCAGGCTTTCAAGTTTCAGACTTTCAAAAGTCCTCCACGTAATTAATTTTTCACCTACCTCCATACGGATCGGATTCCTGTCATTAATATCAGTTTTTCTATTTAAAATCAGTTTTTACTTGCCATTTTTACTCGACACTTTTGCTCTAACATTCGGTTTTTTGTACTTTGCAACATATTTTTCAAGGTATGGTAATTTTTTTATTTTCTTTTTGGTTTAAGGTATTTTCCTTTGTTTCCTTCTCATTTTGTTTTCTCTTTGGTTTCCCTCTACGTATCTTTTGAAATAACAACCCTTTGTTCACTATGTTTTCTTGTGATTTGCACAATCGATGGCAAAAACAAAGTAATAATACTGTATATTATTTTCTGTCCCCTTCAATCCTATGCAATACATTAGGCTAATATATAGCCAATATAATAGACAAACCTCTTCCTATAAAATAGGAACAACTTACCCGTTTATAAATTTACGGGTACAACAAAACTCCATGAATAATATATTGTTGAAACCATATATTCTTTCAAACCTAATATTTATAATGTAAACATTAATAATTATTTTCCTAACATTCCCCCCCCTTAATGTTTACATGGTACAACATATCTCGTTCACTGATTGTAGCCTGCCACCTCTGTGTGCTCATGATCAACTCCGCAAATGTGCAGCATTGGGCTTGCACAAAACTCAAACATGTGCCAATGCACATTTCTTCCACTGATGGTTTTCTCCGACTTCTACCAACAACCTTACCAATTGGTTTTGCAGGTGTACCAATAACCTTTCACACTTGGTTTTGCAGGATCACCAAAAACCTTACACAATTGGTTTTTACAGGTTTACCAAAAACCTTACATCATGATTGCTACAATACTTTTGATCAATATTATACAATGTCGCTACAAAAGGGAATCATGTAGGAAATATTGCTTTCAAAACTTAACAATATAATGGAAATGGAACAATGAGACCATGTTCCCCCCCTCATTGTGAACATTTCACTTATTCAATCCAAAACAGGAACTCTGAAATCATACTGCACACAACAAACTGCAATTCAGAAATGAAATAAAACTCACACTGCACACACACTGTCACCACAACTTCATGCGGCCCCGTCGTTGGCGACTGACGAGAGGTCGCTGAATGACCTCCATCCTCCTGTGCCTCCGTCCTCCAGTAAGATGCTGCTAACTCAGCAAGATGTGAACATGAAGTGCATTTGTTTCCACATTGATCTTATTCTTTTCTTCCCTCCCGCAATGTGAAACACTTTATTTTTTCCGAACGTCGGGTAACACCGAAAATGCGTCCGTGAGGCAAATTTTATTTTTATTTTTATGATTTTTACAATTAGACGACTCTAACTCTTGATAACAACTAAAAAATCCTAAAATCACCTATATGACATTGAAGGACAATAACACTAAATTGACACAATGACTCAAAATTTATAATGACCTCTTCACCTTCCAAAATACGACTCTTGAATTTGACTTTTGACAATACCAAATGACTTTGACGATATACAACCGACATATAATGACATAGGATATTAAAACCAAGACTAATACAAAATTAAAATGACACTAAAACTTGACACATAATTTAAACATAACTGACTATTTTTGATATTACAACGATAATAAAAAATTTGACTATGAAGACTTTTAACGAATATTATGACTTTAACATATAAGAAATAAAATACTAAATCTTTCTTTTGACCCTTATCACAAAACTATACAAACAAAACCTAAATAAGACTCACAATATTTCTACCATCCGTGGTACAAAGACAATTTGTATGCAAACTGATATATGGCGTTTGAAGAGTTGACAGCTGTCTAAATAATGCACTGCATCTAGATCAGGTCTTGCAGTTAATGTGTCAGCTCCTTTTTTTGAATTGTAACCATTTTCTCTTGCTAGATCTGCGAGAAGACTAATACCAAAAATGACTGCTTTTTGATGTATCATTCGCTGCCAACCATGCATTCGTTGCAACTGGAATGGAGAGCAAGTTGTGGAGATCAAATCTCGAGCCAGATACAATAATAATTTTCCTATTGCCACGTGGATTCCTATACATACGGATCTGCAGAACTCAGAGCGAAATCTAGAGACCTCTTCAAACAAGGAATACGAGTTAGAAGCTTGTGGATCGATGATACAACACACAGCTGATGAGATATCTTCTACAGGCGTGATTCTGAGATGTGTAAATCGAGCCAGCTGGCTAAGACCCAAAGATTTGAAAAAAACAATGCATTCTAAATGTGGGATTTGACCACAGGCTGGGTGGCAAGATCAATGCATGCAAGCATCTTTCACTGAGCATGTCGCAGCTGAGTCTGGATTGGACTGCACATGGATACTATTGTAATCTGTATCCTCCAGAGGCACAGTAGATCAAATGCAGTCGCATGCATTTAAAATCAGACCTGTGATCTATAGGTATACAGATATTAAAGCAACTGGGCGGCTAATCTTTCCTCAATGTTGATCACAAGACATGAATTTATCACGTATACCATATGGATTAGGTAGAATACGAAAATAATAGAGAAACATGGGCATAAGTAACAAAAATGCGGGAGATACAACCTTGAATAGCTAGCTGAAACCACGATCTGTATTGCAGGATCTTGTCAGACAGCATGGATGTTGGAGATAACGTCCATGGGCATATCAAACCCTGTGTATTCATCCAATCATACAATATAAAACTATGTTCAATTTTACAGTCACAGATCCTTACACAAAAAGACTCTCATTTTCATTGAATTCGCTCTGATACCAAATCTTGTGATTTGGACAGTCGATGGCAAAAACAAAGTAATAATACTGTATATTATTTTCTGTCCCCTTCAATCCTGTGTAATACATTAGGCTAATATATAGCCAATATAATAGAAAAACCTCTTCCTATAAAATAGGAACAACTTACCCGTTTATAAATTTACGGGTACAACAAAACTCCATGAATAATATATTGTTGAAACAATATATTCTTTCAAACCTAATATTTATAATGTAAACATTAATAATTATTTTCCTAACATGTTTTACATTTCAAGTTTTTTTCAGGTATTTAGATTTGTTCGAATGATCCTCTCGAGTTTCCCATTTTTTTCCTCAACATTCTCATTTTTCAGTGTTTAGGAGTTAGCATTGTTCAGAAAAAATCCTTTCCAAATATTTTTGGAGTTTACTTTTTGAGAAAATTTTCGAAGTTTTCTTTCGGAGAAAAAATTTCAGAGAAAATCTTTTTGGAGTTTTCTTTCGAAGAAAATCCTTTTGGAACTTTTGGCTTTAGAGATTCAGTTCAAAGAAAATTTTTAGATATTTTTAGTTCGGGACTTCGAAAGTTTTTCTTTTGGGTTTTTGGAATTTCTCTAACTTCATCTTCCAAAACACAGGGCTTGATGTCTGCTTCCACTTCAAAGGGAAAAGAGAAGATGAAGTACTCATTTCTTGGGGTTGCACCACACTCCTACCTATCTTCCATCTTAGGGAATATAGGGGACACCGACCTAGGGAAAACTAATTTTCTAGATTTCTGGGAAAGAGTAAAGGCTCCAAATAATAAATCATGGATGCAGGCCATCTACAATAGTGGGCTTACCCTTGCTGCCAATTTTCCCACATCCATGCATTGCCCAAAGTTAATTTTATTAGGATCATCCCACTTTGAAAAAGACTCCATGTTAGTCAGAGATGATGATGGTAAGGTAGTAATCCGTTTGGACCCATAATTCTTCGAAGATCTGCTCAAACTTCCTAACGTTCAAGATTACGCCATAGTTTTTCTAGAGTTAGCAGTGGAACATTGGGACAAGGAAGAGGAGGTATGCTCAAAGATCATGATGAAAGCTTATCTGGCCAAGAGATTTTCCAAATTACCCAAAACTATGCATCGGTTAGATTTTATTCAGGAGGTCAGTGATCTTATTGTGCTACTAAGCAGAGTTTCAGGTCTCCCTTCTACAAAGAAATTACAGGAATGGATGTTTTTGTACATCCCTACCATTAAGAAGATCGATGAGTTTATCCAATGGGGGGAGCATATTAGTAGCTCCATTTTCTATCAATTGGGTAGGGTGTCAGATATGAAAACTTTCTACATGACATTTTTTTTTTGTGTATGTTGTTGTTGCTATGGGAGATTTTGTTGGTTTGAATACCAGAGGTGTTCGCAGCACTTCCCAAATTTATGATTTCTATCCCCAACTCACTCTAGATAAGGGAAGCAGGCATTTCTGCATAATCATTAATGCTTTCTTTGTTGTCATCCTCTATCGTTTTGACAAAGAACTATATAATTGGAGGATTTTTTATGAAGCATTCAAAGAAGTATGGGAATGGGGAGCAATCTACTATCATTTTCCTACATTCACCTATATCCAGATTCTAAGTTTCATAGGTGCCCCAAGAAAATTTCCAAGGTTCCCCACTAACAAATGGATTCTATTGGAATTGGTTCAATAGCTATTGGATTATCATCGAATCCAAAACAAGCCTCACAAAGCAGGAATGCATTTACCTATTTCAATTGGTAGGTACTCTTGCCCAAATATTAACAGGGCTAAAAATTTTGATGTAGAAATGGCTGAGGTAACCCTGCAAACCTTTCATCCATAGACTGATTTCGATTATTGGGGTAATTTTGGGGAAATAGGTCGGTCTAGTGCCCACGTGCCCCGATTGGAAGATATCTGGATTCATTGTTGGGATGAATACATCGTGTGACAAAAATATTATGAAAGATTGAACCTTGACGAGGTTTGGTAGTTTGGCTTGGCCGATGCCCCAAAGGAGGTGTAGGATAATGATGAGGTTTTAGATGTGGCATACAAAAATGATAATGTTTCCGATCAACTATTTCCATGGATTGATTGGTATGTGGAAGAATACAACAATATAAAGGAGAGGGCAGGACCCATTCTAAAAAGGACTTTCGATTGGTTGGAAACCTTAGGGATCTCACCCAAAGGGGAAGATCAACCTAAAAATATAGTAGCTCTACCAACAATAAGCCAACCAACACCCACTAAGGGAAAAAGGTTGACTCAAAAGGCTCCTATAATCCCAAAGAAGATTTCATTTGTTGTTGGTGGTTAATCTCTCTCCAAGGCTCCTACTCCTAAGGTTACATCTCTTGCAGCACATGTGATAAAAGTGTTTGAAGTCAGTGACTCCCCTAGTATCTCCCAAGATCCATCACATTTTCTTCTTCCTCCATTGGCACTTCTAATATCAGTTCCTTCCACTTCCACAATCATTTCTTCCTTCCCATCCCCTTTTATGGCCCAAGTATTCTCATCACTTCTAGTTCTATCAGCTGGGGAAAATATTGGGTCACCCATTTCCTCCTCACTTCCTTTAACACTTACATTTTCTTCAATCACAACCCCCAACATCGTTCTGTCAATTCCTATGGTTTTCCCTACATCCACACCATAAATCATGGCCACTTCTACTCAAATACCAGCCAATGTTTCTAGTTCTCTTGTCTTATCTAATGTCTCAGGTATTGAATCTATTGTCTCATCTTTATCATCTTTAGCCATACCAGAATGATTGTTTAGGAAAAATCCCAAGAAAAAGAAGAAGGTGCCTCTGGGAGATGTTATAGATCTCATTGTATTGGAGCATATGTCCAAGAGACATGCCAAGAGACCAAGAATGGTGTCAAGTTTTATATTTAACCCATCTGGAGAACAGGTGATAGAAGTTGCCACCCCTATTGAGGGGAAAACTAAAGAAACAATCACAGTTGCAGATTATCAGATCTCAAAATTCTCATTGGGGAAGGCTACTCATGAAGAAGCCAAGAAATATGTGCACACTGCTCTTGGGGCTCTTTTGGAGAAATATGACAAAGATAAGGCCACCAAATATGAACTCAAAGCCAAGGTCGAGCATCTCACTACACTGTTGCACAAAGTAACCCAACCCACTCCATCTACTGAAGTCTCAACTACTATGGCTATGATGATTTCATCTACAATCGATGATATTTCTTATCAGGAGCTCAAGAAGATAGGACAGAAAGGGAGATCAGTGAGTGGATGAATGGAGAGAATTCTACAAGAAGCTAATCCTTTAAGAAAGGAAGCATTTGGGATATATAATGATTTGTAGGTTACAAAAACTATTGTTTCCAAAATGGATGAGGCCTTTTCTGAAGATAATAATAATCTAAATTTAAATTTGGCAACATGGAGTGAGATCAAATAAGAAGATCCTGATTTGCTTCTTTAGGAAGAGGTGATCGATGATGTCACAAAATTATTTGAATATCAAAAGGCCATGGAATTTTGGAGTCAAGTATTCCAGGATTTGATCAAGAAATTGGATGAGAAATGAGTGGAAATCATGGATGCCCTGAATGACATCTCAGAAGAGTTTGATATTTCCAATTGAAAATTATTCAATGAAAACATTGATGCTCTTCCTGAAGATCAGATTAAAGGAAATTTCAAGGATTTGGTGAAGCGTGATGATGAGGTCACCAAAAATTACAATAGGGACTCCATTGAACGATTGGTCTTGTGCCAAAATTTCATAGGAATACTGAAGAAAGTTACGAATAAACTTTGAAGATTTCCAGCTAGGATTACAAAGGAGATTGAGATGGCAGATGTAGTGAATCACTACGCATGTGGGCCTGGAGATGAAGAAATTCAGGGAATTATCAAGCACTTCATTGAGTATAAGCATCGAATGGTTGTATGGGAAGGAGGAAAATAGAATCTTGTAGGAGGAGAAGGTGTAGTTGAACCATGCCAAAGATGAGCTGCCATGAAAGGGTTAGATCCAAGCTCTGGATCGGTCGAAGTTACGGGATTGACTAAGTCAAACCCTTGTAACAAATTAGCTATTTTTAGGGGAGCGTGTTCCCTTAATTTAATGGCATTTCTATTTTTAGAAAAATGTTAGTTAAGGGCCCAGTTGTGATGGCTCAGCCTAAGAACTTATAAATATTTGAATGATTCAAGTTAGTATGGGGGGATTATTTTTGGTAGGAGTTTCTCTTCAAGCTTGGAAGAGTGCTTCATAAATTTCTAAGAAACCTTTTAATTATATTCAGAGTTACACATGTTATTGGAAATTTGATTTATAGTGTTAAATGGTTAATCAATGTTTACTTTGTGAATTTATAATTCCTTAGTGTGAATGATTGTCTTACCTTTATTTTAGGTTATCTATTTGATGTTGTGAAGGAATAATGCGACTATATTTTATGTCAGTTGTGAAAACCTTATTTTCCTTTTGTATTAAGTTATGTCATCATTATCCCTAGTTGCAGAAATAGATGTCTGACATATGCATGTGTGGTTTCCTCATGATAAATGAATTGTGTGTTGAATCTAATTTGATCTATCCTTATGTATGCTCAAGTTTAATGAAGGAACATATGCTCCTGGTTTGTAGTATTTTGTACCCTTTCAAGTTGCAATAGGTGGAGGTGGTCAATGATGCAAGCATCGCTCCCACATTAACCCTTCTAGATGTTAAACATCCCTTAATTTGGTGCATCACCACCCTTAGTATAGTTTCATTTCTACAAAATTCCTATCCTTAAAACTCATGAAAGATGTTAGCTTAGGATTAGATGGTCATTTTATTACACTAGGAGTAATAAAGCATTCAGTTTAGGAAGAGGAAGTCGGCCTTCTCTGGAGGTTCATCTCAAGGCCAAGTCCCATAGCTTGAGAGGTGATCCCATGTGTCCTAATCACACCGAACTTCCTATTCACATTTTGGTCATTCGGGGTAGTGATTTGGTGACAACAAGTACAACTGGGTCACGTCTTGAAGGAAAAAGAGAAGGGTAAAATGGTGTACCTGATTTATGATAGCAAAGTTGAAAATTTGGATGTTAGCCACACTGAGGGTACGCACAAGGTTATGGATACTGTGAATGAAAAGGCACGCACGTAACATGAACTAATGAAGCCTAAGAAGGTTAACATTGGGCTAGAAGATGTGCCCAAAGAAGTAATTATTGGTGATTACTAATCGAAGCAAGAGATAACTAAGATTATTAAACTCTTGTGTGAATTCAAGGATTTATTTCCATGAGGCTATTGTGAGCTGAACGGGGTACATCCATCTTTGGTCAAAATGAATATCAATTTGAAAGAAGGTGCACACCCACTTATAAAGAGGCCCTATAGGATGAATCCTAACCTATACATGAAAGTCAAGGAAGAGAGTGATAAAATGCTCAAGTTTGGGATTATTGAGCCAATTGAGGAATCTGAATGGATTATCCCCATGGTTATAAGTATTAAGAAGGATGGTATGATATGGATTGATGGTGATCATAGAGAACTCAATGTTTCTTGTGTAATTGATCCTTTTCCCACACCATTCAAAGAAGAAATTTTGAAGGAGTTGCATGGTGTGAGATATATTTCTTTATAGATATGTTTTCAGGTAATCACTAAGTGCACATTGTCAAAGAAGATCAAGAGAAGACAACTTTCACCACTAAGTGGGGAATGTTTGCATATACAATCATTCCCTTTGGATTGAAAAATGCACCAACAGTGTTCTTGTGTATTGTTTTACAAAACTTTCAAGATTTTATTCATAAATTCTTGCAGGTGTATTTGGATTATTTGACTTTGTATGGATTAGTCAAATATCATTGTGACAACTTGAGGCTTATGTTTGAGTGATGTCATCAGTTGATAATTTCTCTCAATATTAAAAAGGGTATTTTTTCTACACTCTTTGGAACTTTATTATGGCACATAATTTGTAAGGAAGGATTGTTGGTGGATCCAGCCAAGATAATAGTGATCTTAAGCTTAGAAGAACCTACCAACTAAAGTGAAGTGTAGGGATTCTTGGGGCATACGGGATATTATAAGAAATTTATAAAATGATATGCAAATATTGCCACACCATTGGAAAAACTATTGAAGGATAAGGGAAAGTTTCATTGGAGTGACTATACACACCCAATTTTGCATGGTGCAACATTGTCAGAATAGTTAAAAATCCTCAATGATGAAAAAATATCAATTCCAATGATGTTCAAGTCTAAATCCTTTTTTGCATCGTGTTTTGTAGCTTACTTGTCCTCTTTCTAGATTTTCATGATTTCCTTAGTCTTGTTTGCAACTTTTCCTTAGTCTTCTTGCTTTTAGTTACAAAACCACGTCAAGAGTTACGTACCCACCTGGGAGGTTGTGTAACCACCGGTCTACCTTGAGTGGTTATTACATAACTACCATGGTAATTGTGTAGTTTTTGGTCTGTGCAGACTAGAGGTTTTATGTGTTTTCTCACGAGCCTTTTCCAACATGTTTTGAACGCGTGTCAACTTCTTTAAACTACTTTTTAGAACACATTTATTGACAAAATTGGTTGTTTTTGGGATTTTTAGATGTGTACAAACTTCCCCTTTCCTACTTGTTATTATTTGTAAGTTAACTTTCCCTTCTTTGAGTGATGTGGCATTCCTTGGCTACCAAGTGGGTTGGACCACTTCTCTTCCTATTTTCTATAAGATCCAATATTCTTCCCGAAGCATTGGTTATATTTCAATGTTTTGGAATTTTATTGCTATGTTATCATAATCTTGCCAAGAAGCACGGAAGAAAACACATATATATTTCCTTATTACTCTCTTTCCTACATTACTACCAGACTGCCTAAAAACTAGCTAGCTCTAGGAGTCTCTCCCATTATTTCCACACATTTCCTATACACGTTTGAGCATTCATTGAAAGAAGAAGCTGAGGGGACATCAAAAGATATTTCTTGCACTGGATTTTTCTCAGTACAAAATTTCCAAGTTGGAAATGTTATTAAATTCCTTGAGGTTTCTTTCATTTGCTTAGATAGATTCAAAGTTGCAACTTGTTAGATACATTTTTTTAGAAAGGTACAATTACAATAGTATTTGTAGTAGTTTTATTTAAAAAGCTTCAATTGAGGATTTATTCTCATCTCATCCTCGTGGATCTACAGAATTAGCAGGAAGGTTTTTGCCACAATTTTTCTAATCCTACACAATTCATTTACCTATAGTTTTACACTTCTTTAGTTAGAAATATTCTATTTTACCAGGGAAGATTCAGAGGAAGAATTTATTCTGTGAAGCATTTCATTCTTCCCATGATTTTGAGGTAAAACAATAAGAAGAAATTACAAATTAGAAAAACATTTATTTTATTAGATTAGATTAAATTTTTTGTAACAGGGAAATAACCACATCTAGTTATTTCATTGTTTGGTTTAATTTATTAGAGTAGAAGAAATTTCATTTAATTAGAAGAAGTTAAATCATCTGTGCATATTTCTTCTATTTTCTAGTAAACACAAAAATAAAAATAAAAATATTAGATTAGATTAGTTAATTGTTTTTTTTTTGTTTTATTCCCTTTATTTAAAATCATTGAAAATCAAAAAAATAAATATATTAGGTTTACTCTCCTTTCTTAGCTAATTAGCGTTCATTTGTTAGATTAATTAGTTAAACATAGGGTTGATTAGAAGGGATTAACATAACTCCTTACATTTTCCCATAGCTGGCTTAGGTTTCTTAAACCTTGACATTTCCCTCTTGTGGATTCTTTGTGTGTTTTTTATTTCTTTGTTTTAGTAGTTCACACATCCACATGACCATCCAAGGCTCTAGGAAACTTAGAGATTTAACGTGTGATCCCAGAGTTCCAAAATCAAACACAACCAAACCATTCACAGACATAGACCAAGGCTTCAAATACCTTGTTTTCTAGACCACCCCACTTCTACCCATTGTTATCTCACAGTTGATGGATTTGAAATTCGAAGAAAAAAATGCTTACATGTTCTGGCATAGTTAGTCTAGTCAAGATTAGATTTTGTAACTTTACATATTTTCCCTTCCACATGTTTTTCATTGCACCTCCATGACCTTGTTTAGAGACTTGTACGAGGTAATTGCTGGACATTTCCACGTATTCCAAAACCAGTTGATAGAGTTTTTAGGGACATTGAAATTGATAGAAGCCTTTGTGTTTCCATCCTCCTCGATCGTTACATTTCACCTACACGTGTTATACATACTTTCATCTCCTTAGACGAGTAAATTCCCATAATCCCACAACACCATCTTTTAGTGATGTGATTTCAATGTTGGTGGATAAGGTTAGGGAACTAGATCTTTCCCAACCTTCTCGTGCTACACCTTCCGTATGGCAAGGTAACTTTCCCCACCATGTTCATAAATTTGATTATGTAACTTCTGCACCATCAGCCCCTTAAGTCTATATAGTTTTTCTTAGCTATGGAGACCTCCTCACTAAATCAGGCACGTTAGAAATACCCAATCATTCTCTATATGGATATGCACAATAAGAATCAATCAGAATTATATCCTCAAATTCCATTCCAACTGAAAATGTGATGTTCCTTAGTTTTTCACCTGTTACTCCGTATCAAAACTATGTTCCCCATTAGCTTCACATGTATTACAAATCATCGCAATGGGACATGTTTTATTTTCCTAGTTTGTACGCCCAGCCTCAAGTGTGGCCTTATGCCCCTGCAAATGCTTATGTTACGCAGTATCAACCTCATATCCCACGTCCACCTCCCCATCAAGGATCATCCATAGTTGAGTCTTACATAGTAGACATATATTTTGAATATCTCAAGGAGCCCCTTAACGTCACCATACAGAGTGTAATTCTCATGTGACCTTTTCTATAACTTTCAAAATTCAAAGGGGATGGATATCTGAATGCTCACAGTAAATCATATGTGACTTCCATTAGAGAGCTACTCACATGGGATGTAGTTATAGTTAATATATTCCCTAATAACCTTGAAGGGATTACTCTCGAGTGGTACTATAGAATATTGGAATCCTCCATTCACTCATTCAAACAACTCATTTCATAATTTATAAATTCTCTTTATATGAACAAGATTTTAAGAACAAGAATCATAAAATTCCTCCATATCAAACAAGATCACAATGAATCTTCTGCCCATTTAATCTAGAGGTGGTGGGAGGTGCTCTAATCCTCATCTAGAACTCCCAACATGGATTAAATGGATCTTGTTAGGAAATAAGGGATAACATATGCAGAACAATCCCTCATAAAATTATAACAGTAGAAACTAATATGTAGAAAATATTAAAGATCTCAAATAAAAGCACAGGATAAAGTAAAACAACACAAAGAGACAGTATTTAAGGTGGTTCACCCATTTGGACTACATCCACCAAGAATCACTTGCTCAGGTTTTATTACAAGCCACCACTCTCTCAATATAATACCCAAATCTATTTGGAGCTATGCTCAACAAACTCTACAGAATTCACACCTGAATTCAGACACATTTACAATGTTACAATATACCTACCATATGCAAAAAACCACATAAGTAGACAATTTCTTAAGTAGTTTTAGAAAACTGTGGGTATCAAAACCATGGGCCAAAACCATACCATAAACCCATATGAGAAAATAATGTTTCCTAGTATATTGGGCACATATTTTCGAGGCCAAAAAAAAATATTGAGGGCTCCACCCTTGGACCCCTGCTTGGGGCCCAGCCCGGCCCCGAACCCTAGCAAGACAAATGTGGAAAGTGTACAGTAATCTTAGTGTACAATCTTCAACACTTTCACACATGAAAACAAGCTCCATAACCTAACAATCTCCCACTTGGAGACTAGTTTTCTTCTGAGAAAACTTCTCAACCCTTCACTATTTTCTGTGAAGACCAACCAAAGTTGAACATAGCTTCATTTTTTCCCTTATTACCACCTTGGTCATCATGTTTACAAGATTCTAACTGGTATGAATCTTCTCCAGATTTAACTTCTCTTCCTCCAAATTTGTCCTGATGAAATGGTACCTTAACTGTATATGCTTCATCCTAGAGTGGAAACTAGAGTTCTTAGCTAGGTGTATAGCACTCTGACTATCACTATACGGATTTCCTTCCTCCTACTTATACTCCAAATCCTCAAGCAATTGTTGTAACCAAATCATTTCTTTTCTTGCCTCTGTGTCAGCAACATGCTCACCCTCTGTGGTTGACAAAGCCACCAGATTTTGAAGTCGTGAAATCCAGCTCATTGTTTTCCTACCTACAATGTAAACATAACCTATCATGCTCCCCTTTTTTTCTACATCTCTAGCCATATATGAATCTACATAACCACACAAAGAGGTGTCTGATCCACTATAGCACAAAACTTTCCCCATGGTCCCTCTCAAATACTAAAGGATCCACTTTACTACCTGCCAGTGATCTCTACCTGGATCACTCATAAATTTTCTCACCACTCCCACTACATGGGAAATATTAGGCCTAGTACACACCATTGCATACATCAAATTGCCAACTACTAATGAGTAAGGTACCTTGGAAATCTAGTTTCTCTCTTTCTCTATTTATGGGCACTACCCCGTTAATAACTTGAAATGGCATGCCAAAGGATTCCTAACCGGTTTAGCATCCTGCATATTAAACCTCTCCAAGACCTTCTTAATGTACTCTTACTGAGATAAAGTTAGCTTCTGTTCCTTTCGATCCTGAGATATCCTCATACCAAGGATTTTTTTGGCTGCCCCCAAATCCTTCATAGCAAAGGATTCACTTAGTTGCTTCTTGAGTACTTTTATTTCCTGCATGTTCTTACCTGCAACCAACATGTCATCCAAAAATAGACATAGGATTATATAACTGTCATCCTCAAATTTCTTTGTATACACGCAGTGGTCAGAATGGCATATAATATAACCTTTCTCCATAATAAAGCTATCAAATTTCTTATACCATGTACATGGAGCTTGTTTCAATTCATACAAGCTCTTCTTCAGTTTGTACACCATCTCCTCTTTACCTTTCTCCTCATAACCCTCTGGTTGCTACATATATAGATCCTCCTCTAAATCACCATGGAGAAATGCATTCTTCACATCAAGTTTCTCTAAGTGTAATTCTTTTCATGAAACTATTCCAAGAACATTTCTAATAGAAGTCATGTTTACTACAAGAGAAAAAATCTCATCAAAATCTATACCTTGTTTCTGTGCAAACCCCTTGACCACCAACCGGGCCTTGTATCTTTTATTGCCTCCTTCTTCCTCTTTGACTCTAAACACCCACTTGTTCTGTAATCCTCTTTTACCTTCGGGTAGCTTCACCAATTCTCGTGTCTGGTTCTCTACGAGAGCCTGATGCTCCTCATATATGGCTTGCTCCCACTTCTTCTTGGCATCTACCTACATTGCTTCATCAAAGATCTCTGGCTCTCCATTTTCATTAAGTAATAAATAATAAAGAGAAGGAGAAAAATGTTTAGGTTCTCTTCTTACTCTAGAATACCTCCTCAATATAGAAGTTTGGGGTTCCTATTGAGGAAGTTCATAAACTAATTCATGTGTTACTTTCTCATCCGAAAGATCCTCTACCACTACATATTCTTTCTTGGATTCTTCCCCGTTTTCCTGCAACTGTTGCTTATACATGACTTTCTCATTTAATACCACATCCCTGGATCAAATTATTTTCTTGTCCTTAATACTCTAACATTTATATCCAAATTTATCACCACCATAACTAATGAAAGTACATTTTTCTAATTTAGCATCTAGCTTGGACCTATCATCCTTGTCTATATGGACAAACACCTCACATCCAAAGACTCTAAGAAATGAATAATCAACTTTCTTACCATACCAAGCCTCCTCAGGTATGCCTCCATCCAAGGCACTTAAGGGTCCTTTGTTTATCAAGTACACAATTATGCTCACCACTTCTTCCCAAAAAGAAAGAGGCAGTCCTACATGTAACCTCATGCTCATATCACATTCTATTATTGCTCTGTTCATCCTTTCTGAAACCCCATTCTGTTGTGGAGTTCCTAGAACCGTCTTTTTCCTATGGATTCCATTCTTAGAACAGTAATCATCAAATTCATTGTTACAATACTCCCCTCCATTATCTGACCTGAGACATTTTAGCTTAAGACATGTTTCATTCTCAACCAAGGCTTTCCATTTAAATAAAGTGTCAATAAACACAAACTTTCATTGTTACATCATCAATAAAAGTAGCATAATAACTTGAACCCCTAAGATATGATACCTGAGTTGGCCATACATCAGAATGCACCGGCTCTAACTTACTCTTTTTTTTTGTAGGTCCAACCTAGAGAAACCTTACTCACTTTTGTTTCCCATATATGCAGTCCTCTCAGAACTCTAAATTTGTTTCTATATATCCAGGAAAATCCTTCTTTATGATCTTTGTACCCTTATGGCTCATATGACCGAGCCTATAGTGCCACAATGTTGTATCTACTTCTGAAGCCACAAGATTACAAACATTAGTGCTATAAGTGGTTAAATACAAGGTCCAACCTTTTTACCTCTTTCCACCACAAGAGCACCCTTGGTAACCTTCCAAGAGTCTACTATGAATATCACAGTACAACATTCACTTCCCAACTGGCCCGCCGATATCATTTTTTTTAAAGTAGGCACATGTCTAACATCCTTCAATAGCCATGTATTCCCATCCTGCATCTTAACCTGAACAGAACCTTTTCCAACTATAATACAAGGCTCATCATCACAAAGAAAAACATGCCCAAAATCCCCTTAAACATAATCAAAAAAATAAAGTCTATCTGGAGTAGCATGGAAAGAAGCCCCTAAATCTAAAACCCAAGATTCAAAAATATTGTGCAAAGAAAGAATCAAAGCATCCTGACATAAATTACCCATTGCTACATTTTCCTCCTTGTTTTCTTCTTGTTGTTTCTTCTTGTCCTGAAGCTCCCAACAATACTTCTTTGCATGCCTAGACTTTCCACAGTGCCAGCATATTATCTTTCTTTTGGATTTTGACCTTAACCGATCTTTCGATTTTTCACGTCTTTCTCTATTCTTTTGTCTCCCTATAGTTTCCACTGTCAAAGCATTCCTTTAAGTAGAATATTCCCTAGATTTTTTTTTCATATTTCCTCACTTAAAATCACCCCTAAAACATCCTCAAACATCAACTTTTAGTTATCTAGAACCAAGTTGGTTATCACCATTACCAGGCTATTCCAACTCTCAGGTAAAGAGCACAGAATTAATAAAGGCCTAACTTATTCATCAAATTCTATTGTAACCAAAGCTATCATATTTACAACCGTATTAAAATCATTTAAATGATATGCTACTAAACCATTCTCAGAAATCTTCATATTAAACAATTTTTTCATTAAAAATATGTTATTAGAGGCAGAGGGTTTTTCATACAACTTTCCTAATGCATCCATCAGTTATTTTGTAGTCTTTTCCTTTGTAACATTAAATAATACCGAAGATGCAAGACATAGTCTGATTGTCACATTCTGCATTCGTCATGCTTGAGGGTTTGTTCACCTTTTCAGACAACGGAATATAAAGATCCTTCTGATAAAGGTAATCTTCCATCTGCATCTTCTAAAGACTAAAGTTCTACCCATTGAATTTATCAACCCTTGATCTTTCATCATCTGCCATATCTCCCACTTAAGCTAAAACTTTCCCTATGATTCAACACTTCAGCAAACCAAACTAGGCTCTTATAGAAATTGTTATGAAATAAGGGATAAAATATGTGGAATAATCCCTCAAAGAATCGCAATAGTAGAAACTAATATGTAGAAAATATTACAAATCTCAAATAAAAGTGCAAAATAAAATAAAACAACATAAAGATACAATATTTAATGTGCTTCGCCCAATTTCACCTACGTCCACCAAGAATCACATGCTCATATTTTATAACAAGCCACCACTCTCTCAATACAATACCTAGATATGTTTGGAGATATACTCAACAAACTTTACAAATTTCACACCTGAATTCAGACACATCTACAATGTTACATTATACCTACCATATGCACAAAAGTACATAAGTAGACAACTGCTTAAGCAGTTTTACAAAACCATGGGTATCAAAACCATAGGTGAAAATCATCCCATAAATAAATGGGTTAAAATCCTTCCCATATGAGAAAATCACATTTCCTAGTATATTGGGCACAGTTTTTCAAGGCCAAAAAAAAAATTCTCGAGGGGGGCTATGCTCTCGAAACTCTTCCTCTTCCCCCACCTCAGCAAGTCCAGGCCCAAGGTCCAGTTTAATACCCAAGTGGATATCTGAACCAATTTTTGAAATAGTATCAGAACCAAGGCTAGAGGCCTCTGAACTTCAACTATAACAACCAACAACAAAAACTATGGGCCATATAAAAACCAAAATCAAAGGCCTAATGAATATGATCCCAAATTGTATTTTGGTTTCCATAAGGTTATAAGACACAATGCTTAGACATGTCATGATTGTAAAAAAATTATACAACAGCTTCCAGAGGACCAAAGGTAGCTCTTTATTGAGATGTTCTTAGCTAATCCTATGGCACCAACACAAAATGCTCACACAAGGCTTGTTTCCCCTCACAATGCTCCTCTTGGGGTTCATAGAGACCCCCATCCAACACGTTCTGAAAATGGAAATCTCAATTCTCATGGTACTAACAAAGGTACCCGTGTAGGGAATTATGATCACAAAGCATCTACATCATTGAAACCTCTAGTAGTTCCTCCTTTGGATGGTTGAAAATAGACCAAGGTGATAGGATTAGTTGAGTTAGAGAATAAACCCAAAGTCAAAAAAGTGACTTGTACTTGTGATTATTTTATGCGGCCCCTTCCCATTTACTCCTTGATGTTATATGACACTCAAGCGCCTCTAAGACTGGTAGGGGCCTGAGATTTAATCACATATTTTACTAAGACATTTTCTCACATTTCCTTCCTAGATTTGTTTAAAAATTCCCCTGCACATCGGGTCTCTTTATTAGAAGCGTTAGGCCTTGGTCATATAATCCATGTCACCCCTTCCCCAAAGGCCTAAATCAATTATATAGACTTTGATGTCTATCCCCCGGGGCAGCCAAAGAGAGATGATGGATTTGTGTTTGATATTATCAATATGCTCACTGACACTGAATCAACACGAAGAGGTGACCCTATGCTATACTTGCAGGTTTGGATTTATAATAATTATGTTAAGCTTGCAATGATAGATGATGAGCTTTATTTTATTATAGTCCCTTTCTCATTCCTTCAAAAGTTAGGCTATGGAGAAACAAATTGTTCTTCGACCCAAAACATGTTGAGAGGTTATGACAGCCTCAAAGCGACATCCATTGGAACTATAGTGCTTCCAGTTATCCTTGGAACAAAGACTGTGTTGAATGAATTTTATATTATATATCGAGAAACCAACTATAATATGATTCTTAGTCAACCCTAGATTCATATAATAAAATAAATTCCTTCTACGCTATTACAAGAAGTTAGATTCTTATATCTGGGGAAGCTCTTCATTGCTCAGGGTGACATAAATCCTTTCGATATCCATTTAGCCAATCTAAAGAAGAAACATGGGGTCCATACCGAGTTTGAGCTCTTATCTAATACGTTAAACAAACTACATGATTCAATACATGTGTCTAATCTTATTCCTATGAATGAGTTGGAAGCCCCCAAGGTGATCGAAGGGGTCGATGTTGATGAAAATAAAACCATTGTAGTTGAAACTGTGTGAACAAAGACCAAGGAATAAATCATTATGTTTTTAGTGAATTATTTTCCTATTTTTCTCTTGTTTTTTTCTTTAGGAATTGATAATGCTCTTGGAATTGGTTCTCTCCCATCTAAATTCTTTTATGAGGTTTGCATGGTTGAGGTCTCGAAGGTTAAGGAAGAAGATTCTAAGAATGGTCAAAATTTTATCTTCCCTAATGAGTGTTGGATTCTCAAATACGATGGTGTGAAATGCCACTTTGGTGTTGGGGCAGGTGTGATCCTTACTTCCCCTTAAGGGAGGGTCATGCATTTTTCCTTCAAACTGGACTTTAAGTGGATGAACAACAGAGATGAATATGAATCTCTACTTCTTGCTCTTATCATGGCCAAGTGGATGAGTGTGAACAACATTAAAGTTGTGGGTGATTCTCAACTTTTCGGTGATCAAGTCTCGGAAGTTTAAAATACCATAGCAGAACACATACAATTTCACATCTATCCTAAATCAATTAATTCCCCTTCCTCATTTCCCACAAAAATACACTTCAAATTAATCAAATATAATTTGATTAATTATCCATTTCAAAATCTAAAAAATAACCCAATCCTCACCACATGTCATTATGCTCCATTTTTTTTACTATTGAATTAAAAATTCAAATTCAAATCCTCACCCACCCTTCGTGGTCTCCACTCACCTAAAATCCTCCACTTATGAATTAAAAATATAGTTCAAATCCTCACCCATTCTTCGTGGCCCCCACTCATCTAACATTGCCCACATTTTCAAACCACTCACCTAATCTTGCCCACATTTTCAAACCACTCACTTAATCTTGCTCACATTTTCAAACCATGATTACTTAAATTACTCTAATTTAATCACTCCCACAGGCTATAAATACAACCTTACCCCTCCCCTCTAAAGACACAGAGAATAAGCTTGAATGTCATATCTAAGTTCTTGCATCCTTTGAGCAAAGAACATCCTTCTGCCTCGTCCTAATGTCCAAATAGCCTCATAATCATTTTTTTCCCATCTAGTGCAAAGTAAGAGGATCGTTGTTATAGGAAGGTCTTGCTCCGTCTTGAAGAAAAGCACCTACATATCACACACAATCAAGGCTCAATCCAAGTTTCCTAGTCCATTTTAAGGTTTGCTACGAAATGCGAAGGAGGAGGTATGACTATTGGTATTTTACTTCCTTGTTAGTAGTGTATTTTTCCTAGCTTACATTCTGGCATGCTCGGTGGGACTCTTTTTGTTACCATTAATTTCCCAATTAGTGGTTTTATCTGTTATTTATTTATTATTGTTCGTTATTATTTATTTTTCTATTCCTTATGGCCTTCTTTGGTTAACCTTCACACTTTGGGTAGTGTTTTTGTTGTGTGGTTTCTTGTGGTGTATCTGCAGGTTATAACAGCAATGAAACTATGACGCTCATCCTGTCTTTGATCTCCTCGGTGTTTGGTATTTAGTTCCTAGTTCTGATTTTGTTATTCACTCATAATCTATAGAAACACATGAACTAGTCATTAGTTTATCATCTTACTAACATGGGAAAACCAATCCGGAAAATGCATTTATTTATTTACTTTTGCTAAAATAACTCCTTTGTAGGAAGTTAATCATTTTTTTTCTTTTATTTTAGTCAATCATTTTCTAATCTAACTCTTTCTTTCTATTTATTGTTCTTTTTTAACCTTGTTGTCAACATTTTAGCTTCTCAGGTGAAGTACAGAAGTTAGAAAATCAAAAAAACCAGCTCCCGGGACGTTTTTCTTACGTTCAAAATTTTCATTAAGAGTGCTACCGTAGCCCATCTTCCAAAAGCCATAACTTTTTCTCCCGAACACGGAATGACTTCATTTTTTTTAACGGAAAGGTATTGAAAATATCTATGCAATGAAAAAATAATTTTTAGATTTAGACTTACAGAAAAATTTTGGTTTCATTTCTTCTAACACTTATCTTTGTAACAAAAACAACAAAATTATAGTTTTATTTTTTTTATTTTTTTATTTCACGTAACAACCTCACATGTATGCTCTTTCCTTGCACTTCAAAAGTGATCTTGGAAATTAGAAACGTGAGGCCACCCGGGCTCTTTAAAACAATTTTATTTTTATTTTATTTTAATTTTTAATTCTTTGCCTTACATTTCAATTTTCTACGACAACACTTCTAGGTAACGTTTTCACACTCTTATATCATCATTTTTATTTTTTGTGAAAATAATCATTATCGCTATTTCACAATCATGATTAATTGCAATAATTATTAACATTTTTTAAAAAAATTCTATTTCAATTGTATCTGCATATGCTCTTTTCTTGCGCCTTCAAGCAATCTAGAAAATCAGAAACGGTCACAATTTTTTTTTAGTTTCTTGTTCTAACATTACAAGATCCTCTATCTTTGTTTTCCAACTGTCATTTCAATAATTATTTTCCTTTTTCATATTATTAATATTTTTTTGGTTGTTGGTTGTGTATGCTCTTTTCTTGTGCCTTCGAGTGATCTAGAAAATCAAAAATAGTCACGATCACTTTTCTAACATTTCATTTGCAGGACAACTACTAATTTGGTTTTTGTAGAACCGCGTTGCTGGAATATTATCAAAAACAAAAACAACGAAAATCCTGCAAAAATACCACCATTCAAAGAAAATTGCTGAAACCAAAAAAAAAAGTACGCTCAGGTACGCAATTATTTTTTGCTAGTGATTTATTTCAAGTTGGAAAGAACCTTGCATTTAATCACTTTATCATTTTATTTTTGAACGTAGATGAGGTGGATTTCATCACCACTAAAGCTACACCGATGACATGGACCTGACTACCACGCACCAACAGCATTTGCATCTGCATTACACTTTGAGACCTAGTCTCATCACAGCGTTCGGTATTTACCTCACCCCTGCTCTTCACTTACATGTAATGTTGTCATGCAGTGCATGCGAGTCATGCCTAAATAGCTGTAACAACGAAGCTTGGACATCGTCCCTGTAATTCTTCATGGAGTTATAAGGACACCATACACATTCATCCCTCCATTACCTTCCACCTCTTCACAAAACCTGTTCTGGATGTGGTGATTCACTCCGAAACAGGAAAGTAAGAATTGGTGAGTCTCCTCCAGTGCTCTAAGGGTTCCCCATACCAATTTTGTCCCCGTACAGAATTAGGTATATCAAGACTAGGGTATATCGGAGGACGCATCTTCTTGGAGTAATAAGAGCCTACATCCACCATTTCATAGCATACTTATATGATTGCATGAAACAATGATCATTCCTTAAGAATTTACCTCATAAGCCAAAACAATTGAATCCACATGATTGCTTGCTGTTTGAAAACAAAATTGTTTAGCATTGTTTTATCATAAAATTTGGCTGATATCTATGTGTTCATTGTAAAATTCAAATCCTAGTCGTGTTCCACAACACCATTTCTCTACCAATTCAATACCAAGCAAAACGTTCAAGCAATCCCACAACAAAGATCAAAATGCCATTAGCCTGCTTCCGCCAACAATAAATCCACCATATCTTGTTTTCAGTTACATCTAATAGATATTGAGTGACTTACGTTCACTCCTTATCTCATCAATTTTCAGAACATCCTTTATAGCTCATTTCATGCTATATCAAAATGACATTGGGTGACTTGTTTGAGTTCACTCATTATTTTGTCAACTACCGAGTTTAACAAAATCCCATCCGACACAAATATCTTCAAAGGTCATTTTGAGTTCACAATCATATTGAGATTAACTTGTTTGAGTTACTCTCCCCCCTCAACAACCAGAGTTTGTTTAAGCCAAACCAATCAACATATTCATCATAGCTTGTTTGAGCTATATCCCACTTGTATCGAGTACCTTGTTTGAGTGTACTCCTTACATTTTCGTCTGCTAAGCTTGTTTAAGCCCAACCAATCAACATATTCATCATAGCTTGTTTGAGCTATATCCCACTTGTATTGAGTACCTTGTTTGAGTATACTCATTACATTTTCATCTGCTAAGCTTTTTTAATCCAAACCAATCAACATCTTCATCATAGCTTATTTAAGCTATATCCCATTTGTATCGAGTACCTTGTTTGAGTGTACTCCTTACATTGTCTTCTGATAAGCTTGTTTAAGCCAAATCAAACCATTTTCATTATAGATTGTTCGAGCTATCGCATATTTCTCCTGAGTATCTTGTTTAAGCTTACTCCTTATAACCTTAATTGTTAACTCGATTAAGCCAAAACAAAGATCATAATCAATAGGTTGAGTTCTTCATTACACCTTTCTCTGTTCTCTCTCTCTCTCAACCATGATGAATTCACAAAAAACATCACACAAAGATCTATTAGAACAAATTAATAAGATGACAACACAAATCTCTCATATGGCTACCTAAATCAGTGAACAATCACCCAAAAGGCCAATTATACAACCTCACAAAGAAATCAGTTCACGTAAAGTCCAACGTCAATTTACCCCCTTGGAGAATGTCTCTCTAGTGTTTTTCATCAACTAAAAGAGGCTAAACTGATAAGATATCCAGTTACAAAACCCTTTGTCAAAGGGGAAGCTAAACCATGTTGGTACAAACCTAACACATATTGTGACTTTCATTGCATTGATGGTCATCACACAGATAAATGTGTGTGATTTAAGAATTACGTCCAAGACTTAATTGATGACGATGTCATCTTTGTAGAACTTGATGACAACACTCTTACAACCAACGACACATCCAATACCACAAATTTCCATTAAGAGTTTAATACTGTCAAAACTCCTATATATACTGAAATTCCACAAGATCATGATGACAACAGTCAAGCCTCTCTAATTCCAAACCAATCCATATCTTCTTCAAATATCCTTCCATTAGTTCAAACATACATTGAACCTATTTTGGATAACAACATTCTTCCAACATCTACTAAGCACTTGAACTTATTTCAAGACTCTCTTTCAACCCAAAAATACATTGAACCTATTTTAGACAACAACATTCTTACAACATCTACTGAGCACTTGAACTTATTTCAAGTCTCTCTTTCAACCCAAACATACATTGAACCTGTTTTGGACAACAAAATTCTTCCAACATCTACTAAGCACTTGAACTTATTTCAAGACTTTCTTTCAGCCCAAACATACATTGAACCTGTTTTGGACAACAACATTCTTCCAACATCTACTGAGCACTTAAATTTATTTCAAGACTCTCTTTTAACCCAAACATATATTGAACCTATTTTGGGCGACAATATTCTTCCAACATCTAGCAAGACCTTGACCTCATTTCAAGACTCCCTTTCAAACCTTGATATTACTGTAGACACTACAGAAGAGGTTCCATTAATAGGTACCATTAAGTTTGATTCTATTATTTTAATATTGGCTCTTATGCCTAACATCTCTATCCTTGTTGTTGAAACACGGCCACAACGAGTTTGGACACTTGCGACAATGCAACCTATCATGTCCATCATGCTTTCAATGATCGATCTTGTAGGCATCTCATCACTATTTATTCTCACCTGTCAAGACTTCTACATGCATACATACTACAAGGTACATATACCCAGGAATATCTTTACGCCACCTTTTCCATCTTTAATTGTGAATCTATCCTCAAATCAATCAATTAATGGACAAACAGAAGCAATAAACCAAATAATACAAACCATCATTATCAACACACATGGAAGCTATTGGCTTAATCAAATCTATCCCACTCTTTGGGCTTACTACACATCTTATCACACACCTACTAGAGCCACTCCCTTCTCCTTTGTTTATGGTTGGGAAGATATTTTACATGTCAAGGTTGAATTTCCATCCTTCATAATATCCTTCAAAGATGTAATCAATAAAGATTATTATCGACACTCACACCTTAATGAACTCGAGATTCTTGATGAAAAATGACTTAATGCCCTAAATCATCTTCAATTATATCAAAATCGGCCACGGCATAGCTACCATAAAAAATTCCAACCTAGAAAATCGAAAGAATACACCCAAAGAACGAGACAAACAAGACAAATTTGAGCCCAAAGAAATCATAGATAATTTTGGGTTTAGAGCTTATAAATTGGCCATTGACACAGGCCAAGTCCTTGAAAAACCCATGAATGCATTCCATTCAAAGAAATTCTATTCTTGAAAGCACTCTCTATTCCATGAAACAAAAAAATATACATTGTTCCTTCTGTCTTGCTTATCTCTGAATAAATTTATTTATTTCCATTGGCATACATTTTCATTATCAAAATCACATCTTCATATTTATCATCATGTGACAAGTGCTAATATAAATCCTATTAAGTTTGTGAGCTTCATACTTCTTATCATATCTTCCATTTTTAGTCGCTTTCATCTATGATCATACCTAGAAGCTTACTGATGGTAATATATTCCCTTCAAATACATTCTCTCTTTCATAACAAAGCTCTAAACTTCTTTACCCAGTTCGTTTGATCATCCATCTCAGTCTTCAGTGTTTAACCCTCATGTCCTACTAGTCGTGTGGGGCTAAGATTGGGGGCAGACGTTCCTTCCCAAATATAAATCGCTATCGTAAAAATCCATCAATTCAATAACTTATGAATAATTCATTGTCACATCTTTCGTCCTTCATAGTCTTTGGTGTTGAGCCCACACTTCTTACTGGTAGTGTGAGACTGGGAATGGAGGAAGGTGCCCTTACTCGTCTACGTCTTTTCTTCGGTGATAAACCCTTGCCTCTTACAAGTGGCATGGGGCAAAGCGTAGAGGGTCATTCTCATAAAAGCATACAAACATTGAAAAATATTCAAAAATCAAAAACAAAAAAATAAGACACAAAGGGAATTCACTCGTCTATGTTTGCCTTCAGTGATGAGCCCTTGCTTCTCACTAGTAGCATGGGGCAAGGCATAGGGAGTCATTTCAAAAATACAAAATCTTATAGTGCTTGCAAATTATAGAATCCCCAAACAAGTAATTTAGATGCCTAAGTGAAGAGAGAACTATCCCTTAACCTCATATATTACCAATCAGTAGGCCACATAACTGTCCAAGTCTAGCATGTGACTTATAAAGTGAAAGCCGTTTTTGAAACCGGTTTAGTACCGTTATGAAGAATGGAGTCACAATTTCCCAAAGGAATTGTTGTTAGCATTTGTCTCTATATTCAATTATCTACCTCCTACGTCCTTCTTGATTCTTGGTGATGAGCCCACACATCTTACTAGTTGTGTGGAGTCAAGAATGGAGCTGGACTTCTTTTCATCATATCATCACCACCATATCCTACTAATGGAAAGAGAATTTTTGTTATTCTGAGCATAAGTTACAACATGGAACATGGTACATACAGATAATATCCTAGTTTATCACCTCTCAAAAATAAGTTTGCACTCTGGTCCATAAATTGCCAATCACAGTGTAAAAATCTACAAACAGTGTGAAAATCGTCAAAAATCTAAAAACAGTGTAAAAATCTAAAAATCCAAAAACATTTGAAATTTGTCAAAAACCCAAAAACATTAGAAACAATCGTCAAAAATCTAACAAAAAAATTAGAACTCGTCAAAAATCCAAAAACATTAGAAACACTCGTCAAAAATCTAAAAACATTAGACAGAATCGTCAAAAATCCAAAACCATTAGCAAGAATCGTCAAAAACCCAAAAACATTTGAAAATCGTCAAAAAATTCAAAAACATTTAAAAATCGTCAAAAATCTAAAAAACATTAAAATATATATATATATATATCCACAAAATTGCAAAAACTCTAAAATAACCAACACAATTTAACCTTTGAACTATTATCCCCAACAAATGATCCAATCACCTTATGACTACCAAATTCAAACCACTTCTCCTCGTGTGAATCCTCGCTTGGGGAAAATCTAGCTCTCTTTATTTTCTTGTTTGAGGAAAATGACCCAATAGTTTACTATGTCCTCATACCCCTGCTTGGGGGCACATCCAATCAATCCTCATTGTGGAACATGTTAGGGACATGTTTATTGGTTCTTGTGTTGCATTATTAGTTGTAAATTATTAATTGTTCTCTTGCATCTTGATATATTATAGGGGGCATCTTGATTTTATGTATCCTAGTGTTCTCTCTAATATTCTTATGTTATCTAATTACATGTCGTACTGGGGCATCATACTTTCTTGATGGCCTCTATCTATGCTCTCTTCCATTTGCATATCGTACTGGGGCATCAAACCTTTCTTATGGCCCCTATCTATGCTATCACACATATTACAGTCTAGTCAACCTGATATTTTATATCACGATGCATCTTGTTATGTGCTATATTAAAATTAAGATACTTTTCGTCACGTATCTTCCTACATGATCAACATCTTACTTTGCACCTCATCCATTCACCCATACTAATACATTCCCCAGTTTGGGAATCCTACTTGATCACCGTTGCAGTTTGCAAATCCTACTTGACAATCTTTCTCAAGTAGCATTCACTATCCAGCAACTCCTCCTCCCCCACTATGCTCACCATGTATTTGATCCATTCATCCTCACTCCTCATTTTTACTCCTTCGCCACTTATCCCCATATTACCCTTCTCACCATTCTTGTCCCCTCTCACCCATTTGTATTCATTCCTTTCACCCTTTTACTTCCCGCTTGACAATCTTACTTAATAACCCCTTCTATATAGAATCCTCAGTGGAGGTTTACTCTCTCCCTAAGATCTTCCCGCTGTAGAAGCTTCTTCACCACCTCCCATCTCATCAAACAACAATCACCACCAAACACATCTTCCCATTCCACCTCTTCTGCTTCTCATTCTTGCATCATTACTCTCACCACACGGGCATCCTAATTAAGGATTCCCCTCACACTCTCCACTATCCACTACATATATTCCTTCATCCATTCATGTTACACTCATTTGTTTCATTTCTTTCTTGTTATCACCTCATCTCATATCATATACCACTCAGGCATACCTCACTCACTCTTTTCTCATCCTTTCCCAAATCCATCTTATGCCTAGTCATCCTACTTACACGCTCTCGTAGTATGGAAAATTCACTTGAGGGTTCCCCTTCAGTCCATTTTGTCATACCCTATTCCCACCAACTCTATCATCATCCTTCTTCTCCTTCATCTTGATGATCTTACTTAACCATTCCAGCCGCATGGCAATCTTACTTAAGACTTCCACTTAAGGTTGATCTGCCCTATGGCCTTCCCCCATCCCATCATATTTCCCCCATCTTATTTCTCCCACCTCTCATCGTGATCATCTTCTTCAACCTACCATTCCACCCTTGTCCCCAATATCGTCTTGTTTTTCTCCTTGCATATCATCCCTATCGGTTAGGTGATCCTACGAAACCCCTCCAGTAGCATGACGATCTTACTTAAGAGATTCTCTTAAGCATGACCTATCATCTTACAATCGCCCATCACTCTACAATCTCACCATCCATCCTTCCTCTTCATTCCCCATCATCATGTATTTTTACCACCATTATCACCCTCCTCTACTTGGAAATCTTACTTACCCAGTCACCCGGCATGGCGATCTCACTTAAGAGTCCCTCTTAAGGATGATTTGTCTCATTTCCTTTCCCCATCACTACACACCCTTCACCCTTCACTTTTTCTCAGCATTCCCCATTATCACATCCTTTCACCTTCTTTTTTATTCTTGCAAACACCACTTCTCGCTTGACCACTTGTCATCTCCAGTTTCACTCGCTTGGCAATCTTACTTAACCACTTCCATCACATGACAATCTTATGTTAGGGTCCTCCCTACACTTAACTTGTCATTGTGAACTTCTCCCCCGCCTCATTCTTCATTCACTTTTTTTTATCACTTCTTCCACCTAGTATCTCCTAGTACCCACTTTTTCCTCCTACTATTATCCTTTCTCCACATATCCTCTTACAAAATACATCTAATCTCTTCCACCTACAATCACAATCTTTTCCCCCATTTTCCCCTTCTTTATCCATCATCCTTCATACAGTTTCTTCCCATTATTTCCATGTCTTAGTTCTTCTTCCACACCTTGTTCATCCTCATCACCCGCATCTTCTCCTCACTTTCACCTAGTCCCAACTCATCCCTCCCATTTTCTTTACTCTTTCCACTTCATCTTATCAAATTCCCCCCACATTTCTACCCACACACGCATTTTCCATTATTGTTAACATTCCTTTATCATTCTTTCATCATCATCTGTCTATTCCCGCGCTAATAATTGTAAATGAGATTTCCCTAAAAATCATCAATCCTCATTTCTGCACAACCTCATTCACTCCCTTGGAACCTTCTAGATTTTCCCTTCAATTCCTTCCCTCCTTTAAGCCCACCACTCATTGTAAAAGGGATTTCCCTAACATCCCTTTGTTGGCAATTACCCTTTCCAATCCTCGTTAGCTTTCTCCTTTTCTTCATTTTTTTCTCTCACCCTTCCCCACCACTCATTGTAAAGGGAAATTTCCCTAACATCCCCTCATTGGCATTACATCTTCTATCCCCCATTCTCTTTTCTCTCCTATTCTTTTACCTCAATCCCACCCTGTTCTTTTCACTTCTTACCCATCTCTCCATCTTCTCTTCGTCCTCTTCAATATCATTACTGTCTTCATTATACATCATTTTTATATTTTCTCGTCATCATAGTATCCTCATTTTATGCATCTCTGCATACTTTTCTAATCGATGTCATTCCTCCCCTCTTTCTTCTCTGAACATTCCTTATATTGTTGTCTTTCCACTTATTACCCCCTTTTTGTATTTCCTTCCTTCTACATAATTTTCTTTGTTATCCTTTTCTCTCTCCCACCCCTCATCTTATTTCCCTTCCCCTATATCATCTTCTTCCCCCTTTTTCCATCACGTTTCCTCCTTACTTCCCCATCGATAACCTATCTCTTCAGTGTTGTCCATATCTTTTTTAATCATACCACCCTCCACATGCATCTCCATGCGGTCTGTTCCATATTATTTTCCTTACTCTTCCTCAAAATGACACATGATTCCTTCAATCTTCTCCCTATATTCAGCTCTATCTTCCTTTCCTCTCCACTACTTTTCACGTTTCTTCATGACCACTTCTCCTTTTCTCTACCACCCCTACCTTTTTGTTCATTCTGTATCTGTTTCTATTCTTTTCTCTCCTCTTTTTCACACTTTCCTCACCCCTCATAGTTTCTTTTTTTTCTCCATTATAACTTCTTCTTTCGTCCTCTTTCCATTTTCATCCATTTCACCCCCCTACTCTCACCTCGTTTTCTCCTTATTATTTATCCTTTCCCATTTCCTTGTTTTTCTCAACTCTATCATTTCTTTCACTTTCACACATCCCTCTTTACTATCTCTGGTTGCTTCCTTTATTTTGCACATCTCTTTATTTTATCCCTTCACCCTCTACTCTGTCATTTTCCCTATGTTTTTGCCTAGTTTGTCCTTCATCATTCCCTTCTTCCCCTATCATCCCTCTCTCTTATTTCTACCTCTTTAATTCCTTTCTTTTCCCCTCCCCTATCTCCCTTACTCTTCTCGTAATCAACCTCCAATCATATCCATTCCCTTTTCTCTTTCCCACACACCCTCACACCTAGCATTGAAGGTTGATTGAATCTTTTCTCCATTTACATCGTGCGGTCATTCTAGTCTCTTCCACTCCATTATCATCCTCTTCTCTGCTAGAATTCATTTCTCTTCTTTTTGAGAGTTCTATCATATATTCCATTCTCATCAGTCCTCTCGAGGGGGCATCACCACATCTATCCATAATCACATATTCTCATGAAATTTTTGTCTTGGAGGATACTATGACATCCGTCACTCACCACTTTCTATTCTCCCCAACAAACATTTTCTCTACCTTTTTCTTTAAAAAAACAGATTGAATTCTTCCCCCATACTGTCTACTTTCTTTGAAAGGACACTACTTTCATAGTAATCGCTTCCAAAGAGGGGAAAATGTAGACACCATAATTTCACATCTGTCCTAAATTAATTAATTCCCCTTCCTCATTTCCCACAAAAATATACTTCGAATTAATCAAATATAATTTGATTAATTATCCATTTCAAAATCCAAATTATTACCTAATCCTCACCACATGTCATTATTCTCCATGTTTTTTCTACTATTGAATTAAAACTTCAAATTCAAATCTTCACCTACCCTTCGTGGTCCCCACTCACCTAAAATCCTCCACTTATGAATTAAAAATATAATTCAAATCCTCACCCCATTCTTCGTGAGCCCCCACTCATATAATCTTGCCCACATTTTCAAACCACTCACCTAATCTTGGCCACATTTTCAAACCACTCACTTAATCTTTCGCACATTTTCAAACCATGATTACTTAAATTACTCTAAGTTAATCACTCCCCCAGGCTATAAATACAACCTTACCCCTCCCCTTTAAATACACGGAGAATAAACTTGAATGCCATATCTAAGTTCTTGCATCCTTTGAGAAAAGAACATCCTTCTGCCTCGTCCTAATATCTAAATAGCCTCATAATCTTTTTTTCCCATCTAGTGCAAAGTAAGAGGATCGTTGTTGTAGGAAGGTCTTGCTCCGTCTTGAAGAAAAGCACCTACATATCACACAATCATGGCTCAATCCAAGTTTCCTAGCCCATTCTAAGGTTTGCTACAAAACGCGTAGGAGGATGTATGATTATTGGTATTTTACTTCCTTGTTAGTAGTGTATTTTTCCTAGCTTACACTAGGATACCTCAATGTATATATTGACCTTCATCCCATGCACCATAAGAGAGGCTTTTCTATTATACCTCACCCTTCCTCCTACTTTGGATATCACACAATGAACTCTTCCTCATCGAAATGTCTTGAAATATGAGGTAGAGGAAGAATAACTTGAATTACCTCCAACCCCACCTGAGTTTGAAGAGGTTAATACCTCTTTGATCGAAGGAATGATAGATATAAACATTGGGATGGAGGAGGATCCTAAAGTCTTGAAGCTCAGTTCTTCTTTAACTCGAGAGGAGATAGAAGAACATACAAAGGTACTTAAAGAACACTCCAAATCATTTACTTTCAAATATAAATAAATGATGGGTATCATTTCTGATGTTGTAGTGCATAATCTAGTAACCAAGCCCGATGCTAAACACGTAAAGCAAAAATTGAGACCTATGGAGCCAAAAGTGGCTTTAATGGTTAAAGAGGAGGTAATTAAGCTCTTATAAGTGGGGATTATTAAACCAATTGACTATTCCATGTGGATTTAAAAAAATCACCTAGTTTTCAAAAAGAAAGGGAAAACACACATATGAATTGATTTCAGGGACATTAATAAGGCTTGTCCTAAGGACAATTTTCCATTTTCGTCAATTGATGTTATTGTTGATGCAACTGCTAGTTATGAACTATTGTCTCTTATGGATGGATTTTCTGGTTACAACCAAATAAGGATTTCTAAAGAAGACCAAATGAAGACAACCTTCACAACCCCTTGGGGAACCTTCTACTACATACTCATGCCCTTTGGCCTGAAGAATGTCAGAGCCACTTACCAGCGGTAAATGACATGCATCTTTCATGATCTTATCCACAAGACCGTGGAGTCATATGTTGATGACCTGCTAACAAAAGAAAAGAATCGTGGTGATCACCCAAAATTTCTTCGCATCATTCTCTCATGATTAATTGAGTATGGAGTAACATCAAATCCTGAGAAGTGTGTGTTTGGAGTAATACGAGGTAATTTTATGGGATACATCATCTCATCTAGAGGCATTGATGTTGATCCACCAAAAATTTAGGAATTTTTGGAAATGCCCCCTCCCACAGATGAGTCGAGTATTTTGTCCTTCTTACGTAAACTTGGGGCAATTCACAGGTTTATTCCTGATTTGACATATGTTATCCACCCTATTAATCATTTAATGAAGAAGGGTTGCTGAAAAACTTGGAAAATTGAGTTTCATGAGGCGCTTGAGTCTATAAAGAACTTCCTTATATCCCCACCTACACTCATGCCACCAAAAGTATATCATCCTTTGACTCTATACCCTTGAGCCACTAAAATCTCGATTACATGCATGTTGGCACAAGAGGATGAAAATGGTCATGAGTATGATGTTTGTTTAATTAGCTTCACTCTTCTCAATTATGAGATGAGTTATACACAAGCAGAGAAGGAGGGCTTGATGATAGTATTTGTAACAAAAAGGTTAAGGCACTACATGCTCAATCAAGAAATGTGAGTGATCATTAAATCTAAATAGTTGCAAACCTTCTTAACTTGAGATTCCTTATCGAAGAAGGTGGTACATTTCATTACATTGATGGGTGAGTTCAAACTCACCTTTGTTAACTAAAAGTCTGTAAAGGGCCAAATTATTGTTGTTTGGTTAGCAGATAACCCTATAGACTATGGAGATCTAGTGGACCTAAATTTTCTAGATGAATGTGCGTTCTAAATAGAGATGAAGCCCCCCATTGTATCATGTCCCTGTTACACTAATATTATTAAGCACATTGTGGACTGATTGTATACTGAGGAAGTAACCTCATAGCAAAGATGATGACTATGTATTATAGTCGCCAAGTATGTAATTGTTGAATAATTTCTCTATCACATAGCCTTCAACAATATGTTGTTTAGATGTGTTGAAAAACAAGAGTTGGATAAAATACTCTTTGAAGCCCACGGTGGAGTATGTGGTGGTCACTTTAGAGGGCATGTGATGGCTTGCAAAATTCATTGCATGGGCTATTTATGGCCCACCTTAGAGCATGATGTAGTACATTATTTCTGAAGGTGTCAAGAATTCTTGTATGAGATACATATCCCTACACAAGCTCTACATTCCATAGTAACTCCTTGGCCCTTCTCAACTTAGGGCCTTGATTTTATAGGGAAATTCTTTCCCTCGCCCTCATATAGCCACAATTTCATTATCACAACCACCAAGTATTTTAATAAGTGAGTTGAGGTCATCCCTCTTACTACTGTACCTGGATTTGTGATTTCCAAGTTTATCCTCAACCATATCATTTGCATGTATGCAGCCCCACAAGTCATTATTTCAGATAATGGCATGCCTTTAAAAAATGAAGAGGTGTGAGAATTGTGTGTGTAGTTCAAAATATCTCATAACACAACCTCTTTGCACTATCCTCAAGCTAATGGACAAGTTGAGGCTACAAATAAGACCTTAAACTCCATCCTCCTTAAGGTAATTAAGGAGAACAAAAGAGATTGGCATTTGAAGTTATTTCCAACCTTGTGGTCCTATAATACATTGGTATGAACACCCACGGTTGTGACCCCTTATTCTTTGGTCTTCTAATACAATTTTTTTCTACCGTTAGAAGTTGAATTACCTAGTCTTCTCATATCATTGCAAGGAATCTTAAACTAAGATGGGTATTGAGAAGCACAATTAGTTGAATTGGAAACTTTTGATAAAGCTTGGCTTAGAGTTGAACAAAATTGGGGTGTTTATGCTAATAGGATGTGTTGTCAATATAATAAGAAAGTGTATGAAGGAGAAATACACGTAGGAGATATAGTCCTAAGGATTGACGATTGGATTGAAAAAAAACTGGCAAAGGAATAAAGTTCATGCCCAATTGGTTAGACCCATATCAAGTGATAGAAGACTTTAAGAATGGCACGTATCTCATGTGTACTCTAGAAGGTGAGGAATTCAGCAAATCTGTTAATTTGATTCACCTCAAACGCTTTTATGTATAAGCTTATTTGCATTCCCATTTATACATTATTGCATCCACATTACATATCATCTACATTATCATATTGTGAGATTGTAAATCAAGAAACTTACTTTTAAGAAAATTTTAAAACTTTTAAAAATTGGAAGAAACACGTAATCACACCTCTTCAAGTATTCATCACATTGTCATCAAACTATTCTAATCTTCCCATCATTTGAGCAGTTAAGATGGAATTTTGACATTAGTCCTACCAAGGCTTGCACACTTATTTCTATTCACAGTTTCTTCTAGCTCAAGTGTCTTTTCCCATAGTCTATTCTAGAAGCTTCTTGATGTCACGTCTTTCCTTAAAAACCTATCTTTGATAACAAAATCAATGTAAACATTTTTTCCTGGAGATCTTGTTAACCAATCTCAACATTTGATGGTGAGCCCTCACATTCTACTAGTTGTGTGGGGTTGAGGATAGGGGCACTTTTTCCCTCCCAAAAGCACAAGCCAAAGTTTAAAATTAAAAAAAATATGTAAATCAACAATAAATACAAAAAAAAAAAAAAATTGTAAATAACACCACACTATCTTGCCCTACTAATATTTAGCGATGAGCCCATACTTCTTACTAGTAATGTGAGACTGTAAAAGGAGGGAAGTGCCCTTACTCACCTATATCTTGTCCTCAATGATGAGACCATGATTTTTACCTGTATCATGGGGCAAGATGTAGGGGGTCTCACCAAACAATTCTATAATCCATAAGTAAGTTAGCAAATAAAAATTTTCTTTGAAAACTAAAAATCCCAAAAGGATGGGTTAGATGTGTATGTTACAAGATAGTCATTCCCTAAAACCATATTGCATCAATCAAGAGGCCATCTACATATCTAAGTCTAGATAAAATTACAAGAAAATATCATTTTGAACTGGTAGTTGACCTTGCTTAGGGTTGAGTTGTAGCTTCATAATTGGACATTTGTCAAAGTCATGCCTTTTTATCACCATTTTCATTCATCAAAATCATATAACTCGTGTCTTTCCTAGCTCTTGGTGATAAGCCCTCACATCTTAGTAGTTGTGTGGAGTTAGGAATTGAGTGAGTTCATTCTTATTTTCATACCACATTCATCACATTTTCCCAATAAAACAAAAGTGTTAAATATTTCTTGAATGCCAAAGTATCTCATTACAATTTGTTCTCATGAGCATCATAAAAAAAGAGATAAATAATTCTATTTACACATTTGCATCATCATTATTCATAGCATGCATTTATAAAAGCATATAAAAGCACCTAAAATTCTAAGCATCTAAGAGTATACATGTGATACAAGTCATGAATAGGTCTATTTTTGCACAAGAATATACAAACCAAAAAAAGAAGTGTATATATCGAATGAGATAAAGTTCATATACAACTCCATCACACTCTTGCGAGTGTGGTCAAAACACTCATATATGAGCCGAAAATACAAAAAATAGTATATGTATCCAAAAAATGTCCTTAAGCAATAAGTGCCTACAAACTATCCATGGGACCCCTATGAGGGTGTATGACGAGGGCTCTTACTACGGATCTTGTGACATGAGTGGGAGCCTCTATGTGCTAATCACTGTGAGTAACCATGATATGGGGTAGGAGATCTGTAAGTAGTAGTAGCTTTGCTATGAGAGTGGCCTCACCACTATCTCCTCTCAGCAAATTAATACCCAGTAAACTCGACCCTCATCTGATTCGAAGCTGCAGTAGCATGCCATGATGGCGTAAATGCATATGTGTGCCTCCTATCCATCATTAGCTACCTCGCATCAACCAACATCTCGTCCTTCGTCTTCTCTGTAGGGAGTGAAAAAGTGTCTACCAAGATCCACTAAATAAAATCTCATCAACTATCAGTTGTAGCTACAAAATTCAAATGAAAACAACGGCGAGTTAGAAAACTTTTAAAAACAATATATATATATATATATATATATATATATATATATATATATAAAGTGTAATTCACTAACAAATCTAGTCTAAAAGTAGGTTCAAGCGAATAATATTTCACTTACTCATATCTCCTGGTCTCTAGGATGGGTTTACAGGTGTCGGTGGTGGTGGTGGAGCTACTACAGGTACCTCCTCTACTCGGACCTCCTCCATAGCCATCTCTCTCCCAAAAAGTGACTCCTCATCCCCTCCTCCACCAATGGTCAAGGGATCCTCAATAAACATTTTCTCTACCTCTTCCTTACCCCTGGAAGCCAAAGAATCCTCCCCAGTAACCACATAGTCTGTGTCAGTCTCTTTCTATCCTCCCTCTTTGTCTCCCTCCTCATCTCCCTCCTTATCTCCCTCCTTGTCTCCCTCCTCCTCATCGTGTCTTTGTCTCATCATCAGCCTCCTCCTCCCCCCATTGTGTGTAGGTGCTCCCTCAATATGTAGGATCTAAACTAAGCGTAACTTGTCCCTGCCCTTTTCCTCAACCAAACATGAAGACAAAATGCCAATAATGGCCTTACGCAAGGTAGTGATAGGAGAAGAAGCAACTGATAAAATTCTAATCCCATGTTTTGCACCAGTACATTGTGCCAATCCATCTCCCATATAAGCAACCCACTATCGAGACAGTGCTACTAAACCTGCACTAGACAATGTTAGTTTCCTACTAGTGATAGGAACTCCCAAAATCCTGTAGACATCTTCAAGAGTGATAGTCCACTCCCCTTTGACTCCAGATAGCTGAAAAATTTTATAGTTTGCATCGCAGTAGCTCAGTAGATCATATAATAAATTACCAATTGGTATCACTAACTATGTCTGGGATATCCTCCAAATCCCATCTCTATGCAGTAAATCCCTCTCTGCCGAAGACAATGAATCCAAGATGGAAGGTAATCAGTGACACTCTTGAGCCCTACCCCATCTAACATAATGACCCTGCATTCATAAAAAACAAGAAAATAGCAAGTTAGAACCTTTCAATGCATAATAAGCTCATAAAAAACATCATAAAAACATTCAAAAACCAAAAATTTTATCATACTTAGGTATTTTTGATTTTTACCTTGGAAATTATGCAATTACCACTCTGTGTAAAGAGGTGGTTGCGTAACTGCCTCTCTACGCAAAGCGGTGGTTACGTAACCACAATGAAAATTCCACATTTTTTGCTAACCCTATGATGGCTATGCAACTGACGCAGTGATTGTACAACCAGGCTATGTGCAAAGCGGTGGTTGTGCAATCATCATGGAGGTTTTTTCCACAAAAAGCGAGTCGTACCTTAGGCCCCCCAAAATGTTAAAAAAGAAAAAATGGCCCTTTTTCGACAAAACAAATTATAGATAGTATTAGGCACCCCCCTTATGATCATTTTGACTATAAAATTGGTAAATATCTCCCCCCTAAGTTGATTTTTTCACATTTTATACATTTTTGGTTAGAAATAAATAAGTACATATAGCTCATATGTTTGGGGCTTGTTGCTCCTCCCAATAGTTAGGTTGTCATCACGTCCTCAGATTCTTCATTTTGACTGTATTCTCATGTGAAACTGTCATAGGTAATCCATAGCTCAAATTTTCACCAAGTGGGTGAGTACAAATGATTTCTATAAATAGTAATTTTGATATATATAACATGTTTTAACTCTATTTTGAGTGTGTTTCTTTTACAGGACTAGAGCGTTGACACAGGTATATTTCTATCCTTGCGGATGTGGTAAGTCCTCTTGTCATTTTATTTTAGTGTGGTTTTTTATTTTACATTATATCTGCACTTGATTCCCAATTTCTTCTTGCAGGTTATGGGAACTCAAATTGGTGCAGTATCAACACATGGGCGTGTCAGGTATAATTTCTAATCTTCCTGTTTGGGAGTGCCATACTCAAATTCTATGTTTTATGTCTTTTCAAGGTTAAGACACTTCTTCGAGGGGCAATATATACGCACCCAATTTTGCATGGTACAACATTGTCAGAATAGATAAAAGTCCCTAATGATGAAAAACTATCAATTCCAATGATGTTCAATCCAAATCCTCATTTACATCATGTTTTGTAGCTTACTTATTTTTTTCTAACTTTCTTTTTTTTCCTTTGTCTTATTTGAAACTTTTCCTTAGTATTCTTGCCTTAAGTTATGAAATTACGTCAGCAGTTATGTAACCATTAGTATGCCTTGAGCAGCCATTATGAAACCACTCTGGTGGTTGTGTAACTTTCAGTCTGAGTAGAACAACAGTTCTATGTGTTTTCTCATGAGCCTTTTCTAGTGTGTTTTGAACGCTTTTCAACTTCTTCAAACTCATTTTTAACGCACGTTTCTTGACTAAATTTTTTGTTCTTGGGCTTGTTAGATGCGTACAAAATTCCTCTCCCCTACTTGTTATTTGTAAGTAAACTACCTCTTATTTGAGTGATGTCACAATCCTTGGTTGTCAAGTGGGATGGACCACTTCTCTACCTATTTTATATAAGATCCAAGTTTCTTCTTGAAGTATTGGTTGCATTTCATTATTTTGGAATTGTATTGTTATGCTATCGTAATCCTACTAAGAAGCACACAAGCAAGCATAGATCTCTTGTTTTATTACTCTCTTTCTTGCATTGCTACCAGATTGCTTGTAAACCAACTAGCTCCAGTACTCTCTCCCATTTTTTCCACAAAGTTCCCTAGACACATTTGAGCATTCATTAGAAGAATAAGTTGTGGGGACATCAAAAGGAATTTCCACCACTGGATTTTTCTCAGTATAACATTTCCAGGTAGGACATGTTATTAAATTCCTAGAGGTTTATTTCATTTGCTTAGATAGATGCAAAATTACAACCTGTTAGATATTTTTGTGTAAAAAGGTACAATTACAATAGTATTTTTCAGTTGTTTTATTTTCAAAGCTTCCATTGAGGATTTCTTCTCAGCTCATCCCTATGGATTTGTTTGGGAAGAATTTAGAGGAAGGTTCTTGCCACAGTGTTGTTGATCCTGCACAATTCATTTACCTATAGTTTTACATTTCATCAGTTAGAAAGCTTATGTTTTATGAGGGAAGTTTTAGGGGAAGAATTATTTCTGAGAATATTTTCATTCTTCCTGTGATTTTGAGGTAAAACCAAAAGAAACAATTACAAATTAGGAAAACCTTTATTTTATGAGATTAGATTGAATCTTATGTAATAGGGAAATAACAACATCCGGTTATTTCAATATTTATATTAATTTATTAGAGTAGAAGAAATTTCATTTAATTAGAAGAAGATAAATTGTTTATGCATATTTCTTTTGTTTTCCCAGTAAGCACAAAAATTTAAAAATAAAACATTAGATTATATTAGTTGATTGTTTTATTCCCTTTATTTAAAATCATTGAAAAGAAAAGAAAAATAAATAGATTAGGTTTACTTTCTGTGCTTAGTTTATTAGCCTTCATTTCTTAGATTAATTAGTTGAATATAGGGTTAATTAGAAGGGAATTAACACAACTCCTTACATTTTCCCATAGTTTTCTTAGGTTTCTTAAACCTTGACCTTGCCCTCTTGTGGATTCTCTATGTGTTTGTTGTTTCTTATTTTTAGTAGTTCACACGTCCACATGACCATCCAAGGCCCTGTGCAACCCATAGATTTAGTGTGTGATCCCATATTTCCATAACCGAACACAACCAAACAATTTACAGACAAAGACCAGGGCCTCAGACACCTCATTTTTTGGACCACCCCACTTCCACCCGTTATTATCTCATAGTTAATAGATTTTAATGTCGAAGAGGACAATGCTTACGTTTTTTAGCACAGTCAGCCTAGTTGAGATTAGATTCTATGAATTCACAACATTTCCCTTCTGCATATTTCTCATTGCACCTCCATGACCTTGTCCAAAGAATTCTACGAGGCAATCATAACACATTTCCCATGTGTTCCATAACTAGTTGAGAGGGTGTTTAGGGACACTAAAATTGACAGAAGCCTTCATGTGTCCATCCTCCTCAATTTTTCCATTTCACCTACACAAGTTAGATAGGATTTCAGAGCCTTAGATGAGAATATTCCCATAGTTCCCGTAGAGGACATTCAATTTCCTTGACTCGCTTGTTAGCCATTTCCACATATTCATCCTATTTATCCATCACATAGCCATCTTAGGACTCATATCGGTTATCTCGACATGACCTCGGGAGGTCGAGTGTGTCCTAGGATCAAGTGTTGATTCTTAGATGTACAGTGACGTGCAGCAACAAGTGTTTGAGACTTTAAAGTAAATATTAACTACTGCACCTATTTTGTGATTTATTTCATGGACCAAACCTTTTCATGTACATTTTGATGCCTCTAGTATAGCCATAGGTGTAGTTTTGGTGTAACTTGGGGAAGGAATTATGCATCATTCAACTTTTTTGCAAGCTATAAGTGGACACTTGGGGAGTAGAATTACACAACTACTGAGTGTGAGGTATTATCTATGATCTATGCACTACATAATTTTAGACAGTACTTGTTAGTAACCTTGTTTATTTTCTTTACAGATCATATGACACTAAAATAATTAGTCAACAAGCTTGTTTTTTAAGGGCACATCTACAGATGGATACTTTTATTCCAAAACTTTGATTTTACAGTGGTTGTCAAGCCTAGTAAGAGAAAATTAGGGCATGATCATTTTTCAAAAATCAATTCTAGTGAGGAAGATCAAAGCATTAAGGTCATAATACCAGATGCACAACTTTTCAGATTAAATTATGTGCCCAAAAAATTGGAGGATATAACCATGTTTTTGGGCACTGGCTTGGTGCTTGAAGGAATGAAGACATTGAAGAAAAGTAGCTTGTTATACATGTGTCACCTTATCAGCTTATTGGAGGAGATTTGCACAAGTTGGGTCGTGATGAAGTCTTGTACCATTATGTGTTGGAACATGAGTGTGATGCCATTATGGAGGAGGCTCATGGTGGAATTACAAGAAAACATTATGCAGGTGATGTTATAATGCGCAAGATCCTAGTGGCTAGAATTTGATTGGAAACCTTGTATAAAGACACTAAGGAATATTTCAATGCATGTGTTCATTTTCAATGCCTTGGGAATCTTGGACATAGACATGATATTTCATTGTAGCCTGTTGCAAGCTCAGAGCCTTTTGAAAATTTTGGTATTGACTTTATAGGACCTATTGCACCACCCGCATGTAGGATTGGTGCACACTACATTATCCCTTGTATAGGATATCTAAAAAGGTGGGAAGAGGTAGCACCTACAAAGGATTACACAATGAAGACAACAACAAGATTCTTATGGGAAAACATTATTAGCAAGTATGGGTGTCCATTAAGCTTGAAAAGTAATAGGGGAACTCGTTTACTAAATGAGACGATCAAGATTTTATTGGCATGGTTTATGGTGGCACACCATAAGACTATTTCTTATCACCCACAGGCTAATGGCACTACAAAGGCTTTCAACAAGATCTTGGGATAGACATTGCCAAAAATTTGTGATGTTGGAAGGAAAGATTGGGATGATAAAGTATTTTTTGTACTTTAGGCTTACATGACCACTTATAAAAGATTGAACAAGGACAAACCTTTTCAATTTGTGTTTGAAAGTTGTGTTATCAGTTGAATTCATGCTACCATCCCTATTTATTATGCATGTAGGAGGACTAGATGATGAGAAAGCTGTGGATGATTGCATTGATAAGCTAATGCAATTAGATGAACGACGCACTATCATACGTTAGAGTCAGAAAGCTAAGAAGGCAAGATAGAAGGCTTGACATGATCGGAAAATTAAGAACAAGACATTTGAATTTGGGAAGACAATCCTTCTCTATGACTCCAAGTTTGTGTGCCACCCAGGAAAATTGAAAGTTCATTGGTTGGGACCTTTTTTAGTAACCAAGATACTTGAATCAGATGTTTTTCAAGTACAGGCGTTGAATGTCACCATGTTTCCTAGTTACTTCAATGGGAATAGGATAAAGCCCTATTATAAATACAGCTTCTTGGTGTTTTTAATTAGGTAGTATTTCCATTTAGGTTAGATTTCCATTTCATGTGTTTCTTTCTTATTGTTGCATTGCTTTATCAGTTTTTTTTTCTTGTTTTATTGTAATAAGAATGCTTACATGCAGGAATTTGATTACCATCCATTGAGTTGATGGGTAGAGGACCATGCATAATTTTAATGTGGGGTGAATTAGGTGTAGGTATGTGGAAGAGAAAATTATAGGCATTAATATTTATACAAGTTGGTGTGTTTGAGGATGTTCTCTGAAAGATAGGTGTAGAAGTAAAAAGGTGCTACATATGCTAAAATTGAAGGTACTCATAAAGAGATTGCTAAGATTAAATACCACGCGTAAAAGGATGGTCACATAGTATAACGCAAGGTAGGCAGTGACATGATGAACTACTTGGGATATGGCATAGAGGATTATGTAATTTGGCACAGGAAGTACATGTAAGGAGGTATGTGGCCTGGAAAGTAGTAGGCGCGCAAGTAGGTTACGAGTGAATCACAAAAGAAAGAAATGCAAAGTATGGAAAAAGGTAAAAATCATAATTAAAGTTTATTGTAGTGGTAGGTGAGGAGTAATTAATGCAGGAAAATCATGAAAATCTATAAAAGGAGTGCAAACGACTTCATTCTTACCTTACATTTTAGAGTGTTTGAGCCTTGAAGAACAAATGAAGTGCAAATGAGTGTGAATTGCGAGTACAAAAACAAATCTATCAAACCTATAGAGAATTTTGAACGGCCTAAAGTGGAGCTCCTTTGTGGGAAGTGTCAGAGAAAATAAAATGTATGAGAAGAGAGGAGAATAGAGGTTCAAGGGTTTAGTTTTTAGAGTTAGGGTTTGAAAAGAAGAATTCACAACTAGGGCACATGGGTTCAAGGAGATAGAGGTAACAAGAAGGAAATGAGATGTAAGGGTAAGTTGTGGTGAATAACTTGACACTCAAGGCACAATATTAGTTGAGTAGAATTTATTGTTATTTAGCAATAACACTGAAGAAGGACGTGAACAAGGGTAAGAAACCCATAACAGAGGAAGTTTCAAATGAATGGTTTTCCAAAATGCAATACCTAGGAGAAATTATTGAAGGGATTTCATGGAAGTCGCAATTGACAAAGTACAAAATATGTTATTTCAATCATCACTTGAAGAAGAATCTGAAATACATTCAAATAGATACCGTTGTTAAGAATAATTAGAGGACAACTAATGGACAAATGGTATATGATGATTCTGTTAATAGATTTCTAGAGAGAGTGTGTGTGCTTCAGCTCTATGAGTTGCCCTTCTTTGGAAAGCCAGAACATTAGTACCAATGGTTAGTATTACGAGTACATGAGGACTACTTTAATTTTGCAGGTAGGAGAATATGCCTCACAAAGCAATTGATAAGTAAAGTGGGAGGGTTACGCAACTTGGGAAAAGAAATAGAGCGAGACCTAGATGATGATGTTGGGGTCGATACTATAGAAATTGTGCTAAATTATCATAAGGGAGGTCACGCAATGGATGTATCTGACATTGATGACCCTATGAAAAGAGTGGTTACACACCTTGTAAGTTGTAAGTTAGGTGCATCTGAGATATGGAAGGAGGTGAACAAGTGTTGGTTGCACATCATGAATGAAATGGAAAATAATACTTATCACAACATCTCACAGTACATTGCAGACATAATTTTTGAGGAGACGCATGTACAGATGGACAAGGGTGAGAAAATCACTTGGTCTGCTATATTGCTTCTTTTGGTATTTTATGAGATAGGGGTACTAAACGGGCCCAAGGAAAATATGTGGGTATACCCTATAGATAAAAATTCATCGGCTGAGAGGTTTCTCCAACTCACTTGTGAAGGAAACATTTTGGGTTCCTATAAACAACGTGAGGAAAAATGGTACAAAAAGATGTGAGATGATTTTGAGGGTGAATGACACGTACCAAAAGAAATGCCCTTGGTTTTAAATGGGGAAGCAGAGTTTACAACTTGCCAACACTTTTGATTGGAAAGGTTCCTTATAAAGAATGGAGAGAAAATCCCATGGTGCAAGTTACCACTCGTATTTACTATGTGATATGTCAAGGACTCTGTGAACAAGTTATATAATGTAAAGAAGCTAAAGTATGATGAAGAAAAGGTGGATGTAGATTACCATACTCTTTGAAATACTTATTTCTATCTAAACAAGAAATCCTATGAATACACAATGGAGTCAAATAATATTGATATTACTCTCATATCCATGAAAATTGAGAATAAATAACATGTGTGTGTTTATGTCTATCTTAGACCTAGGTTCAAGGACAAGAAGTATGCAGGAGTTCAAGACTTGAGGTTTCTAGAACCTCCCAAGGGAAGGAAGACTATAGGAATCAAGAGGACGTGCGAGGATACTCCTCTAAGGTAGGAAGAGGAAGAAGTAAAGACTGATTTTGAAGTCGAGGAGATGGAGAAGGAAGATAGTAGCGTACTAGATCATACCCATAGGAGAAATATGTGAAGAAGACCTAGGGATCCAAGTGGTGGCGCAGAGACCTCAGATCCACTTAAGAAGTCATCGAGAACATCACCGGCAAACCTAGCACAGAAAATAATACTATGAGAAGGTTTTGGATGGTGCATAAGGGCAAAAACGAGGAGTAAGGATAGTTAGATGAAGTTGTGTGTAACATTGAGTCATGGCCTACTATAAATGTGGAAGGAGAAAAAATACCAAAGTTGAGGAAACCCGACGCAATGCAGAAGTACCCGGTGAGCATGAGGGAGAAGGTCCATTAGGGGGAATAAAGAAAGAGAAAAGGGTGAGGGTGAGCCATCAGGTGAGCATGTAGGTGCTTCAGGAGAGAAAGGAGAAGGTATGTACTCAAGCGTGGAAACACATATACCCACAAGAAGGAGACCTAGTAGCCAAAGAGGAGAAGAGGTTTTGAGAACGCTAGATCTACGATGTGTTAATGACCCCACTAAGATAGTTTGCACGAGGTTATAGAGAACCCTTGTTATGGAACAATTATATGGTTAGGAGTTACTGAACTTGGAAGGTGTGAATATGCGCACTAGAAAAAAAATTCCTAGAATATGCATACACACATGGATGAACCTGAGTTAGATGTAAGTGAGGAAACATACATCAATCGCAGGATGAAGAAGACACCACACATGACCTATGTGATAATAAATCCCATGGATTTTATAGATGGATAGGCTAGCAATGCCTTGACAAAAATGGTGGTAGAGGTGGCTTAAAGAAATTTGGATAAGGGGGATACCCTTAGAAGATTAATAGAAGATAAGAAGAATAAAGAAGAAGAGATTCAGAGAGAGAAAGAAAGAGCGGCGTGAAAGAAAAAGGCTATCTTGGAGATGGTAGAACAGATAGGAGAAGATATTTTGGAAGCACGCTTGCAGTTTGAAAACAAAGTCACAAGAACTTATTCCTCCACACTACACTACTTACAAGACTTGGTGTGTTAGTTGTTAAAGGAAAAAGAAAGTGTGTAGGGGTCAAGCAAGAAGGATATAGCTATAGAAAAGGAGCAGAATAAAAATAATATTGTGCATAAGATTGTGGAGTATGACACCATGTTACAAAAATTGAAGGATGAACTAAAGAAGGTAGGTTGGGAACTGAACAACTGCCAGGATACAGAGCATATCCTCAAGGTGTACAAAATCTAGGAAGAAAATGACATAATAACGACAAAGAAATATGAGATGCTTGGAAGAGAATAAAAGATGGTTGTAATTTCACAGAAGCATGATGCACTTAAGGTAGCTAGGGATCTGTATGAATTGATGATCAAGGATTTGGGGTTACTGGTGGTGTAAAGAATGGATGTCATGAAAGGAATGATTTCAGGCCTAGATGGAGTAACAAGGGAGATAAAGTATAAAGGGGAAGATATGACTCCATATGATATGGTCAAAGTTTTTGGGATGATCCCTAATATAATGAAGAAAGTTTTTGTATAGTGGAGTGAACTAGAGAGTAAAATAAACAAGGAATACCCTGAGATTTTGCAGTTCGTTGAGGAGTAAGGGAACAACATGTGTTGGGAATTCTTCCATTTTTTCATTTTTTCATTCTTTGTACACATGATTCTTTATTAATTCATTCTTTAAAGTGGCAAGATGAGTCAACCCCATTCCTGAGGACAATAATGTAATTAGTGTGGGGTAATGTTAGACTGGAAAATGGTTAAGTATGAAGAGTGTGTGGGGAAATGAGGTGTGCAAGTGGGGTGCATAAACGTGTGTGAAGACTAGTAAAGTGGTGGGCAGAAGGCTCGTGCCTAAGGAGATAGATTGCAAGACTTAACCGATTTCACAGTTACGGGATAAAAATAGAAAAAGAAAGATGGATTGTCGACCAAGTAAAGGATAAAAACATGAAGACTTAGCAATCAAGAAAGGGATATTTTTGGACAATAGACATTTAGTTTGAATACGTGCATGACAGGTATTAATAGGATTAAAGCAAGTCATATTTATAGGATAGTCTATTATTAGTTGTTCAGTAAAAACATGCATGTAGGATATTTTGGGCATGCCTATTATTAGGAGAGTGCATGGGTGGGTAAGGGCAGGTCCCCACCCCTTTATATATATGTATATGTATATGTGTGTGTGTGTGTGTGTGTGTGTGTGTGTGTGTGTGTGTGGTGTGTGGTGGGTGTCTGTCTACATGTATACAATATGTAATACTTTACAGATACTACCTGGATACATAGATGTATACAGGGATACATATTTATATGATATTATAACTATATATATATACATATACAGATATATATCTCTACATATATATACATCGATACATAATATAGATTTACAATACGACAGACATAGATCATACATACATATGTACTATATCTAACATATATACATATACAATACACCATATATACATAGCATATATATATATCCATATACCTCCATCATACATCATTAACTAGATATATATATATATATTATATATGTATATATGTATGTATATGTATATAATATATACATTATACATATTATAGTACATAATACATATCTTTTGTTACCTAGATACATTATCCCTATATATGATATATATATGTAGGTATGTTTTATGTATGTATGTATGTAGTATGTATGTTGTCTATATTCTACATGTATAATGTATGTCATATGTTGTATATATATTATCTAATGTCTGATTTACTAATATATAATCTAGATTATCTATATATTATATATAATATATCTGCGACTCTATCTACATCTATATATAGGTATTATATAATACTATATATAGATAGGTATATGACATATATACATTATATATCTTGTATATATATCCTTAATACATAATATAGACATATGTGTTATATGTATATTATTCTTAATGTAAATGTATGTATATATATTTTAGTATGTAGAATGTGGTTATGAATGTTGTATGTATGTATGTTGTCATATTTAGTGGTTTTTTGGTTATCAAGTTTGAGACAAACCCAATTGGAGTATGTTATGGTTTATCTGACGCACATGATTATGTGTTTACTACTTGAAGGTTATGTAATCAGTCTTAGTTGGTCGACTGTTATGATGTCTATGAACGGATGGATTCTATATTGATGTATGTAAGAGATGATTACGGAGAAATTGGTATTAAATTGTTATATAACCATTATGCGTTCCCATTTTATGATCTGATGTGGTTAATGATCTATAAGGCGATGTATGTTTTGTATTGGGGTTTATGCTGAATATGCATGCTAACAAATTGACAAGAAATACAAATGAGGGACCTTTGTACTTCATCACTTCAGGAGGTGTCGATCTTTATGAATGAGGGTTGGATGTATACTCGGTAGTGGAATAACAAACGACACATGCTATTATGATACATACATAATAATCGTCGATCTGGCTCATTCTATCATAATACCCTTATCGATCGAAGAGCAATTTCATATGGTGTGGCGCTATGACACTTGGTTTGTTACACTATCCATTCGCATATTTCATATCCAGTTTCTAAATATTATGTTACGTCAGCTTCCCCATGAGGGGTAGCGTCATTACCATGCCTTGCAGGCGGGGTAGAGGTCACCTGGCCATAAAGGGGTGGAACAGGTCGTAGGATTCCGGGGCTCATGCTTCGAGGCTATAATGTTCAGGAGGACACTTATTCGCAAATTCAGGCACAACCTACATGTTATTACCAGCCAGGTTTCTTACTGCCCACGGGGGGCGGCAAACCGCCCGGGGGATATGGGGGGCAAGGGCACGCACCTAAAACAGCGGTCCCTGGGGCCGCGCAAGTCTAACAGGCACATGCTGCACCGAGCTCACCGAGTGGGACAGGACCCCCAGTCCATCAGTCTACATATCCCCCGCACATCAAATGAAGGTCCCGACTGGGAAAACCCCTGCACAGAGGATGGCACCCCGCTGGGGGACCTCCCCAGCGCCGCAGATAATGGCCTAGCACGCGTATCGACTTCAACAGAGAGAGATATAGTCATCACCTCCTAGGTCGCGCCTCAACGGGGGTTCAGCACCGCCGCGGCGAACGGCAGAGAGGAGGCATCACCGCAGAGGCTACGGTAAGAAGGGCCGCCAGCACGGCCGAGGATGCATGGCACACTCCCGGGGGCCGGGGCGCATACACCGCCGACCTCAGACAGAGCACACCCGGGTATCTCCGCCAGGCAGCAGTGGGGAGAGGACCCGCCCGCACGTCAGGGAGATCGTACTCAGCATACACACACGGAGGGGGGCAGCATGTGGCGCCCACATCGTAGCATCAGCAGTGATCTCGGATGTTATACTATTACACTCGAAAGTGCACACTAGTCCTTCCGTTCATCGACACCACCGAATACAAAACCTCAGAGCGGGCAGGACCCTAATAAACACGCCCATGCTAAGGGGTGGCACGGGGATCAGGAGGGCCACGCCAGCCGGAACCGTACCACTCACCACGGCAAGACAGCTGGGGCACATGTGCGCGCACACAGCAAAGAGCCAAGCCTATAATTCGGGCGCGACCGCATGGGGTCATAGCGGGGACACACATGCATCACCAGTGGCCCGAGGACCACTCGGGTTAGGGTCAGGGTCGTGACGGCAAGGGGGAGTTGATAAATAAGCCGCGGGCAGACGCTCAACAGCCACGGAGGCACAGCGCTGCAGCAATTCACAGTGCAGATCATGGCCCGTCGCACGCAGGCACACAGAGGCGGGGGGCATTAAGTGCGGGGGTGCGCGACTGTAAGGGCACGGGGTCCAGCTAGAAGGATACGAGTATATCAGTAGCAGGGCGCGAGACACAGGGGCATGGAGCGGAGAGGGAAATGTGGTGAGGGCACCGGCGAGAGCATCCTTAAATGCACCGGATGCGCAGACTATCCCTCTTAACCAAGCCCAAATATTTGGGTGCATGCTACAGTCGACTTGTACGCATCATAGGGGTCATTAGTTAAATTATTTTACTACGTATACTTCCCTATCACAACCACTTTCTATTCTACTCCGTCCATACACATTTACATACGGTGATCGGTCTGAAACAGGCAACGGCTGCTGGGGGCATACAGTTTCCTGGCAGAACTAGTTCGCGCATGGTTCTCTGAGGCTTTTTATGGTTAATCATTCCCATGTTATCTCAGTGGTTTGGGATTTGCCGGAGGAGAGGGCGGGTATGGCTGTGAAGATCTTCAATCCTGTATGGTCTGGCAACATGGTGAGAGTGTCCCCATGGCAAACCCCACACGTGGCAGGGGGCGAACGGTGGGGTCACGAGACGGAGGCTCGATGGGGGGGGGGTGCGCCAGACAGGCGTGCACGGTGCTACGAACACGGGGCCGAACCACGGGGGGGCGGCAGGTCCGTGGGTGGGTTGTGCGTACCAGCGCATCCCCCGAGAATCTTACAGGGGAATTTAGCATAGGGAGGCCGCGCTTTAGGACACATTCTCATAACACGCCCATGCAACCCAAAATGAGGGGGGAATACTGGGGTCCAAATCATTTACACCCCAAACGATCGGAAGAGAGTCATGACAACATACAGATACAGGGGAATAGAGAAATTCTACAGTTATAGAAATGCCGAAAGCTAACTTTGGGTCCTCTGCATACAACACGAGGGCTTAGTACAACATAGCGCCGAGTCACTCCTGACCTTTCATGGGGGGATAGGAACCAAGGGGTCAGCAACGTACTGTCGCAGATGATATAGTTCTTAGCAGTCACCGAGAAGGGGCACAGTAGAGGAATAGCCCTCCAACATGCTTGTCGCTCGCCGGGGAGGTGGGGATGTGAACACGAAAAACATGAACTAAACACGTATCACACCATCTGTAGTGGTTTATAATGCAAGAAACAGTCATAGAAGGAGAGTAAAACTAGACCTCTCTCCTCAACACTCTTCTATCGTGGCTAGAGATTGCGCAAAAACGCACACTATGGCGTCGATGCCCAAACTCCACACTTGGTGTGAATCGCCAGAAAACCCTTCGTGGCAGAGATCACCGAAAAAAAAATTCGCGTTTATAGTCAGGCAGACATTTTTCAGATCATTTTTCACTCTTCACCGATTAGTCTACTTGCCTTGGACCAGGGGAAGAAGGATTAAAAAACGTCAGACACAGTTGAACTTCGGAGTTTGCTCTCTTGGCAGGTTTTCCTTAATAGGCATAAAAAAAGCATCCCAACATAACCACAACATACAACAAGGAAATAACTCATAAATTTCACCGCTTGGGCTCACGTCCTCTTTCCTGAGCTGCCAGTCCACACGGCATGTTTATCACCCCACCACTGACGGGCCAGTTAGCACGGTAGCACGAGCACACACATCTCGACAGTGATCAGAGACCGACTCTATCTACTACTGTATCAAGTAAGGATACGCAACAACAGAAAGGGCGGGGAGAAAAGGGAGGACACAACGACCCGGGGGGACAGGCGAGGGGGACAGAACACATACTGGCAGCATACGGCCGAACTAAAACTAAGCAAGTGAGAACTAACTGGACCGATGGGGCGGGTGGGCGGGCGGGCCGGGCGAGGGCGGTTTACACTCGACTCCAGTTAGACGGGATTAGGGTAGCGCGAAGCAGACACAAGCACCCAACTAGGATGCCAACCACCCAACCCCGCAGCCCCGCGAGGGCCCCCCCCCCACCTGTTTGCTAGCGTCTCGCGCGTTGGGGGGCCTCGGTGAGCAGGGAGCGCGGTGGGCTGAGTTGGGCCGGGCAGGGGGGAAGGAGGAAGTCAAAAGGAAGCAGAGAAACCAACTATGTGACCACAATAAGGCCAATCCAGCTCTATATAAAGCACCAGGTGCATCCAAAAGTATCTAGGAGCATCAAAAGAATCCTATAGGAGTTCGGGCAAGGGACCGGGACCCATTTTCTACATACACACATAGGAAGGGAAGGGTCAGTGGGCCGCCACACATATATGACCCAGTACAGCTCATATGGTATGCATACGTGCACTGGCATAAAGGCGTGCTAGGGAACAGTTATCGCACGCGCACAAAATGCATGGAAGTTTGAGATGTCTCAGTGCGTAGTGTAATATTCACATCTGTCAAGTGGACCAGGGGGGGTCCAGCTGAGCCCATAATGCATGTTTCTTTTTAGGGTTGATGTATTTTTTGAGGTTTTAGGTTATCATCTCTTTACAGTTTATCAAAATTTAGTTATCATCCAATGACAGACTTGAACCAAAAAGTGAAGGTAGATACTTTGTGACACAACAAAAATTAGTTTCCAAGCTCCTGCACAGTCACAAGAACTTAGTAGAGATCCCTAGTGCCTATGCTCCCTAGTCTTGTTCCGAGTCCCGATTGATCTATAAACCTCAAACTTTGGAAGCTTACAAAACCACAACTATTATTGTTCTACTTCCAATTCTGAAAGGACACTCGTTTAAGGATGTGAGCAAAACCCTGAACTGGGAACTAATTTTGTAGCAAAAGAATAAAATTAGACACAAATTTTATCTTGTAACCCCCATTGATGGAAACCGCCAGGACGGGAAAGTGCTCCTTCTTCGCAACTTAATCTACCACTGTGAATGATATAAATTACAACAGAAGGAGAAAACAATGTAAAACTCCACTTCTATACTTGGGTTCTCTATTCTTCACATTATTCTAATAGAAAACTCCAGCTCCAATGTTCCTTCTTTCTCACTCCTTGCCTCCAAATTTGATTGCCCTTCATCCCATTATTTTTCTATTTCCTACTTAAATACGCCCTACTTCCCATGTCCTCACATGTACGTAGAGGAATGGGAAATGTTCTCCAAGAAGAACACGAAGGAGATGCTTGAATGGGGGGCCCGTTCGTGATCCCGTGTATTTGTTTAACCAGAAGTGAGGATTCCGGGGGCGGGGGCGACAAACTGGGAGTTTACTATACCATGGTAGTACGTAACCACCTCTCCTCACAGGGGGTGGTATGTACTGTTGCCTGCACTAGGGGTGTTTGTAACTTTTCAGCGTGCCCCTCATTCTGATCAATTTCTCCTTCTAAAACTGTGTTTCTGATGAAGGAGCTGTGATGGGGGGTCCCTATGGATCACGCTTCCCCTACTTCAGAAATTTGTGGTCCGACAAAAGAGAGTGGGAGTAGATGAGGAAAAATGTCCCTCCTACGCCTTTAGTACCATCCGGCCTCCCTGGGTTCTTCCCTTTTTTCCTTCCAACCGGCGAAACTCATGGGCCCCTCTCTGGTCGCTCGGACAGTTCTTTGGCAACACGCATCCTCCTCTTGTTTAACTTCATGAGTCCCAGACACAGCTTCTAGGAAGGTAAAATTAATGGCATCCTTCCTCTTCGTCAAACAGGGATGACTCATTAGGTGTTAAATTCGCGAAAGTTCTACTATTCATCTTCATGAATGTGGAAAATCAGTCAAGAATTAGTGTCTTCGTTCTTTCTCCAACCTTCTCCAATATAACGAGGTCCATACCAGAGTGGGCGTGACTTCTAGTCTCTCCTTGTTCAAGTAAACCGAATCTTCTCCAACTAATTTTGTGTTCCCTCTGATTTTTATCATGTCGAGCCTTACTTGCGGCTTACTTTTCCCAATTAGTTTTTCACCGCAGAGATTGTACCAGAATCCTCCAATGATTTCACGGCGAAAGTCCATAGGTGTCATTTATCTCCACTTCATCTTGTTTCCCAAGTGTTAAGTTCTAGGATTCATAGGTAGATCATCTCTAGCAGGCTCAATGGTGCTTCACTCGTGGAGTATGTAACTGCCCGGTTATAGAATGTTGAATGTAGCCTAAGGACTCATCCCATCCTTGATATTTGCCTATATAATCATCGAATCTCGAAACCAAAGTCGTGTCACCACTTCTGTTTTCCCTATGTCTAGGAGGGGAATCGTGCTCCTCTGTAACCTAAGTCCATCTATCCCAAAAAGTGGTCCCAAACTTCCAAAGACCGAGAATCTCTGTCAAAAACATAGACTTCAAAAAGCCAAAAGACACCCATACTTAGCAAGAATTAGCATCTTCCTCATGTGCTTTTATTATCTTTTTTACATGCCATCAGATACACATTTGCTAAAATTTTTCAACATCACATATATAATAGTCATGCATGTTTGACCAGTATCCTCCCCCCTCCCAAAAATCCATAGAAAGATCCATCCTCCCACAGAAATTACATGTAGGGACCCATAAGGCATATAAAACCTTTTCCTTCCTTCCTTAGTTTTTAGGATTATTTGTAAAAAAAAACTTGACATCCGCTTATAATTTAGATACTCGGCCGGACATAGTGAGCCAATACACAACCGTGTGAAAGTGGGCTAGTTTTACCAAACGGAAAGGTCCCCACTACTATCGAGGTATGTGCTTCCCTCATCAATAGAATTCTTTCTGCTTCGGCACAGCAAAGTGTCCCCCCATCAGAGAGTCGCCCATCCTGGAGATAAAAATCTTCAATCCCTTCCTGGCACCCCCTTGGGACGAAATTTGGTGGAAGCCCCTCCCCAATCGTTTCTCAGCCTATCCCTCCCCAGACTTTCTTCGTTAAGGGCTCAATCAAGGAGATAGTGACCAAACGAGGATATTTTCGCCATATGGGAGGCCTAGACAACATGTAAGGTCACTAAGGTTATGCTACCTTTGTGCAATTGATATCCTGATGGAACGGTTGAGGAATCACATCCCTTTGTAATGCCTTACAAAACCACAACTATTATTGTTCTACTTCCAATTTCTGAAAATGACCCTCTTTTAAATTAATTGTGAGCAAACCTGAACTTGGAACTAATTTTGTAGCAAAAGAAATGAAAATTAACACCAAAATTTATCTTGGAAACCCCCAAGTTGATGGAAAACCATCCAGGAAGGGAAATTGCTCTTTCTTTCCAACTTTAATCTACCAATTGTAAATGAAATATAAATTACAACAAGAGGAAAGGAAGAAAACAATGTAAACTCTCACTTTCTATACTTGGTTTCTCTATTTCTTCACCTTTATTCTAATAAAAAACTCCAGCTCCAATGGTTTCTTTCTCACTTCTTGCATCCAAATTTGATTGCCTTCAATGCCCAATTATTTTCTATGTTCCTACTTAAATAGCCTACTTCCCATGTCCTCACATGTACTAGAGAATGGGAAATGTTCTCCAAGGAAGAGACACGAATGAGATGCTTGAATTTTGTGTCCGTTCGTGGATCCAGTTTTATTTTTTTACCATAAGTGATGATTCCGTTGGTGTCTACAAACCGGTAGTTACATAACTACCATGGTAGTTACGTAACCACCTCTCTACACAGGGGGTGGTTATGTAACTGTTGCTCTGCACTGAGGGGTGTTATGTAACTTTACAGCTTGTCTTCATTCTGATCAAATTCTCCTTCTAAAACTGGTTTTTCTGATGAAGTAGCTTTTATTTGGGTCCCTATGGATCACACTTCCCCTACTCAGAAGAATTTTTGTCCTACAAAATATTAGTGGGGGAGTAGATGAGGAAAAATTTCCCTCACTTACTCCTTTGAGTACCATCGGGCCTACCTTGGTGTCTTCCCTTTTTTTCCAACCTGCTAAGACTCATGTGGACCTCTCCTTGTCTCTCTGACATTCTTATGCAACACTACATCCTCCTCTTGTTTACTTCATGAGTCCAAGACACAATCTTCTATGGAAGGTAAAATTGGCATCCTTCATCTTCGTCAAACATGGATGACTCATATAGGTGTAAATTCTCGTAATTTACTACTAAGTTCATCTTCATGAATGGTGGAAAATCAAGTCAAAATTCATTTTCTCCAACCTTCTCCAATATAATGAAGGGTCCATACCATAGTGGCTTGACTTTCTAGTCTCTCCTTGTTCAAGTAAACCTAACTTCTGTCTCCAACATGAAGTTTGTGTTCCCTCTGATTTTTATCATGTCTAGCCTTATACTTGGCTTGATATTTTTCCAATTATTTTTTCACCTTCATATGGATTTACCAGATCCTCTCAATGAATTTCACTGCTAAAGTCACATATGTGTCATGTATCTCCACTTCATCTTGTTTCCCAAGTGTTAAGTCTAGTGGATTCATAGGTAGATATCTCAAGCATGCTTCAAATGGTGACTTCATAGTGGATGTATGTACTGCCCGGTTATAGGAATGTTGAATGTAGGCTAAGGACTCATCCCCATTCCTTGGATATTTTCTATTATATCATCTAATCATCTAAACCAAAGTCTTGTTCACCACTTCTGTTTTCCCATATGTCTATGGATGGAAAGTCGTGCTCCTCTGTAACCTAGAGTCCATCTTATCCCAAAAAGTAGTCCAAAACTTCCCAAAGAACCTAGAATCTCTGTCAGAAACAATAGACTTCAAAAAGCCAAAATACACCCATACATTAGCAAAGAAATTATCATCTTCCTCATGTGCTTTTATTATCTTTTTACATGCCATAAGAATACACATTTTGCTAAATTTTTCAACAATAACATATAGATAGTCATGGCCATGTTTAGACATAGGTATTCCTCCCACAAAATCCATAGAAATATCCTCCCACAGACGAGTAGGGACCCATAAAGGCATATAAAAACCTTCCTTCCTAGTTTTAGGATTATTTGTAAAAAAAACTTTACATCCTCTTATAAATTTAGATACTTCTTCTTACATATTGATCCAATACACATACCTTTAAGAGTGGGCTAAGGTTTTACCAACACTGAAATGTCCCACTACTATCGAGGTATGTGCTTCCCTCATCAATAGAATTCTTTCTTCTTTCGGCACACAAAGTTTCCCCCATCAGTAGAGTAGCCCATCCTTGAGATAAAAATCTTCAATACCCTTCCTTTCAACCCCTTGGGACTACAATTGTTGATATGCCTCCCCAAAGTCTTTTTCTCAGGCATATCCCTCCCCATAAACTTTCTTCGTGAAGGGCTCAATCAAGGAGATAGTGACCAAAATAGATATTTTCTCCTATATGGGAGGCCTAGACAACATTTATGTCACTAATTTTATGCTACCTTTATTGCAATTGATATCCTGATGGAACTGTTGAAGGAATCACATCCCTTTGTAGTGCCTTACATGCTACAATTTAGTTTGTGCTTACAAATACTGGAGAGGTTTGTGGTCAGTGTGTACAATATTTTCCTTATGCAAAAAATAATGTTTCCATTTCTTAATGGCCTAAACTAGTGCATAATTTACTTATCGTATATTGAATATCCGCTAACTATTGAAGTGAAAGTTTCATAATGATAACATATTGGCTTACCTCCCTATAATAACACTACTCCCATAGCATAATCACTGGCATTTATCTTTCTTCAAAGGGTTTCTGCAAATTAGGAAGAGAAAGTACTGGGGCATGACTAATCTAGTATTTAAACAATTCAAAATCCTTATCTTGTTCCTTACCCTAGTCAAAACCCTTACTCTTTGTAGTTGTTGTGTGTAGAGGTGTTGCAATAATGGAGAAAAATGGAATGAACTTCCTCATGTACTATATTTCTCCCACAAAACTCCTAGTCCATGTGGCTTCCATTGGTTTTTTCAAGTTGGTGATGGCTTCCACCTTCTTTAGATCCACTCATAGCTCTCCTCCTCCAACCATGTTCCCAAGATAGACAAGTGACTATTTGGAAAATTCACACTTCTTCATATTACATAGCAATTGTTTCTCCTTGAGAACCTGCAAGACTTGCTACAAATGTGTTAGATGTTCCTCCCATGTGACGCTAAAAATCATAATATCGTCTAGATAAACAATGACACATAAACCTATGAATTCATGTAACACATCATTCATCAATCTCATAAATGTAGTGGGTGTATTGTATAAACCAAACGGTAGTACTAACCACTCATACAAACCTTGTTTTGTTTTGAAGGAAGTCTTCCATATATCCTCCTATTTCTTTCTAACTTGATGATATCCTAACTTGAGATCCAAATTCGTGAAGAATATGGCATGTTGAAGGTGGTATAAGATGTCATCTATGTGGGGGATTGGATATTTATTCTTTATGGTGATCTTGTTCAAGGAACGATAGTCGATGCACATCCTCAAAGAACCATCCTTCTTTGGCACCATCATAATAGGAAAACCACATGGCAAGGTTCTTGGGTGTATCACCCCTTGGTCTAGTAGCTCCTGGAGTTGTCTTTTTGACTATGTACTATCCAACAAGGATTGTGTATGCAACTCAATGTTTGGTAGAGGAGAATTCAGAAACAATTGAATCTCATGCTCTACCTCCCATTTTAGTGGTAACCTACTGGGAGTCTTAAATACTTCCTAAAAATACTAAATAATACTATCCAAATCCTTCATCCCCTAGTTATAAATATTTGAAATTTCCACCCCATCTTATTGATCCTTTCATAAAATTAAACAAAACTTATTATGATTTTTTGAAGATTTGACTTATGCTGGTGTGCCCAGATGTTTTAGTTGATCCCATATTTTACCCATTTCTATCAGTTCTCCCTTCTCATGAATATTGCATCCCTGATATACAAGTAATCGCTTCAGAAAATAACATCAAATGCATCAAGTAGAATTACATCAGTTTCTAATACATCTATATACTGATAATTTATCCCAAACTTGAACCTACATCTTCTTGCCACCTGAATCTCTACACCCTTCTTCACCCATCCCAAAGGATATGGATGTGGATGCTCGTTAGGTTCAAGACCAAGATTCTTCACAAACGCGTCAGAAATCAAATTAGATTGAGAACCGATATCAACCAAAGTATTTAACTTATTTCTCTTGATTTAGATTTTGATCTGGAATAGTTTACTCATCTCCTCCTCTAGATCACGGTTATTCATGTTAGTGGTCATGCATCCAAGCCTCTCTTCTACATCATAAGTATCCTCTATCTCAACCTCCCCATCTATATTTACATCCATCATGGAATTCTCAAAATCCTTGGTTTAGTTCTTTGGATGCAACTTCAGATGTAACTTCTAACATGTAGCATCCGTATGACCATTGATATCACAATTCTTACAAAAATTCTTGGGATCTTTACAAGTATTCAAAGTAGTGGCAATTTTCTTACCTTTCCCCTTCCATTTACCTTTGTTACTTTTTTGTCTCTTTTATTTCTTTGCTTGATTTGTTGATTACTTCTTCTTTGACTTTGTTTCTCCTTGCTTCCTTTCATTTTCTATGTAGTATACTTGCACACAAGGTTCATTGATATCCTTGGGCTTCATGGAGATGACCTTCCTTCAAAGGTGAGTGTGAAGTCCTCCCAAATACTTGTTCAGAATATCCTCATCCTCCAAGTCCATATTGAGCAACATGGCTTGTCTCGAAAACTCTGTAGTATAGTCCTACACACTTTGACCACTGCCTTATCTAAAGTACTACCATTTAATCATCTGGTTAGTCTTATGGCAAATAGGATAAAATTCAGCTCTAATTAATTCTTTAAAACCCTCCTAAGTACTGACAATAGAAAATTTCTTCTTCTCACAAGTGGCTAGATGGGTTTCCCTCCAAACCAAAGCATGACCTTCCATTTCGAGACGTGTAAAGGTAATCCTTTGTGCCTCTGTGACATTATGCAAACTAAAGTAAACTTCCATCTATTTTAACCATTTATCTAATAACTATGAATCTACTTGTCCTTCAAAGCTCTTAATTTCAACCTTAGTCTCAAATTTAAAAGGAGTATGATCAGATTTTACCTTCTCAATTGGAGTTTCTTCTTCACGTTTTTCCATATCTTCTTCCTCTTCATGGTTCTTCCCTATGCCAAATGTTTTGGCCAAGGTTCAAACCATTGAGTCCATAGAATCTTGTTTGACTGAATCCATATTTTTCATATATGAGATCTTTTGTTGTTGTTTATACAACCTATCCATCATGGTCTCTAGCATCTCAATTCTACGGACCTATTTCTCTTCCTCCATTTGATCCCAAATTCTTTGCTTCTACTTCTTTGTAGATATTTCCAGATCGCAAGGTAAAAATTCTTCACCTTTAGACCTTATCATTGTCATACAAATCACAAGAATGAATACCACAATCATGGATACTTATTAGCTATGATACCAAAATGATCTGTAAATATCAAACTTTGGAAGCTTACAAAACCACAACTATTAATATTATATTTCCAATTTCTAAAAATGACAATCTTTTAAATTGATTTTGAAAAAAACTGAACTCGAAACTAATCTTATAGAAAAGGAAATGACAATTAACACCAAAATCTATCCTGGAAACTCCCAAGTTGAGGGAAAACCAGCCGAGAAGGGAAATTGCTCTTTCTTCCCAAATTTTATTGGCCAATTGTAAATGAAATAAAAATTACTACAAGAGGAAAGGAAAAAAACAATGTAAACTCTCCCTTTCTATACTTGGATGTGTTATCACCAAATCACTTCACCCTCCGAATAGATAGTTGATGGGTAGGGTATTCAGTATGATTGGGTAACATGGGATCACCTCTCAAGTTGTGGGACTTGGGCTCAAGGTGAACCTTCAGAGAAGGCTGGCCTCTTTACCCTAAACTAAACACAGCACTACTTCTAATGCAATAAAATAGCTAACTAGACCTATGCTAACATTTTCATGGGATTTAGGGAGAGAGATTTGCGATGAATAAAACCTATACTAGAAGTGGTGATGCACCAAAAAATGGTGTTGCTAGACAAGTTTTCAGTTTTCCAATGAAGGAAGATGAAAATGATAAGGATGAACAAGCACCACAACTCAACCATATACAAATCTTCACTCTCAGATAAGCACAAAACTCCTGAAACCTGCAATGGAAATTTGAAGTTGCATAGTATACCTACATACATGAGAAAGGCACAATGAAGTAGATAGAATGATCAAAAGACCAATAATTAATCACATAACACAATTTTATTACTTCAATCATGTGCACAATGCATCATTACATGAGGAAGAGGCAAAGTTTACCATTACAATGTTGGAAAAGATGCTTGAAATTTCCCACAATCCACAATAGACTAGCTTGCAGAAGAGAGAGGAATACTGAAAAATGTCCAACCCCTTGTAATGAGTTCTTCATTTACATTTATAAAAAATCAACTTGTGAGAAAAGAAATGAGAGATTCCTAAATTATTGGGCATGAATAATGGCACATGATGGCCTCCATTAATTACATCAATAATTGCACCACTATCATGCCCTCGTAAATTCAAAAAAAAATGAAAATATTATTTTTAATAAAATATTTGAATAAAAATTATATTTTAATAAAATTATATTTTTTAATACATCTCGGCCTTGGGTGGGACCCCTAAGGTTTTACTTGTGTAAAATGGGGGGGTATTAGCTTATGAAGGTAGTTTATTTGGTGAATGGATCACTACTCAGCTCACGGAGCTGACTGGCAAGCTCCTCTCCTTGCATGGACGGGAAATATGCCACGTTTTACATAGATTGGCTACCGTTTCGCATGGCACGTTTGCAATTTGTATTGACCGAGATTTTAATCAAACTTCCCTCACTTCAGATTTTTTGGCTCATTCATTTCTGGCTTTGGAAGGTTGAACTCCATGTGTTGACTCTCTTGGTAGACCCTTCCCTAATTCCACTCGGCACGATCTTTATTAATCTCCACGATGACTCGGATTCACCTCTCAAAGTGGTCTGTTGACCGGGTATCCTCTAAAATCCCTCACTTTGTATCAACTCGGTGGCTTTCAACAACCAACTATGCTACGTGAAAATGCACCGTGCAACTCGGTCCGGTTCCTCCAATGACCTCCACGCTACATGCAATCGGATGACTTGGGAAGTGAGACATGCCCCCGGTTATCTCAAAAAACTTCACCGCGTGCTCCTTGTCATGTTCTCCCAGTGAATCTAATCTCTCTCGGGAAAAGTAAATTGAGTTACCCTGGCTCATTTTTCTCAATTCCCCGCATTATTAGCAATTCAGATATCAAGACCCAAAGATCCCTTAATCTCACATTGTGCTTCCGTTGCCTTGGCTTAATGGCCTTGACTCTCCCATTGGCCGCGAACCTCAAAAAATCCTTGAACGTAGAATTTTCACCTGTACATGTCGCTGCCAAAATCTTGAACTTGGCTCCAACTCAAAATTCTCCCACTGAGCCAACTTTGTTCTTGCTTCTACATTGTCGATCTCGTGCTTCAGCTCCTACAAACATCTTTCCAACATGCCCCAAAATATTTCAAACCTCGCGGTGAATCTCTGAGAGGGTCTTACCTTAACATTCTATCAATCTACTCCTCGCAGCTCACACTACAAGCCCTGTTCTCTTGGATTGATTCGATTGGTTTGGCTCCACTCTAGATTTTAATTTAAATGCCTCAACTTTATTTGTGGCTATTTCCTTCCATCGTCAAACAAAATAATGAGAGCCCATGAACTTTACGGATTTAACTTCTCGCAGGCTCCAAGCTATTCGGCTGAGTCATTACTCCATTAATCAGCTCGCCATTCACTATATCACCACAATCCCAAACCAAAGCATCACCTCCTTCAGTGAGCTCCCACCCTATGAAAACTTGCCAATGAAAACCATGACCAGCTCGATATGAGTTTAACTTGATGAAACACAAGCCCTGCACCAACACGTCCTAAACTCCAATCTTACTTATTTTAAGTAACTTGCTCAACTTCTCTGTCAGGATCATATTGATCTCCCTGTAATATCACCATCTTCAAATGCATTCCACGTTCAAGACGCCATGAAACAACACCACGAGCTCCCTTCACCTTCCATGAGTCACCACAAACTTTCCATTTATGACCGAGTTTTTATATCACTTTGACGAATCGAGAAGAGCTTGGTGAATGACTCGGGGCCACCACGAGCTCACAACCTCCCTTTGTTAGCATTCAAGCTTGCCCGAGCTAATGTCATTATACCCATAGTGTTGAGTGATGAGTTTCTCATAACCATTTCATTGATCCTTTCACTGATCTACCGAGTTAAGAGCTTGCAAACGATGCATTGAACACAAACTACCCATCTTGCTTCTGTGTCGAGCTTGTCATGGCACATTTTTGACTGAGCCAGCCTAAGGAAACTAGCTCAATCCCCTCAAGCCTTCTGCAATGAAATTCCTAGTGTTAAATCCACATGGCTCACCTTGCATCGATCGAGCCATCCATTTGGGTCTAACTTAGCCTCCACTTGGCACAGCGATCTCTCCCTACTCTACATTAGTTCGTCATCAAGCAACTCATTTAGCCTCTGCCAAGTTAACATCTGAATGCATTTCTGATTCATTTCTAAATGAATTGATGAGTTCATTTACTTCTATACATGTCAATGCCTTATCTCTCCACCACTCAACCTATTAAACTGATATGCAAGCTTCCAATTCATCCCACGACAAGTCTACATAACTTGATCTTTAGACTGAGACATTTCCCATAATGTCTTCCTCACAGGTCGAGCACCTCAACCATGAGCTCATCGATATGACCCTATCCTCAATGCCTACATTCAATTCCTTCAACACTAATGTGTGTTTTCTTAGAAAAAAATTGAGTTTAGCCATGATGTAACTATGGCTATAATTATGGCTCGATGCGACCATATCTTCCCCGGTTAGCTCAACGCTCAACCTCCTAGATTACATCTATGACCTCTAAACTTGAGCACCTGAACACTTTAATTCTGTCTTGACATAGCCCAAACCATGCACCACGAGCTCAACCTTTGTCCATGTATCGGGCTCAAACACTTCACTTGCACCCTTAGTCGAGTTTGTCACCATAGCAGATTCCATCTCTGAAACAAACTCTGAATAATAGCATGACTCGACCTTTGTATCATACTTCTTAATTGCTTGATTTTCAACCCGATATAACCACACTCAACCTTGATATGACCCCATGTGATCAAGAAATCTCAACTGAGCTAATAGAACTTAGCTCCCATCTTGTACTTGATATCAACTTGGCGAGCAGCTCACCAAGCTACTTGGTGAGCTATTTGAGCTCATAGACCTTTTTTTGGAGCATTCTCACACCTAACTTCGAAACCTTTAAACCTCCTAGATTTCCCTCGAAACTCGGGGATCATAGAGATATAGTAAGACCTCCTCAACATAATTTATCGATTTTAATTAATTTATCCCCATGATGACCATAAATGGGCCCATCAAGACTAATGTTTCGTTTTGAGCACAACCTGAACCTCCATAACCTAAGAAAGGAGATATTAACCTAAAAATGATTCTGAAACTGACCAAAACACTGCAAATGTCCCTAAAGCACATAATTTTTCCTATATGCCAAAACTTCTCCGGTGAATACCTTCCTCATTCCTAGAACACAACAAAACCCCATTTTCTGATTTTTCCAAGTGTGCAAAATTGGATAACATGTTGCTTTGTTTCTTCACCTTTATTCTACATAACAACTCCAGCTCCAGTGCTTTCTTTCTCACTTCTTTCATTCAACTTTGACTACCTTTGATACCCAATTCTTGCCTATGCTCCTCCTTAAATAGCCTACTTCCCATGTCCTCCTGTGCACTAGAAAATGGGAAACTTCCTCCAAGGAATAGAAACATATGAGACACTTGAATTTTGCATCCATTCGTGGCTCCAGTTTTATTTTTTGACCATAAGTGATAGGACTACCAATGTCTACAGACCAGGGTTACACAATCGTCACTCTACATAGAAGGGTGGTTTCTTAACTTTGCAACCTACTCTTCATTCTGCTCAAATTCTCCTTCTGAAACTGGTTGTTTTGATCAAGTAGTGTTTATTTGGATTTCTATGGATCACTAACTCATCCAACAGTTCTAAAATTTAATAGGCGCCATTACAACAATCTACTCCTCTTGTTCAATAGTTGTTCTAGTCTAGATCACCTTCGGGAAAGTTTGAATTAGCTAAGTCTTTATTTCCCTCTCTTGTACTTAGGGTTTTCTAACTCTTTATCGCATTTCTTTTGTCATATTGTATCTAATATTTTATAGCATTTATTTATCATACATGACTCTACAATTGGAGTTTTACAAATTTCTATATTTGTTAAATCACTAGGTTTCTTATATAGCTTTCCATTTTGGAAGAAGCTTATAACGTAGTGAATGTTGGATAAAGGGAATGTAGAATTAGAAATGATCTGAAAATGCAAGTTATAATTTTAAAACTTTAACCATTCACAAGGATTTATGAACTGAACATCAATTTTACGGACTTCAATTACTCCCAAAACTGATTAATTCACTTTAAAAACATGCACCTCAGTTTGATTTTCAATCACAAAACTGAAATGTGCATACAACATTCTGATGTGGATTATGGATACCTAAGTCCATTTTCCCATTTTAATTGATGAATATTTAATCAAATTAATAAAATCCATTACTAAACTTTTATGATCAAAAGCTTCATCAAAAAAAGAAATAAAACATCCACAACAGCGAAATTGATAATGGAGTTCACCCAAATGGGCTACGTCTCTGGATGCTCGAAAATATAATCGATCTATTTAACATCCAATGAAGTACAATAACCCTTCAATAATGACAAATAAATCAAAAAAACTACAAATGGACTGATACCATACCTCATGGAACTCTGCACTTAGCCAGAAAATGTTTCGAAGTCCATCTGTGGCCCCTATAATGTCTTCGCAATGTGTTCTCCTGCAAATGCACTCGAAAAATAACCTACAAATGGATAATCCTAAGCATTACATAAAAACCAATCACATGGTTGGAATCCTCTTGGAAAAATTAACATTATTCATTTTTTACACTAAGGCCTCATTTCGCCTCTAAGTGCTCCAAAACGGAGGATTTCCATAACTAACTCTTGAAGCCTTGTGGCTTTGCATAGAACAGGCTTACCCTTCAAATAAAATAAGCTCCCTTTATAACCATTTCGAGCTCAGAGGCATGTAGGCAAGGCTTCTTTTTTTAACATGGGTGGTGGGGGTTCAAATCCCACTACCGACTCCACTTTATTATCCACAATCTCATGGATCTTCTAAATAGCACTAAAGCTATTAAACTAACCCCTTCGCATTTATTAATGCTTTGTTTTAAACTCCAAACATTTACATTTTAATATGCCACCTCCTACATGGATTCCCTCTATTTTCTGCTTACTGTCCACGTGGACCTCCATCCGGCAAGGGTAACCAAAAGGTTTGTTTGGACATACCGCCCCAAATCTTCCATGCAGCTTCCTTCAAGCTAATCGGTTCAGTGGAGAGGACTACTATCTTGTCACACATGCATGGGTCGATGAACTAGAAAGGTCTTTTAGTAGGCATGTCTAACCTATGGATTTGTCGCTCAAGCCATATGAGCCCATTTTATCACGCCTCACAATGCAACTGTCGATCTATGCATTGTGGTTGTACTGAGTTGTGTAATCACCGAGTCGCGGGTTTGAGCGGCCACATAATGTAGTGAGATGTCTAATGTGGAAACCATCCATGAGTTGGCATTGACCACTGAGATGTCCAATCCCAAGTTATGGGCTCCCGTGCCCACCGATCTATGAGGTTATACGCCCAATGCATGGGCCATGGGTTTCACCAAGATTATGTTCCTTCGAGTGGGTGGTAAGGTAGGATATCCCAAACAGTGTAATATAGTATGACTAACTCAAATTAGTGGGGGAGTTGATCACCCCACCAAGCTAATAACATAGCTTTCCCGAGCTCAATTGTAACCCTCCAATGCAAAAATAAACTCTCTAATGCAATAATCCCACATGGGAAATGTTAGAGATATATATGGCATATAAAATTGAAAATTTGATAATGGAAATATAAAATACGTGGCAAAGGCACCCCTCCTATAAAAGAGTGTGCCAAACCTACCTGAGGGTCCCTGCATAGAAAATAGTGGGGCCCACCAATTTTTCATTCGTCAAAGACCGAAGGCAATCAAAATGTGAATTTTCAACCTTCCGCCTTTTGCCAAATGTCATGTGTTAATGTGTAACTCGCTTGTTGACCCCTGTTGACTAGTATTCAAACCTAGACTTTGGTTGACCATATCTTGAGTGTATGAGCTCTGTTTTTTGAGTTCCACTTGTTAACGGAAAGCTCTCGAAACACTCTACCACTTGGTCATGATTTAGGGAGATTTAGGGAATTCGTTAATGTCCCAAAATGTCCTCCAACTCAAGAAAGGGATAAATATGATTAGAAGAGATTAATTATTGATTAACTCATGGGATTAGAGGGTGATTTAATTAATCAATTAGGATTAATTAATAGACCAAACTAAGCTTACAGAATCCATTTGGAGATGATTTAAGGGGATATTAGTAGGATTTGAAGGGTTTGAAAGGGGGATTTAACTAATAAGAGGGCATATTGATTAATTAATTAACTAATTAATTAATAATGGTTAATTAATATAAAGAGGATTATAACTAACATAGCGACGTTAATTGGCTTTTGGGATGAAGTATGAAGCTAGTTAATTAATGAAGTGCCATTAATTTACCGAGTCAAAGGGAAATGTTAGCTAATTAGTGGGAAACCACTAATTATAATGAAATGGTGAGAAAGAGGATAATTAGTGTAATTTTAGTATTAAAATTGTGTAGTTAGATTTAGGGGTCTACATTTCTCCTCTTTGATGTATTATAGTGCAAGTGACACCATTTCAAAGATAGTAGACAATTTAGACAATTTAAAGGAATAAAATAAAAATTCGTAAGATTGATGATGATTCCCCCTCGAGTGTTGATGGCTGATAAAAGAGGTATATTGATGCTTGAAAAGGAGAGAATAATGATCATGCCACAAGAAAATCCGATCGCAACAGTGAGACATTCGACGGTATATCTAATATGATTGTATAAATTAAATTTGAAAAATGATCCCCACATAACACCAGTACGAACTCTTTTGTTGGTAAGATCACATGGTCATGGTCATTGAGATAAGGTATGATTTTCTTAACAGATCATGTGGAAGAAAACTCGTAGCGACTGAAGGGATACAAACTTGGATGGGTTGAACATTATTTGAATCAAAAAGCCTTGAGTTAGATTTTTTGCCTCAAGTGGGAGAAGTAAGGGAGGGAGGAAAGAAACGAGTCCTTGTGATAACTGTGTCTCAAATGAATATGTAGAAGAATTGGAAAATGATGAGTAGAAAGTTAGTTAGAATGGAAGATAAGATAGATGATAGACTTGAAAGATCTTGATATAGCTTACATACCATCTTGGTTCGGAAGTACCTTTTTATTTGATAAAAGAATACAAAAAAAGGGTGAAATGACATGAAGATCCATGATAATAATATTTTTTCATTATTATATTAAAGGACTAACTCAAATCAAAATACACAAGCAATGCAATACGAGAAAGTAAAAAAGTACGGATGCAAACAAACATACACAAACAAGCAATGTTCAAGAAATTTTTATCAATTTTTTGTTATCCAACTTTAGTTCCCCAATGTTCGAGGTATATGACAAGGGTTAAAATGATGCCCCAAGCAAGGATACATGTTAGGGAGTAGACGAAGGACATAGAAGTCCCATGGAAAGAAATGTGCACTATGAAACTTCCCCAAGCAATGATATATGTCGAGAAGACAAACATAACAAGAAAACCAAATTTGTCAATGAAGGAATATCACAAGATGATCTACATATCATGCGTTACAACAAGCAAGCAATGAAATAGGATATTTGTAGGATAGTTACCAAAGTTTAATGTTTTTTGAGGTTGTCAATTTTTTTGGATTTTACAATTTTGAATATTTAGTATTTTTGATGTTTTACTAATGTTTTTGGAGTTTTAAAGGTTTTGAATACCGTGCCAATGATTTGGATTTTTTACATGTTTTAGGATTTTTTGAAATTTTTACCAATTTTTTTGGAGTTTTGAAGGTTTTGCCAATGTTTTTTATATTTTCTAGGATTTTTTGAAATGATGTATAGGAAAACGAAGATGAAAATAGTCCCCTAGCGAGAGGTGATAATTTACAAGGGAAAATCTCACACCTATATACAAGAAGAAGATAAGCCAAATCAAATCCAAGACAGATAGGTTCAACATGATTATGAACTAAAACTAATGAATTACTAGTAATGATCAAGAATGCCCCAGTACAAGCTAGCCAAGAAATAGATGATAGAAAGAAGGACAAAAAATTTTATTGAAATAAGGGACAAAGTTTCCCTTAAACATGGTAAAAAGGGAATCTTATACACATGGATGTTCTTAATGAAGTAGAACAAAAGTGTGAATGTTATGGATAGATATGGAAAATGTATCTAGAAGACTCGCAATGAAAATATGATGAGCCAAAGGCACAAATTGTGAGATAGAATAGTGACTAAAGAAAGAGTCTAAATAAGGTCCAAACCAAAACCTAGTAACATACTAGTCATGTTGTTCATCGAGATCAAGTGTATGTCTGTGAAAATTAATTGCTTCTCGAAGTGAATATTTAATCAGAAATAAGTGAAGACACATTATCTAATGTGTAGGAATGGTTTATTTTGAAATTTGATTAGTGAATGGAGGGTGGAAAGAGAATCATACATTGCTCCATTACCAGCCAAGAATCCATAGCCCTGACATAGATGTATCTGATTCCAGTCGCAACATTTCTCTACTCCTAGCCATACATCCATAGCCCCGATAGAGATACTAGAAATACCCCTAGAGAGTTTATTGCTTTGATTTTTAATTTTTGATTGATTATTTCTTTCTGAAACCTTATTTCAGCTCTCCCAATTATTTTGATAATGGTTTAAGAACCACTGATGGCTTGATGGAAGGATGTGGAAGTGATTATGATGATGAAAATGGATAGTGTCAACAAATATGACCAAAAGGTATTTACAAAAAGTTTATTAAATGGATGATAGTGATAGGATCAGTCGTTATTTAATTTACTAAGGTGATGAAAGACCAAGGTCAAATGGATACCATAGAGATAAATGTCACACAAGGAGTGCAAATAGGCTAACCAAAAGATCATTGAAGGGATGAAAATGGTGGGTGATTTGTAGAGGATATGAAGAAAGGAAAGAACATCCATGTGTATACAATTCCTGAGTGCAATGTTTGATGTTTGTACCTTTGATTTTTTAATGTTTTCTTGATTTTTTGTATTTTTATTTTTTTAGATTTTTTATGGTTTTGTAAAGGGAAAACGTAAAGAGGGGAATTTCTTAAGTGTCAAGGGAGACAATGGAAATGGATGAAATAGGGATAGATAGGAGGAAAAATATCCATGATAGGGTATGGAGAATAGGATAGGATGAATAAGAAGGTTGGGACCAATAACGTCACTCCATGTGATAGGATCTAACAACAATTTTTTTGATTTTTTTGATGATGGCGACTAGGATTTTTTCTTATTAAGAGTGATATTATCTCCAATATCGATGATTGTGTTGATATCATACTCAATAAGTGACTGTGACTTATCTTGCAAAATTGATTTTGTATGTGGGAGCTTGAGTTACCTATCCATATATTTTTGCACTTAACGCCATACATGGCATTTACATTTTGGTACATTTTTTAATCGCGTTTGAGAATTCGATTTGTGGGTGTTAGCTTTTTTGGGAGCTTTGGAGATCTTTGAGTTTTTTTATCTTAGCTCGATGAAGAAATTTTTTGTGCTTCTTACAAGCTAATGTATGATTTGGTTAATCCTGAGAAATAGGAAAAGAAAGTGGATTTTTGGGATTGATAATATGAGTTTTAGGGATGATGGTGGGCTTGCCATAGTTATTGATAAAGGGATGATATGATGAACGAATAGGATATTGTCTGAGAATTGATGGAAATGGAATAGTAGGAAGTGGCCTAAGGATAGAGGTAACATGCTAGGAGGTGGCCCAAGAATGGATGGTAATGGGCTAAGAAGAGGTTCTTGTTGGAAAATTTTAGGATCTTTCTCATTGATGTTAGTTTGATCATAGAGATAAGTCTCTTCTTCGAATTACACATACGCGTTGAGGTCAATATTAAATCCTTGCTTGTGATCTTATATAAGAATGTCATCGTGTAACCCCATGACTTATCTTATTGCTTCTTCATTCTAGAATAAATTAATGGGTATGGATCATTGTTGGTCGATGAGAGTATGTTGATTGGAAAGAAGGGGTCCAAAAATTGTTGAAGATGTAGAATATGTGTGATGATGGAGATGATGGGGTTGGGAGGTGATAGAAGAAGATGACTCAAAAGATGAAGTAGATTCATATTTAGGTGTCTCGCGAGTGGAGTTGGATGTGATTTTGGGATAGTTTAGTAATGGCTTGCTTAGAATATTGTATAGTGCAGATATAATAAGGGGATCTTGTGGAAATAAATTGGATTGTGATGCGGGGTTCGAATTGGATGTTTGATTAGAGGAATTTTGAGTCACATAGATCTTCAATGGAAGAATACATCGACGAGGTGAGTGATTATTCCGTTGAATAAAGTTGATTGCATGAAGCTTAAGAGTCTAAGGAGAATTGGAAGAATAGAATTGATTAGGAGATTAAGGTGGGGAAGTGGAAAATAGTATAGGTTCCCTATTGTCAATAGAGTGAGGAACCACCCGAGATATAATCACCATTTGTATTGTTTGACATAAATGCCTAGACCTATATTGTATGATTGAACTCCTTCATGTTAAAGGAAGTTCCATGTCAATTTGAGCAATGTAATGACAACTAACTAAACATTTTACAAATATATGGATGCTTGTGTGATTTTCCAAATGAAACTTAAGGAAGATATGTAGCATAACGACATAATTTTGATAATCAAGCAAGGTTTGGAAAATAATTTGCAAGTATGAATGTCAAAAGTGGTTGATGAAATTTTGGCATAGTAACGGTTGTGAGGGAACCTTTTCTCGGGTGTGAATGTCAAAAAATTATTTTAAGGTGACTAGGAAAATTTGCACAACGTACCAACATAATTTCAATACTTAAATCAATTTTAAGAAAACAAGGTTTTAGTGTCAAAAAATGGTTGATACCATTTTGGGAGCACTTAAGATAGTGCATTTTGATAAAAGGGGAGCCCAATTTTGGGAAAGGGGATATGTTCCATGATAAAAAAAAAATGTGACACAACTGTTATCACCGAATCACAGCACCCTTCCTTGGTTTATACAAGTGCACATACTTGAACTCACGGTGTGATTGGATAACATGGGTACTATCCCCAAGTTGTGGGACTTGCTACTTGAGATAGACCTCCAGAGAAAGCTGGTTCTTGCTCCTAAACTACCTGGCCACAATCTACTCTAATGCAGGGGAAAATAACTATTCTAATCTAAATTTCCAAGGGACCAGGGAGAGAGAATGCATAAAATGAAAACCTACACTAAAGCGGTGATACACCAGAAAAGGAGGGTGTGAGAGTAGTCTCCAAATGTGTGAAATACAGAGGCAAAGTACACACTAGAAGAGGTGATGACAGTTCACCATAATCTAGCAAAATGCATTCACAACCATATTCCAAGCATACACAATAATAATGGATTCCTACAAGAACATAATAAATAGACACAATATTCTTATAGAAATATTAAAGGGGCAAGAAGAATGCAAGAAAACACAGCAGGGGAAGATACATCCACAAACTGGTATTTTATTGCTTCATGATATGCACAGTTCAATCTATTACAAGATAAGGGCCTGGATCACCATGCAAGGAGTCCACTACAAGGGCCTGCAACACACTGGCTTCACAAAGAAATTTTGGCAGAGCTTTGCTACCCAAAAAAAGTCTCTTTACAATGAGCCCAACACTCCAATTTATAGAAAAATGAGAAGAGAAAGAGAAGGGAAAAATGGAAATCCCGAAATATGTCCTTCAACCACTTGTAAGAGGAATTAAATGGAGTAAAATGATCATATATTACTTGCAAAAGGCCCCCCATACTGTCCCAGGTGCTGCAGCAGAGAAAGAATGATGACCATGCCTCTTAATTGCACTCCCAACTACCAAATAAAACACTGTTTTGAACCTGGCCGCATTTTCTTAAAAATCTTGATCAATCTGTCATCAAACCTAGAATTTCTTGATTTCTGTACATGGGGCTCGGATCCACGATTCCAACGGTACCAATTTTGTGTGATTTCGTTGAGAAATGCAAAAGTTATGGCCTTCTGAGTGCGGGCAGCTATTTTGGGTCTGGCAGGCGTTTTCTGTCATTTGACGGGAATGAACATTAACTGACTGGAGCCGAATATGTTTCTCTTAATTAAATATATCTACCCTCATAAAAATAAGAAATCCAGTTTCTGTGGCGTAGAGCACGTCGTGCTCGTTCCAGAAAGTCCAATTTTGTGAAAATCGGAGCTCGGAGTCAAAAGTTATGGCCGTTTGAAGCTTCGCAGGTCAAACGTTGACTTTTCCTCTTCTGTCTTCAGCCATTTCGCGCTTTCGCGTCCCACGCATCCCTCGCGTACTTTTTTCCTGGCTGTCCCGGACGAACCTTCGGTCGTTTCGCGCTTTCGCGTCCCACGCGTCCCTCGCGTACTTTTGTCCCGGCTGTCCCAGAGACCAAGACTTAGCCATTTTCCATGATTTTTTCTGCCCCAAGCTTGTTTTTAGCAACTTTCTTCACATTTTTAAAACTTGCTGGGTTTTCCTCTTGGACAGGAGAGTTAGAAAAAATCTGAGGGAACCCCAGAAACATGATTTTTGCCTTGAATCAATATAATTACTTGGGACTAAAGAATTTGATGCATGTTATCAAAATTACCTTGAGGGGTGAATTTTGGATAACAACAACTTTGGTAGAGTTTTTCCTCGTTCTAAAACAAAGTGGAAACTAAACAAAAAAATTTGTAGTAAGGATTTGATAACAATGATAATAGATATGGAAAAGTTGGCCACAATGTCAAATAGCTTCCTAGGGATTTTCTTCTCAACACTCACTAATACATGTCTAAGAGAGATGTGCATTATTTAGAATAAATTCTAAAAAAGTACCATTACCCCACAATCAAATTCATGAACGGGGCCTCATATGGACAACATTTGATTTTCCTCACGGGTTTTACTAGTCAAGTGGGTATTTGGGACACTTCTCGTTTCGTCATCCAGTTCCCTCAATGTGTCAACTACTTTGGGTTTCCTATGGTCTACTCACAATGAATTTTATGGCTTAATCCAAAGCACTTCCCATATTTTAAAGCGGATGGGTTTTAACCCTTATTTGAACTGCAAATACAATGTGATTTGTTTTTTTTTATCTTCTTTTAAAAAGTGTTATTGTCTTTAAACACTTTTCTTTGACTAAAGAAACCTACACAGAGTATTAGTGGTTTTTTTCGATTGTTTGTCTTTGAAAAGCATAAATGGTCCTACACTTAAAGGATTAGTAATTTTCCATATGATCACGATGTTAGAAAAATATCAAAGATCTCAACCTTTTTTGTTTCTCAAGGTCACTTGAAAGTGCAAGAGAAGAGCATACGTGGTGTTTGATTAAATTAAACTAACATGGAAATTTTCAACTGAGGCATCAAAGGTTAGTAAAATTTTCAAATAAAAACGAAAACGTTAGAAAAGCATCAAAAATCGTATCCATTTTTCATTTTGAAGATCGCTCGAAAGCACAAGAGAAGAGCATACGCAGTTTCAATCAAATTATAGCAAAAGGGAAATTTCCAACAAATACTTGAAATGTTATCACTAATTTAGACAAGTAACATGCATATCAAAATCAGAAACATGTATAAAATATTAGGAAATTAGAAATTAGAACGATAACAATCCGGAATTTCGATAAATTTTAGTAGAAATTTCACATATTACGCTAGCGCATACACATGAACACTAGCACAAGGAATGATATGCAGGTGCAAATAGTAAAAAATGTAAAGCAAAACGTAAGTGTGTGCATATGAATGGTATTGCATACAAGAGAACACTAGTGCAAGGAATAATACGCAAGCACATGCATGCATAATTTCAGTGTAGTTCCAGCACTTGCAATGAGATGGAAACACAGATAGATGAACGTTAGCACATGGAATGGTATGCAGGTACATGTAAGCAAATTTTTAGTGTAATGCCAGCACGTTTAATGAGATAGAAACATAAACATATGAACACTAGTACAAGGAATGATGTGTGTAAGCATTTTTTCATTGTAATGCCAACGCATGTAATGAGACGTAAACATATGCAGTGATACGTAGGCATAGACAATGATACACAGATTCAAACAAATGAACGCTAGTGTAAGGAACCTGTACCTATACAAAAAATGTCAAAACTGAGCCAAAATTAACTCAAAAATCATATGTTTCTCATCAAGACTCAAATTTGATAGCATTTTTCCTCCTTAATACATGTAAAGAAATCTCAACACTACCAAACATCATTATAAATGATCACAAACAAAATAATTTCAAAAATTGAAAGCACTTGCATGTAGAAATGAATTATAAACTAAGAAAACATAAATAATGTACATGAGACAAAGGAGTGTCCCATCGGGCGTGCCATATGTAAGCATGTTTAATTTAAGACTAAGCTAATTGAAATAACCTAACACTAAGTAGATTCTAGATTAATCTAATCTAAGAAAAAACATCATGATAAAGCATAAAGGAAAACTTAATTAATGTGCATAAAACATTAAATCCAATATCAAATGTAAACCTCCTTTGATTGTTGGATATGCCTTAGATTATAGATACTTCTTTTATGAACCGAACACAAATATGCACGATCAAGAAATTTCTTCAAGGAAGAGGAAGAGATCTCACCAATATGGCTTGATTTCCATTTTTGGTTATTCTCTTACTACTCTTTACCAAGTAGAAAGGGGGTTTGAACAAATATTTCCAATAACATGAAAATTCTCTTATCAAGTGTAATTGTCTTACATGGACATGGTGTATAGAGGTGTAAAAAATTGTAGGAAGGTACTAGGTTTCTTATATAACTTTCCATTTTGGGAGAAGCTTGCAACCTAGTGAATGTGGGATAAAGGGATTGTAGAATTAAAGGGATAAGTATGATTAGAAGATATTAATTAGTGATTAACAATTCATGGGAGTTGGGGGTGATTTAATTAATCAAGTAGGATTAATTAATAGGCCAAATTAAGATTAGAGAAACCATTTGGAGATGATTTAAGGGGAGATTAGTAGAATTTGAAGGGTTTGAAAGAGGGATTTAACCAATAAGAGGGTTTATTGATTAATTAATTGATAATGGTTAATTAATTAAATAGAAGAGGATTATAACTAACAAAGCGATGTTAATTGGCATCCAGGATGAAGTATGAAGCTAGTTAATTAAAGAAGTGTCATTAACTAACTAATACAAAGGGGAATGTTAGCTAATTTGCGGGAAACCACTAATTATTACGAAATGACAGGAAAGAGAATAATTAGTGCAATTTTAGTATTAAAACTGCGTAGTCAGATTTAGGTGTCTACAAGTAATATAAAAATAAATATGATCAAGGTAGATTGACTACCAATATATTAAGCATAGATATGAAGGAGGGATGATGGCCTTCCTCGTAGGATTATTTTAATGAATCTATCTTCTACACTAAATCAAAATATTACGAAAGAATAACTTGAGTACTAGATTGAACATTAATTTTTAAAACAATAAAATAATGAAAAAATGTACGCTTTGTGATAGTGAACCACTTAACCACCTAAAACCTCAATGTTTTTCAAGGAACCTTTTCACCAACTCTTTTAAACTACAACATAAGATATGTGTTTTCAAATAGTTACATAAATCAAGTTTACAAACTAATTTTAGAAATAGTGCACTACATGCAAAAACAAAAGCTATAAGAGCAAGTTCTTCTATTTTTAAAGTATTCACTCAAGCTTTAAAACTAAGTCACCTATGCATTTATTTAAAACAAACTTCCAAAAATGTATATATAACCCTTTTGATGTAGGAGCATCATCTAGATGCTTGAAGAGCAAGAACAATTTATAAGAAGCCTTCTCAAGGCCCTAGGACTATGTAATAGGTGTTGTCAAGTTTCCCTCCAAAGTTTCAAGATTGAACATTTCAAATTATGATGTAAGGGTTCTTTACCATGAGGGTAAAAGTAGAAAATAGGTGTATTAGGTGTGTATGTTAAATTTCTTGTGAGTGTGCTATGTTGATAAGAGGTTGCACAATTCTTGGGAGTCAACATGATCTCTTCAAGGTTGTCTCTAAGTTGGAAAAATTGATTCCTTGTTGCAAACATGTATGGTTGAGATAAAATCTCACCTAATTTATGAGTTTTAGGCTAAAAAGGGAGCATAAAAACTAAGATAAATTCATTCAAGAGAAAGAAGGTCGAATTCTATCAATAATGAGGTAGAGAAGTGAGTAATAAAAAGGAGGAAGTTGATATGTTGCGTAAGAGTGTAAGAATTATATGAAAGTAATTTGGTAAGGAAGGTTTTGGATATGAATAAAGTGGAATTGAACCTCTTGAGCCTCATAGGCCTTTGAATTCTCCTTCATGATATGTATTTAAATAGTTTATAATGTGTGGCGTTGATTAACAAAGAAATCATCTCTGTAATGAATAATTTGCATGTTTATGAGGATTGTGTGTAAGGGTTTAGCATGACAGCAAGCTAAAAACCCTACATATTCCTAAACCTCACTAAAATCCTTCACTGTTATAATGACAAGGAAGGGAAATTAATTACCAATCAAATGAAATTTATTTGAAATCTTGACTCTATGTCTTGGGTGTTTTATAAGCCTTTTTGTGTTCTTAGACCTGAACTAGGGAAAACCTTAAATAATTTTCTAAGCATCCACTTAAGCTCAAAATTTGAGGAAATATTTTTCCTAGCACGAAGAAGGAGTCTAAAATTTTTCAAGCTTAGCAGGCATGTGTGATTCGATATTTTGATGACAGAATTGTGCAAGTTTGTGAAGTCATGACTATGAGCAGGGTAAGTAAGTATAATAATGCAAATTTGATTAAATGAATGTCTTAATGCATAGAGTTTATTTGAATGATGTATCGAGGAATTTTTGAAGGTGTTTATTAGTTTTTAGAGAACAAGGAATGTCATTTTGGGATAAATGTCACTTATTAGATCATATTTTATGCCTAAGACAAGGTTGTCTAACTTTGTTTCTTTAAGTTTTTGACAAAGGAATCTATGCAAGGTTATACATGTATCAAGGCATGAAAAGAAGTATTTAAAATATTGGTTAAGGTCCCCTATCACAGTATTAGTGAATATAAGACCCAAAATATTTAATAGTATGACTTATGAGATTAAAAAGAGTCACTAAAACAGGGTTTAAGAAGATCATAAGGAACTATGAAGAAATAAGAGGATGGTTCTCTCAGTATCGGAACATGATAAATTCATCATCTACAGGTATAGAATATGAAAATTCTCCCTTACTCTTAGGAATTTTAATGCATTCACTAAGTAATCAATAGATTTCAAAGTGTTCTTGTTGGACTGTATACCTTAGAAGACCAAACTTTCCAATAAATTCATAAGTGTGGAACGAAAAAGGAGTCAAGTCATGAATATTTTAGTATGTCAAACCACAAGATAGAAACATGCCCTTGAATTACCTGCACAATACACCAAAGGATAGTAATCAAGTCATTTGCATTGATTTATCAAGTATAAGAAGAATACAATCTTTAAAATCAAGTTGAAAAATTGGGGTCAAGCTTGAGAGTAGAGAACTAAGGTTTTTTATATAGATGATTAAGTGCACTGGACCTAACAAATGTTTAAGAGGGATCCAATAACCAAAATTATCAATCAAGAAAGTAAAGGAATGACAAGCCTAGGCCTAGATAATCTTAGTAGACTATTGATCTAAAGATTGATTCTTGAATTTCAGAGTAGACTCCATCTATCATCTTGGGTCAAGATATAAGGTATGCATCATGATTCTAATAGATAGCTAAAGTATAGGGTATTCATCATAATCTAAAGATTTATAGAACAAGGAGGATTATGGGTTCTTAAGAGTTGAAACATAACATGATTTACATGGGCTGAGATAATATTGGAACCGTTTTGGTATCAGATCAGGGCTGTGAATAATTTTTTGAATTCAGATTTGTTACTAATGATGAAATATTGAATGGTACGGTTGAAATCACAGGTGAATGAAAAGAGACTACAAGTAGTCAAAGCGTAGAGTGGCTAAAAGAAGTGTGGAAAGAAGAAGAATCCCAAGAGAAGATTCAAGGTCAAGAAGAAGTGAATAGAACAAAATACTAGGGTGAAAAATACCTAGGTGAGTACTAAGAGGATGCATAGACCAAGGTGAAAAAGACTTGGGTGAAGATCTAGTGAAATGGAAAAATTGATAAGAGTGATGGGCTTAGAAGAAGAGAGATGCCACACAAGAAGAAGAGATCTAATCTTAGATGAAGAGATAAATGAGATAAGAGAGAAGATTGAAGAATTAGATTTCATGATAGAGACTATGATACAACATGAAATCCAAGAAGTTGGATGGAGGATAAGGAATAAGGTGAAGTGGCTAGGCAAACTACTAATGGAGAAGAAAAGGAGGCAAGATTTGATTGCCTTAAAGAGAGAAAAGAAGAAAGGTACTCATAGAAAAATGAAGAATGAGTGACCTTGTGAAGAGAAGAGAGTTCTCATTGTAGAGAACATGAAGGAATAAGTGTATAAAGATTCACTTGACGAAGAAAGCATGAAGAATGAGAGAGTTTCCATGATAGAGGCACTTGTGAATGTTTGTTGATATATTATTTTGATTTCTAACACTTTATTTCAGTTTGTACATAAAGGTGTAAAGGATATCCTAAATAATATCAAGGATATGACCTTGAAATCAGCAAAAAGTGAGTCAAATCAAGCATCCATGAGGAAATATGAGGAAGATATTAGAGTGCTTGTAGTAGCTCAAGAAGAAGAAATGCACTTGGGAGCATCTAAATAAGAGGAAAATAGAGTCATTCAGCTAGACAATGAAGGTATAGAAGATGAAATTTAATTATATGATGCAATGGGAGATGAAATGGAGAAGGTACATCAAAATGAAGAGTCCTTATGTGGAGAAATTTTAAGCAAAGGTATGAAAATGCGGCATAATGATGAGAAGGTAAAGAAAAATTTGATTCTTGTCATACATATAACAAAGAAATTGCAAAGATCCAATTCATACAAGAAAGTGCATATAAACAGGAGGTTCTCAGGATGAATTTAGCTTCTAAATCTAATATTTCTAGTGCCTTTAAGAATTCAAATGTAGATGCACGTGTTATGAAGGGGACGAATGAGGTAAAACTCGAAAAATTGGCTTATGAGCATGGCTACATAGTCCCTAAATGGCTTAAGAAATCATATCCTAAGGTAAAGACTCAAATTTGGATAGCTAAAAATGCAATAAATGATGGAGATACATCTCAAGAAGATGCAGCTAATAATAATGGTCATGAGAAGATGATAATGGCACCAAGAAGCCTATGGAAAAGGGTTGAAGAAAGATCAAAAAAGTAGGAGAGAGAAGGTGAAATGACAAGCAAACAAGAAACATTCCATGAGCATGAGAGGTATACAAGAGAAATGAAAGGTAAAGAAGTTGTTTATGATGATTTAAATGATGATGATTGTGAATATACCTCTGATTTATCATCTCAATTCAGTTTAAGGGAAGATGAAATGTTGAAGAGCATGTCTATGATGACTAACATGTAGCAGGGTGAGGGTTCTAAATTGGCATGCACAGATCCTTTCTATGATCAGATGATGGTAGAGGATGAGACTACATTGAGTGAAGAGGATTTATACCTCTTGAATGAAGGTAATGACAACTTCTTGAGACAAGAAGAAACAATGGAAGAGCATGTTGAAGTAAAACAGATCTTACAGGAGGAAAACGGGATTTAGTTCCTAAATATGATGAAGTTAATGATGAAATAGATGATACAACATTTTATGAAGAGTTGTAGATAGGATTGAGGAGCTGTTAAATCCTCCCAAAGGGCTTGCATACAAGATCAAATCAGAATGATAAGTTCATGTATCAGCTAGAAAATGAGTTGAGACAAGGACAAGATAAGATAAATAAGGAAGATTTGAATATGGTCAGTGAAGAAGCAAAAGAAAATGAAGAAGACCAACAACATAAAAGCACTCAAGGGGTTGCATGGACCTAAAATTTTTGCATCTAATCTTTCCTTTGATGTTGTGAATGTAGGTCATTGGAAGACTAATCAGGTGAGTGAAGTACATAAATCTAATGCTCAAACTTGCAAACCAAGAAAAACAAGAAGAAATTGAAGATTATGAGGCATTCACATGGGTTTTGAAGCTAGGAAAGAAGTTGTACAAGAAGAGAGAAAGAAGCAAGAAGATTAAGGAAAATAACCATATTAAAGACACTCAAGAACAAATACTACAAGATAAAAATGGGACCCATGCATATAATAAGATTGGAGAATGATGAAAACATTACATTTGAACTGGAGTTCAAATCTTTTCTTACCTAGGGAGTCTGATGCAGGAGCATCATCTAGATGCCTGAAGAGTAAGAACAAGTTATAAAAAGCCTTCTCAAGGAACTAGGACTATGTAATAGGTGTTGTCAAGTTTCCCTCCAAAGTTTCAAGATTGAACATGGCAATGATTATATTTCATTGACCTCTAAGGGGATAAAATATGGAGGGTTCTAATTTACTTGTAAATTAGTTTCTTTAGGGATAATAATAAGAGGATGAGAATGCAAACCACATGAAACAAACATAGAAAAAATAATCAATTGGGGGGGTGGAATCATAACCCAACTTTCAAATTTATGCTTGAAGAGAGATCCAAACTTGTGATTAGATGTGGAACTTGACCACTCCAACAAAGGCAACAATTTGCTAAGAACGTTAGGATTTTTTCTTCTCCTCTTACTCGTGGGAGAATTTGTAATATGATCTACCTCTTCCCCTTGCATATCCCTACCCCTTAGAGACCTTGTGGTCATGTAGTTCTCATGGCTACTACTCAAACCCTTTCCGCTAGCTTTGGGCAACAAACAAAGCTCAACACATTGTTGTCCATTCTCTCCTTTTAAAGCTCCTCTCAAATGCATACAAATTTACCTATCTAAAAAATAATCATATGCTCTTAAGTGTCTTTCAATTTGTTGCTAACTAAATATTGTAAAATTAAATTCAATAAAATCTTCCTATATTTCTTCATTTTTCTTTTTCTTCCATTTGCATAGTTAGTTATCAAACTTATGTTTATTGTGTATTCGTATATAGATATCCATGCTTAGAGGTATCATTTTCGTAGGTTATCATATCAAGTTTTTTAAGATTACATTAAATGGATATAAATAAATATACCTATTATTAATCATAGTTTGAATTTTAGGAAGATTGCTTACTTAATGTTGAAATTCTAAATCTATAACTTTTTCATCCTTCTCATTGTCATTAATAAAATAAAATTTGTCTTAACGACGTTCTTCTTATTTTATAAGTTTTTATTTAAAAGTCATATTTTCTAGTTCATAAATTATAATGCAAAAAAATACCAACTACCATGTTTTGTACAACACTTTGTGCCACCTATTAAAATGGAATCACAAATAACTTCTCATTTTCTAGGGCATCAATGGGAAGTTTTCCCTATATAGAGTCTAGCACTCTAAATAATGAAGTATAATGATATATTAACCTAAAATCATAGGACTTCTTCGTAGTGGGAAACCCCTTCCATAAACTAGTTCCTTAGAAGCATGTGCTACATTAGGTGGGTCTAATTTGGAGAAATTAGTTAAACACTATATATTTAGTAAAAACATGTCACGGTATGTTGTTACAATTACTTTTTTGCTTCCATGATCACTTTTCTACTTTGTAGTCCCTACACTTCTCCCCCACCCCACCTTGTGTTTTTCCTTGACTCTCAATATCATGCCTTGTATATTTTGTTTCTTTCTTCATGCAGTCCTACCATTCAATTATGGAGGTCACTTTTGCAAATACTAGCTTGTCTACCTTTCCCTAGTTTGTGTGTTGATTTATATTGTGTCAAATTGCATGTTCTATCTAGCGTATTGCTTTTTCTCATCCACTTGATTTGCAGAAGAATTGTTAGCCTTTCATAATCAGGCATTCATCCATCATGAAAGTCCAAAGATTATATAATCATCATCATTACACAAACATGTAAAAAAAGCTTTTTTGGGCACGGCATAGCCAACATGCCTCCTAGATGTATGAGTTCCACCTTGTGGAAACAAGGGAACCTTTTCAGTGTACCTTAAATATATTGTTTAAATTTTGTTCCTCTTAGATTATGACCTAGTGACCAAGTTCCAAAGAAAGCCAAACCTTGTCAATCCACCTACATTGTGGATACATTTTCAGTTCCAACATAACCAACGCATTTTTAGGCCATATAAGGCTGCAATGACTATTGAGAATATTTTTTAATGTGTTTTTCGAACACTTGTTGAAACTGTATTTTTCAAAAATCATATGGAATTTTTCTCCCATTTCAAACCCACAAACTTCCTTTTGTAATTACAAAGCTTTACCCACTAAGATGCATGAACCCAAATACATCTAATTGAAACGTATGGCATATATTGGAAAACAAATAATTTTTTTGACTGATGTACCTCATGACAAGATATCAATCAAATAATATGATATGCATAAACATTAGTGTATTTTGATGAGAGAATAGCTTCTACCTTACTTAGTGAGGGTATATAGAGGGTGCAAAAATCAGCTTGCATCTCATATATAGATCATTGGCCCATTTACAAAGGGTGTACAGAGCCAAAATGATTCAAAACCAAACAAAGTAATTTCCAAATGGGAGAGGTGCTATTGTATTCATGGAGTGGCTATGGGGTAGCTATTTTATGTATTCAATCCAAGTATCCCCTTTGATTAATGTATATCAAGTATGGGGTAGCTATTTTTTGTCAAATACTCTTCTACCTAAAATTTGCTTTGAATTAGATGGTCATGTGACCTTTCTGTAATGATCTAGGCAAAATCAAGTATGTGTCTCTCCCGTAGCCATATGTGTTTGATCTTTTTTTGATCCTCCATCTCCATTTCTCCTTCGGATTTGGCCATCCCCTTGAAGCATATGAAAGACAACCTCTTTTAGCATTTAGTCTCACACCATAAAAACACTGCAACTATTGGTTTTCTTCTTCCAAATGTAGCTTTTACTCTTCTAAATTAGTGAGGATCTAAAACCATAGCGTTTTGATTATCTTTTTTTCTTAATCAAGTTTCAATTACATCTATTACACATGGTCAAGGACATGGTGAATTCTAACAAGTCCGATCAGGTAACTTGTAGAATAGATTTCGACATGTTTAATATTGCATGGGGCTTGAAGGAAGGTGTTGACAAAGTCCAATAGAACCAATCAAATAGACATCAATGAGCATGTTGAAAAAGTCCAATTTCCCCAATTGTTTGAACAACAACAAGACTTAGACTCGAATATATTTTCCACACAACTTTATGAATTCTGAAGGTATTGCCAACTTTAATTACCAAGATGGAAAACAAAAATGGTTAGTATTGTTAGGAATTAGTCATCACATGGGTATTTAGGACATAGGTACTCTACATTATAATATTTAGTTATTAATATTTGTGGGAAAATAATATAAGTGATTATTAAATGAGTAATAATCATATAGAAATACTAGTGTCTAGAGATTATGAGATATTTAGGTATAGGTTGAATGATTTAAGGAGATATTGTAGAGATTGTGACGAGGAAGATCTCCTAGTTTGTAGGAAATAGTTTCACTATAATTCTAACCATTGAGTTATGGAACAAATATGTTGAATTTTCGAAACTTGAGCATATGCTCTCTCCAAATGAAGGGGGCAACCCCAACATTTGGTATCAAAACAAGTTCTAGAAAGAGGCCTCTTTGACCTTCATTCCACCCATGCTTTGTTTGTCAACATAGGAAACCCATTTTCTGTTGTCTATGTGCCATCCATGTGTAGTTTTGTCAAAACATGCAAACAATGGATATGCATAGCAGACCTCATGCAAACCCCCTTGTTGCTTAGTCACCCTTCTTGCAATATGTTAGCTATGTAGCAAAGCAGACCTCGTGTGAATGTGTTTGACAGACATCATTCATTTGCATTTCCTTCTCATCTCTATTTTATCCATAGTATTTCCTCCATTTTGTTCATTGTGTACATCATTAAAATTAGTTGCTTAGCCTAGTTTTTCGGATTTGCTCATTGTTTTGTGCATGTTTGTGTGAACACATGTTTTGGAAAATCTTCTTTCACAACATTTTGGAGAAGAAATTATGATACACTTTTTAATTGTTTTCTAGCATTCTTATATATATGTACAATGAAAGAAGATTTGATTGGTAAATCCAATTAGAGATTGGATTTAATCGTTTATGGAGGTTTACATTTGCAGTTGTGTGAAAAGTTTTTTGAAGAATAACCAAAAAGAAATTACATCCCTTGACCGCATTGAAGGATTTAATTTTGTGGTTTGTAGTTTTGTTGGCCTTACATCTCTGTGAGAGGGTTTCAAAAGTTTGATGGAAGGGTTTGATTTGTATTGTTTTGAGCTTGGATTGGAGTTTGTTTACACTGAAAGGAGATACAAACTTGAAAGCTTACCTCCACAGATACATCTCCATCAAAGGCGACAACCGACCACTCCAAGCTTCATTCAACAAGGATCAACGTACTTTTGTTGGGACCAGAGCCACTCACGCATTTAACCATGCTTGGCGCCAACACAAGCCCATCAACGACCCAATCCAACCTTCAAAGGGCCGTTCCCAACCTCCCTTCGACGGCTCCACAACCTACCGAGCAATGCCCTTCTAACCAAGTGCCCATATATTTGTCCCTAGCTTGGCACACCTCAAATTTGGTTTCAATCAGCATTGGAGATGTTAAAACCCTCCACTTCATGAATTGACTCAGCTACCTTTGCATCGATCTTGATTGACCCAGCTCAGCTCAGCTCATTGCAAGCTTCAAACAAGCTCTTACCCTGAGCTATTGCTAAAATATCAATTTAGTTATTATGCAAATTGATATAGTTAATGTTGTCATCCATTCAAACTAACAATAGACACCATTTTGCCAAATTAAAGTTTGACAGAAAAAAAATCAAATGATAACTGAAAACTTTGGGTACCATAAAAATACATTGTTGCAACCCCAAAAAAGTGAAAATCTAGACAATGCCATCAAAAAAATTCATAATGAACCACAAGACCAACTTTATATACCAAAAGACTTCCAAATCATGTAGTAACACAATATTTGATTTGTAGTCAAATTCATATCAAAACAATAAATCGTGATTATTCCAGCCTGTCATTTCAAGAGTTTGACAATATTTACAGTAGTTACGAAATTGTATCCTATCTATAAATTGCCTTATTCCTAGCTTATACCTGAGGTTGTTGCAATCAAAATGCATAATTGGTAAAGTGATAAAAGGACCTTTGTTTCTACAAGTGGGTACTCGTACACCCAATAGGCATGCAGCCAAAATGTGACTTCAAGAACAAACGTTACTTTTACCAATTATGTATAAGAATACAAGGAAATAGGATTTTTTCTCCATTATCACCAGGGCTAATATTTGTCTATTCTTGTTTAAAGGCGTGTACATGATTGCTTTATTTCTATCCACCAAATTGCATAAAATTCACGACTAAAGCCGTGTACATGATTGCTTTATTCCTATCCACCAATTTGTATAAAATTCTCTTGACTAAAGGCGTGTACATGATTGCTTTATTCCTATCCACCAATTTGAATAAAATTCTCTTGACTCGAGGCATGTACATGCTTGCTTTATTCCTATCTACCAATTTGCATAAAATTCTCTTACTATAGTCACTAACCATACGCATCATATTTTTATAACAGAGAAACAATGGCCATTGGCCATCAAAATTGAAATGTATATAAGTGATGATAGATCCCTAGTTTCTGCAAGTGGATCCTTGTACACCAAATAGGCATGCCGGTTAAGCCTGGACTTAAATAACGAACTTTACTTTTACCATATTTGTATAGGAATACGGGAAAAATAAGATCCTTCTCCTTTATAAGCAAGGCTAAAAAAATGTATTCTTGTTAAAAAAAACATGTGTATTATCTCTCCGTTTCTATCTACCAATTTGCATAAATTCTCTATTACAGGCAATCAACATTACACGTTATATATTATAACAAGAGAAACATTTGCAAACAGACATCACCTTTATCAGAATGTTTATTTGTAAACCTTCATGGTATATTATTCGTGTAGACTTTCAAATACAAACCAATAAAACTTATTTTTTTAATAAATTCTACACCAGTCTTCACTATCATTAGTCTGAAATGTCTTCACTATCATTAGTCCGAATTTAATAAATATAGAGTGGAGAACAGATTGCATAATTCCATTCACATGTGGATCTTGTTGCTATCTTAAGATTTAACGAGTAAATGAGCATGGTGGATTGTCAAGATCCGCTTTTGCTGTTTTTTATTCCAGACATAAAACAACACGGTTATAATTATTTATTATTGTAAGGTGATATAATGTTATATTTTTTTAACCTATTCAACTAGCAGTTTGATGTACGTACACAAATTATGTTAATTGTACCAACAACCTCATTGTACATCATTTTATGCTTGAACAACCCTCGATCTTGAATCTTCAAGTACAAACTTGCACGTCATTCTAAATGTTTTGTTTCTGCTGCTCTCACTATTTTGTAAATATTACTTAAATGTTTTAAAACTAATGCAATTTACGTCTCAAATCGTAACAATGGCAAGCCACAACCAACAATCAAATCGGGAGAAATTACATTTGTGTTTCAATTCCAATCTTTGTATGCTGAAGCCAAAGAGCATCTTTTAACCGTCTACTTTTAGGGTTCTGACTGTGTGCTACAAAATTTTAATTAAAATTTCAGAAATAGTCATTCAAGTATAAATTGTCCAATATCAAGGTTTCTAACCAAGACGGGAAAACCAAATAATAATGAACATTTCAAATTTTATAGATTCATATATGCAAAGCATCTTCCCATAGACAAATTGATAATTTTATTTTAATAAATACAATAAAGTTGTATGCCTCGAGACACGATAGAAAATATTGATCCAACCAGTTACAGGTGATGCTCAAGTTTTAATTTAAAATAAGGCTGCCTCCCTGAATTAATTTTATTTGTAATGACATAGGAAAGACATCTCAGCTCGATATAATCAACTGGTGTTACAGCCATAGGTCCTGAACTTTGGAAAATAGTACAAGGAATGTCTAATCGCACATTAATTTACATTAAAACATAATCGAAAAAATATACAAAGACGCAAGCATTCCGCCTACCGTCTTGGATCGGCCCTTGGTTTTCCCTCAAATAATTCACTTAGCATCCGCTCCAAGTCCTCAGGAGAATATTTAATGTATTTTTGAGGATTTTTTCCAGAGTCTATCAAATTCCTGAAATCAAAGTTGAGATAATATCAAAAATATGTTCCCATCTGGCAAATGTAAATGTCTATAGCATTGTAATTTCCTAACTCTCAAACTCAAAGCCAGTTTCAGTTACTGGACCCTATCACAAACACAGCAACATACCCAAAACGCTTGATGAATGAACGATAAGCTGGTAAGATGATTTCAGCCACTGCTAACCGTAGGGACTCGCGTAGCTCATTGTCAGGAACAGTCCATTGTATTTGTCGTTGGTGAAGCTCTTCAAATTGTACATTGAAAGCTCTGAACCTACATAAAGTACAACAACAGAGAATTCATATTACTGAATTGCACATTACCAACACTAGAGACAATGATTATGGGCCCTTTGACCAGTCTTTTTTAATTTACAAGCATGTAGTTCTCTTTTATTTCTTAGTTATAATTTCTCGATTATGAGGAAAAGAGAAAAATTAGTGCTTTAAAGGCCACGGAAAATGGAAATTATGAAGGAATCGGGTCACTTTTGCAATTTGCATCCATGAAAAGAACTGACAAATTCTGCCAATTGAACATTTGTGAGATACCCTGTACTGAAGAACAAAACACAAATTGGTAACTAACCTATCCTTCAACAGAGCTCTGGAAACGCCACTGCTTGTACTGCCATCAGCAGGTCCAGGCCCGCCACTACCAGAGGAAGTTAAGCCTTGCACAGTAAGGGCTTGCAAAATCTGCAAAAATATCAATTATTGAATATAAACAGCCCAACTCTTAACACTCAAAACAGAAATTGGATGATTTATACAAAACATAAAATACAATCGACTTTTAGATATCAAATCATTTTCTACTTCCAAAAACAACTCACGATTGACAGATTATATAAGTATTTCACAATTCATATTTCAAAAAAAAAACTGCCTTGTGTGATCAACAATAACCAGTATCCAAGATCAGGTTGGAGGCTTCAAGGTCAGAAGTTTTCCCCATATTCAACCCATTCTGATAATGCTTCGCAAAATGAATACGTTGATTCAAAATTCTAATCCCTCAAAGAGCCCTAAATAGAAATTTCAACATTTAATTTTCTCAACCTTGGAGGACTGTCTTGAATAGATAGATGGCCTTTTGCCTTCCTTTGAACTGCACATATATCAAATTTTTCCTTGCAGATACAAATAAGCTTAGATCTCCACACGGTTGGACATCTTGAGACTGCTTTTATTTTTTATGTTTTGACCTGCTTTGGTATCTCCACAAGTGACCATGACGTAAAATAAATAATGTTCTCTGGATATTTTTTGACTTGGCTGTATATAACATATAGTTGCTTTAATCCATATTAATTCATTGGGCAGAGGAAATATTTCAAATTTTCAAGCATACAGACTCCATTTTACCAAACAGATAATGGTATTTCAAAGGAGAGCTATTAAAGCAGAGCTTGCATTCTCATCATCCAGAATACAGTGGGAATCTCAGAGGTGACCTTCAATTTTTGACTAAAGTTGCAGCAGAGTTTATTCATGGATAAGAGTATACAGACTACACTCTCCCGTGTTATGGAAGCTTGTTGAGGCTGATTTATGATTCTAGGTAATGAGGGTACCTTTGGTTTCCACCAGCTTAAAAGTTGAACTATTTTCTTGGATGTAGCAGTGGATTATATTTTGGGGATAACTGTCTCAATTTCTAACGTACAGCAGAATCCTCTTCATTAGGTGCAGGAATAGATCTCATGAAAAAACTTTTCATTAATTGACAAAGGATTTCATATCACAGGCATCTCCTCTCTCTTCCCAATAAAACAAAGCAGTCAGCGATATATACTTAGTTCCCCCCCTCGGCCTCTAAGCCTTAAGATGCTTTTCTTTGCTGAGCATTTTTGCACATTGTTGAATTTCAAAGCACTATCATCCGTCCCTAATATTTTCAGCATCATCAAACTCATGGCCTCAAGATTCTTCTTATTTAGATGAGGGTTTTTTCTCACCAGTTTCATGTTGAGACTGATCACCACATTCTCTGTAAGTATAGGTTGGTACCTCATTTTCAGATGTCCCATCTCCTGCAGGATTTGAGGGAAATACTAGTTTTATAAAGAGATCCCAGGGAGCAGCTGGCTGCCTTCCTCTGCTTCACAATCAGAGATGCTTGGCTCATTATCTCTGACATGAGGCCACCTTCGGGCATCAGATATTGTTAGCATATGCAAAGAGAAGAAAGAATTCAGAGAAGGTTGAATGCACACACAAACAAGTGTGACAGCGTTTATTATATAAGAGTAGGTGGTTACACATCAGTTTTCAATTTACATTCAGTTAGAGGCAGTTCCTAACTGCATAACCGATGCTTGTAATATAAATATTCAACAACCACTCTTAATGACTAAACTGGAAACAATACCAAGTTTGTCCTGAAATTTTACAATGTACTAAAGCCCATATGTTTAGTCTTTAGATCTATAGATTGTGCCATAGGTGGTACTCGAAATCAGCAGTCCATTGTTGTGTTGCGGTTGTCGAATGGAGGACCGCAAAACAAGAATCTGGGCGTGTGAACGGAGGATATGGCAAGTGGTCCACTAATTCTTTGTTACATGATTCATTGACCAGCAATGATTCATCAATGGCTGAGAGTGTCAGCCCCATCTCCGCAGTGCTGGAATCAGAAACTCAGAGAGATGGATTGAGAAATTTGTTCCAAGCTTGTGTAGCCTGTTGGAGTCAATACAGAGACTCTGTTATCCTGCAATCTATGTCACCTCGATCATGCCCTTGCAACACCATCTAGTTCTCATCCAACCTTTTCAGGAAAGTATGGTGAAGTGCCTTCCAATCAAATTGAGTTGCTAAGGAGAGAAATGTGACCCTCTGTGCAGTGGAACTTAGAACCAACTCCGCAATAGTAGGAGAAACAAACATATGAAGGGTAACTTGTTCAGAACCAGAGCCACCATATCATCGGTGTCCGCCTTTTTGTCGATAGAAGATAGTTGGTATCGGAGGTCTTTCATCCCAAGTAGGTGCTCAAACAGCGACCCACCTTGTAACTTTACGGAAAAGAGCATATTCTTCAGGTACAAAACCCAACTTTTTTCTGAAGTCTAATATTTATCCCTCAGACTGGTCCACAATGTGCTTGCCACAGTGGCATTCCGTACTTCCGGTATCATATCATCTGAAACCGACAATTTGAGAAGTAATAAAGCCTCCTTATAACATCTATCATAATCAGTGAAGTTCATTGTTGGTTGACCTTCGTTGCCTATGATTATTTTATCACAATCACAAAATTTTGCAAGTGTCAAAATCTTATGGCTCCATACATTGAAATTTGTGCCCGTCAATTTTTACGCCTTCTGCAGAGTAAGGTTAGAAATATTCGACATTTATTACTCGAAAACAACAAAAATAATAAATAATGTTTTGCTAGATCATACAAATATAAGGAGTATTATCCAAATATGTTACAGATGTAACGATCAACATAGACTAAATATACCCTCTCGAAATCACAAGCATTATAAGCGTGAAACAGGTTTCACACCCTTCGGGAATATTGACATGACCTTCACTACTATAAACAGAGATTGTCTAGCAAATGCCCTAACAAGTTCCTTTGCGACTGTGAAAAACCACCAATCCAGCAAATGCTCTCACGACTACTCCTGTAGAGACATAAATAGATAGCAAACGAATGCCCTCTAGAAATCGCAACTGTTAAAAACAGCATAAAATAGGCATACCAAAAATCGCGACTGCAATAAATCAGTAAAAATGCCCTTCAAAACCCTTCGCGACTTCAGTAATAGTGTTAAACAATAGAATGGTGAAAAATAGGTTCTACGACTGTATTTTCTTCAAACATGACTACTTTTGCAATTCTATTTCCTTCAATACACGTATTATCTTTAAACACGACTACATTTTTCCTTCATGCGACTATATAAACTACAATTTTTATACTCAAAACGTCAACCTTTGCCCTCTAAATGATGACTTCTGCCTTTGTCTTCACCCTTGCGACTATAGAAAAAGACAACACACACAACGTGCCCTAGATTCCTACAAATCACGACCTCCACAGGTTTCTTTCTTGTATGTACATGGCGTGGCTTTTTTCTTCCTCACCCTGTGCATGGCTTCTTTCTTCCTCGAACCATGAACCTTTGCTCTGATACCAATGTTAGCATATGCAAAGAGAAGAAAGAATTCAGAGAAGGTTAAATGCACACACAAACAATTGTGACAACATTTATTATATAAAAGTAGGGGGTTACAAATCGGTTTTCAGTTTACGTTTAGTTAGAGGCAGTTCCTAACTACATAACCAATACTTGTAATATAAATATTCAACAATGCACAGGATCTTGAGGACTATCATACTAATTAACTATGTCACAAAGTTCGAGTTCGAGCTCGAGTTTGACTAGGATAAAAATTGGTTCAAGTTCGACAACTTAAATAAAGTTCGAAAAAAAATCGCCATTATATTCAACCAATAGATAAAATATTAATAAAAAGATAAAATATAAATATAAATATAAAAAAAAATTAAAACATTAAAAGACATGGTATAATTATTTTTTAAAAAACTTGAAACTTTTATTGTATTAGACTTTAGTAATGTGGAATAGATTATTAATAATTTGAAAATAGTAATCACAAAAATCAAATCATAATACCTTCTAAATTCTTAAAAATAAAAAATATATAATAAAACTAACAATAAAAACATACACTAAAAAAAAGTAAAAAACAAATATATAAATAACATCTAACTTAAATCAATTAATATTTTCTATTAGTTCAACCTGCAATCGACTTTATATAGTTTTATTTAATAAACATAAAATAAAAAACCTAACCTAAATCTTAAAATTGAATATAATAAAAAAATATAAGACTCAAGCTTGAAACTAAAAGCAAACTATGGTAAATATGAATTCGACCCTTCCATGACAGGCCTCACGTAGGTTACAGGTGAAGATATTGCAAGCTTTGAGTGATTCGCGCGGGTTGCAGGCTTCACGCTCATTATAGTCCTTGTTTTCCACTGCCAATACTCCACACCAACACTTTACACCACTTCTCCACGCCAACACTCCACACGAGGGGAGGGAAATCCCGCAACCTTGACACAAACCCTAACTGCAGCGAACTTGGACCAAAAGGATTGCGAACTTGGACCAAAAGGATTGCGAACTTAGACCAAAAGCATTACAAACTTGGACGAACTTTGGCGATTTTTTGGTAGTATAAAAATCGACAAATTTCGAATTTTATCTAAAAAATTCAGCGAACCTTGAGACATAGCTAATTACCTCCTTTCAATTTATTTCAGTGGTTGGAGGTGTTAAGTGTACCTTGGATGCAATAGTCACCTACATGGATGGTGATAGATCAACAAGTACACATCCTCCTTTATACAAAGCTACTAGGGTACCTTCATCCTCCTCTTTACTCATTTCAAACACAATAATATCAGTCTCTCCCATCTAGAGGACCATGTGTAGGGAATGAAGGGTCAAGGTGCATTGCGGCATCTTTGTGATATGCATACGTCTTTGTATGGATGACACAATGCTTTAAATGCTTGGAACGACGTTGGATCACTTAGTGCAAGATCAAGAAAATCCAAACAATTAATTTACATCAACCTTAGATTGGTGCGCAAAGAATCACTTCTTTTGTGTGTTGCATCACATAAGTTATTTTCAAAGGCGTGCTTCACCAACAGAGGTTCATCTCAATGGTGTGCATCCATCTTTAAAACTGCAAAACCATCTCAGTTTATTTGAGCAAAACGCGGAAGGATTCATTTGGAAGGCTAGTGTGTAGTCTTGAGTGCAAGGGCGTATGTGCATTACCTTTGGGAGAGCGAAAATTCAAGTTCAAGTTGTTTGTATAGAAAAAGGAGCCAAAAAAGATTTACCTAACCTATAGTTGTGATTGTTGAGTCGACTTGTATACATCTAGTTGTGTTATGATTGTAAATGTGTTAAGGAACATTTAGCCATACCTTGCATAGTGCACTGTGATATATTTTAAGTAGAAAGGCTTCAATATATGTCATATGGAATGCTTGTAGCTTCAAGGCAATATTGTAAGAAGTGCTTGGATCTATAAGAACTCACCCTTACAAAAGAAGTCCCAAAAAAATTGCTAGTTTGGAGGTTGGTTAGAAGTTGCGTGTGATATTCTTAGGATTGTCATTGAAATAGTGTAGCTTAGTTGTTGCTGCGTCGATCATTCAGATTGATAAGACTTGTGTGGTTATATCTCCCCAGAGATTCTGTCGACATAGTATCTACTGCAATCGGTCTCAAGGCTATGTAAGTTGTTTCCTTAGAGATGATCAATAAAGTGTGTTTAAACTCATTGTTTCCATGTGCAAAGGTTGCTAGTCAGTCTAGAGTTGTGTTTTTTCTTAACATTGTGTTTTCTACCGTAGTTCTTAATTGGACTCCCTAATCATGGTTGCATCATTTGGTATACTTTGATTATGTAATATTTCAAAAAAACTTCCCATAAACCTGTCTTGTTTAAGTCAAAAATTAAATTGTTTACTCATAAAAAATAGTATTATAATTCAAAAGTACTGGTTGTTTATAGTGTATTTATTTTTTTGTATTTTCTTTATCTAAAATAAAAATAAAAAAATCCAATGTCAAAAATAAAAATGATCAGTTGTGAACACTTTATTTATTTACAGTCAAATAAGTGGTCATTGTCATTGTCATTCGTCAAAACCATTTTGCCTCTTGTCCAAAATTAAAGTTGTATAAGTGGCATTGATTCTTTGCCTTTTATTGTCGATGTGTCTTGTAGGTTGTAAGAGTTATTAATTATCATCAAAATTGTCAAGAGTCTCTTTTTGTACACGAATGCATTACCAGTAGAAACTGACATCCAAATAAATGAGAATGTCAAAATTGGCGGTGGGGGGGGAGCATATCCTCTTAAAAATGACATACAATTGAGCATCATGTGCTACTTGACTGAGTGAATAGTCTACCCACTAGAGGACGGAGGCACCAAAGGTTGGAGGTCAATCAGCAAACTCTTGTTAGCTGCTAACGAAGGGACCGCTTAATGGAGTAGTGGGAAACCAAACAATGATAAAAACAACTAAAGCCAGGATCGGTTTCCAAGTGGCAGCGGTGACCATCTCATACCATTCGTGACCAAAGTGGCAATGATCTTTAATGGTGGTTGCAAATGCAATACCGAGGACTTAGTCCTCAAACAATTTTTATTTTTCTTGTCTATGTGATGCAGAAATAAAAATACTATAAACAAATGAATAGGATAGAAGATGACTCTTGTGTATTTTCTGTTGCGTACTTCTGTAGCGATTGGCTAGTGAGAATCTCAACACTCACTAGAATGAAGAAACAGAGCAAATAATTGACACAAGATTGAGGATGATGCGCAACAAGAATTACAAAGAATATTTGGTCAAATGGAAAGGAAAAGATATTGAAGATGGGCCACAAATCAGCATAGCTGAAGCAACAAGGCATGGAACTCTGTTTACAAAGCTCACATGAGCAAGAGTTCGTGGAACATTGTTCTTACCCGAGGTGTATGATGTAGGAGCATCCGGGTTCATAACCAATTTGCATCAATCCAAAAACAGTTAAGAGTAGTTGTTTGCATGTTTTCAGTCAGCGTGGCTTGAGGATACCCGCGGGAGTTCAATAGGACCACAGTATCTTCTAGAGTTCTAAACATCCAGAAGATAAAAGAAGCAAGTATTTCAATGGCGCAACGCAGAAATGTGTTTGTCAGTAAAAAAACGGTCGTGCATACGGAATGGAGTATCAATATGCATCACGGAATCTTCGTGGTCTGCATACATCTTTAAATCAATGGCACAATGCTTCAGCTGCTTGGCGCGAGGTTAAATCACTTGGTGCAAGATCAGAATACTTGAAATAGTTATGTCACCCCTAAATCGGTGCACAAAGGATCACTTCTTTTGTGCATGGTATCTCATAGTTCATTTTCAGAGGTTTGCATTACCAGAAAAGGTTCATCTCAATGTCGTGCATCTATCTTTGAAACCACAATACCATAAGAGTTGATTTGAGAAAACAGAGAAGGATTCACTTGGAATGCTAGGGCACAATTCCGTGCGGAGGACGTGGAGTGTGCATTTTCTTGGGGAGAGCAAGAATTCAAATTCAAGTTGTTTGTTGTATCAAGGAAGCATCTAACGTAGAATTACCTAACCTATAATCGTAATTGTTGAGCTGACTTGTATACATCAAGTTGTGTTGTGATTGTATATGTGTTAAGGAACATTTGGGCTTTATCTTGGATAGTGCATTGTGACACATTTAAGTAGGGAAGCTTCAATAAGTTTCATATGGGTAGCTTGTAGCTTTGAGGCAATATTGTAAGTAGGTTTTAGCTTTGGTTCCATAAGAACACGCACTTGCGTCTAACCAAAGGAAGTTCCGAAAATAAAAGGTGCTAATTTGGAGCTTAGTTAGGAGTCGAGTGTGATATTCTTAGGATTTTCACTGGAATAGAAAAGTTTAGTTGTTTCTGATCAACCTATTCAGATCGATAGTGTCAAGTGGTTGTATCTCAATGGAGATTGTCTCGAGGCTGTATTTGTTGTGATTAGTCTCAAGTCTATGTAAGTTGTTGTTTCCTTGGAGATGATCAATAAAGTGTGGTAAACTAATTACTTCCATGTGCAAAGGCTGCTAGTCAGTGTAGAGTCACGTTTGCTTCTTAATGTTGTGCAGTCTAAGTTCATTCTAAATTGGACTCCCTACCATTGCTACATCAAGCTCTCGTTCTCAAAGATGCCCAAATAAATCTCGCATTTTAGCTCACTAGCCTCACTCATTTGAAGTAGAAACAGAGAAAAAATCCACAAGAGAAAATGCATTTCTACTCAGTTCTTTTATATTAAATGTGCAAAGTTTCCCAATCCATTTTTATTCTAAGCCTATATTAGCAGTATAATCATTGAATTTTCTATCGCATCATTCAGAACAAATAATATGAAAAATCACAAGGACTCAATAGATTAAAAACTGTACTCAATTATATGCCAATTCCAATGACAACAAAACGCAATAGAAAATTAACAGGGAACAAATGAAGTAGAAAGCAACTGCATGGATAAAGGCAGAATATGCAATAAGGTAAGATGCATAAGTCATCATTATATTCCTGTAACTAATCTGTTGCAATATCTTGTTCATTGATGTAACATTCTTCCAGAGAAACAATGTAATTGTATAATTTCCATAATATAGAAATGGGAAGGTTTGAGAAACAAAGATAAACCACTTACTTGCAACATCCTAAAATGTTAAAAAATTCAAAATAATATGTTCTTCAAAGAGTTGATAGATCTTAAATAATAAATTCGTCCGGGAAAATGCAAACAAATAGAACACTGGCTCATACAATTGACTCGGCCCATATCCAGAGAAGTTTCAAGGATGCCTCTAGATGTCCTCAGCTCGCCTCACTCCTCTTGAAAATGGAAGACTTAATACCAAAAAAGCAATGTTGTACCAACAAAAAAAAATGATTTTCTGTTTTCTCAAAACCAATGCTATTATATAATCAACCATTCCTATTCATCTCTAGATTTATCGGAGTTTAATCCACCACGCAGGCTTTTATACATATTTAGAAAACATCTAATTCAGGAACTTTCCGAAGTCATGTAATTTTGAAATTTCACCACCCCTCCTAAGCAATGGAAACCGTACAAAATTCATATCAACTATCTTGATTTACAGTAACATACCTTTCCCCAAGCAGTTCTTCTGTATTGGTTTGCATGCTGCTGAACTATTCGACGGTGTCTCTGTACCCAATCGTCACCCAGCAAATCCTTTGCTTCTGACCTTTAAAACAAGGGAACAAAATTAAAGTGCTGTCACAGAGTAATGCACAAAAAAATCTTGATATGAATTTCAAAGCCACTACGTTGCAATAAAATGCATTAAACAGACCACATCACAATAAAAACATTTTATTATCCTTTTAAGAGACCTGACATCCACTCACCTTCTTACAGACCTAACCATATAGTGAACATTATTCATAAGAAAGAGCTGTGTCAGTGCAGGATCCTTATACTGCTTCGATTTTCCATCAAGATTGGTCTGAAGTGCAGACATTATTCGCATCGTTGCAGCTGCTAACTGAGAATTTGGCTGACCTCCACTCTCGTTTTCTTGGAAAAGTTGCTTTAATGTAGATTGGTAACTGCACAGCTCAGAATGTTGACAAAATAAATGAGGCTTCATATGTGACTTCCACAAGAGTATGCAATGTTACATGCAAGAGAAACATGAATATCATTCCAATTTCCCACTATACAACCCTTCTCAAGCTAGCACAGTATAAAATTCAAATGGACAATAATTCAATTGGGTAAGTTCAAAAAACAAAACAAAAAACTAATAAGGTTTCTCTTTCACTGACTTTTGGACTTTTATTTATTTAAATTAATTTTAACTTTCTACTTCTAGATATATGGTGGGAAAATTGGCACTTTGACAACTAATTTATTGTCATTTGAATTTTGAGCTGGCCATGCAATGCTTCTGGGTGAGAGCACAATTGGAGTGTGCCAGAACACAATTTGGTCCGTATGAGATTTAAATGATTTGGATATTGTACACTGATTTGGATATTGTACACTACAACCTTCACCTCCACCACAAAAACAAGTGACGGTACCGACATCAAGCCCATTCAATTGAATGAGATCGATCCACAATCAGATCAGGTGAATTTGTTGGGTCAATCAGGAAATTTGGAAGGCAAGGCAGTGACCATGGACAAGCAAGCAGTACAAGCAAGGGGAGATAGAATGGATGTTAGTTCCACTTCCAAAACCTTCCAAAAGCACAATGGTGAGCTAACTATAATTTGCTAAGACACCTGGCAGAAAAAAAGGATGGGAGACTTGTTGCCATCCACTTGTAAAGGGAAGCAGGCTGCCTCTTACTTCAACAGGATTTCAAAGCACGTTATCCACTATTTTTCAAGACTTAGTACTTTTTTGAAATTCCAAAGCTCTATTGCATAAGGTACGGCTCACGTATCCCTCTTGCTTGCATAATGCTACCTTAGTGAGCCAATAGAGCTGTCTCTCACAGAGTATATAAATTCATCACTTCAGGATATTGTTCTACATCTAGATATGGTCACCTTCAGCAATTTAACGAAGGGCTCCATATTGCAGCTTTCCAGAATAGAGTAAAACACTAAGTGTGGACTAAAGATGTGTTTGTTATTGACAGTCTCCAATCCTTTTTGCAGGCAACCCTCCCCGCAAGAATGCATTCTGTCATAGGAACAGCGTGACCAGTAACTCATAGAACCCCTATCCAATCTGATAATTCATTTTAAAAACATCCCGATTCTCGATAGGGGTTTGATAATACCTAAATCTAAGATTGATCTTGCTAACAGTCAACACTCAAGCTCCCTTCATCTAATCACATAAACCAATCCATCAATCTTGGGCAAGAGTCATCTAGTTTTTACAATGGCCTTGTTCACCTGCCTATTGTCAATGCATAGCCACATTACTTATCCTTTTTGAGAAAGACGAGCTGTTCTCCAAGATGAAACACTAGATGTAATAATTTATAAAGCATTTTATCCAACAAATCCTGCAAATGGGATTTTAGTTTTGCAAGCTTCGCCGTCATCATTTGACATGGTGCTTGGGTTAGACACTCCATGTCCAATGCTAGATCAGTTATGAACTCCAATGGCCTCCTTGGGGATGCTCTCCTAGAAATTCATCAAAGAAGATATCTACAAATTCTTTCAAGATCAGTTAGTCCTCTGTCCATGGTCCTTCAACTTTATTTGCGGCCACCATAATAGTTATGCACAAGCAATATTCTTTCCCAATATATTTCTTAACTTGCACATTCATATCGTTTTGAATATATTGGTTTCTTAATCCCTTGTTTGGATCTTCTCGATCGTGACACGCTCTACACACTTGTTGTGGCAATCCACATAAGCTAGGTGTGGAACCAATGCATAATGATGACAACATTGCAAGACCCAAGTTTTGTAAAAGTCTAGATCATAGTGGCATTCCATTTACACGGCATTGATATGGAAAACTAAAAGTGTAAATGGCATTCAATTACTCGGGATTAAAATGGGAACACCATGGAAAACTAAGTGTAAACTTGAAATATAATAAATAATTCAGAACCACTTTTTTTAAAACTCGAGAACATCTCGTTTCACAATTCATTCCTAAGTTTTTCAAATAACTGTTTGTTATTGACCATTGACCCCAGTTTAGACAATTACTCGACACAGCAAGTTAGTTTGCCTCAGCATTCTACATGAGCAGCAATTAATAACGAGTAATTGTGAGTTATTGGTTATTCCTGCTTCTATGGTCCAGATATATCCAAATCCAATCAGTCATAAAAAGAACACCAACAATGGTGATGAACTCTAAGATGTATACACTAATCACATGGTGGGAACCAAGGAATGACTTATCAGAGTTATTTGCAAGTACAACATCATCACATTTCCACTAGACTGAACATCAAGTCTAATCATCAGGATTCCACTAGACTTAAATTAGCAATCATTCACTTTTAAGGTAACACTTAAAAAGAAAAATTTGAAAGATATCCTAAATTATACAATAGTGATAATTGTTTTGGCAACCTAGCCTCCTAGTTCACAATTGTTGTAGCTGCAAAATCACAGCAAATCAAAAGTCAATAAGTTTCTTGTAGCTAATTGGTTCTATTCAATTCGTATGAGAAGATTACATTTATGGGCCTATTGAACTCCTATTAACAAAGAGCAAGGCTTATCATCAAATCCCTACAATCTCTCTACCAAGCCTATCAATAATGATTGTTTCATAACAACTCTTTCATACACATAATAATATTACTCTATGAAATACAAATCTATAAAATATTCAACATCCCCCCCCCCCCCCCCCAAATATGGACATGGGGAAGGGAGCCACACCACAGGCACTGGAAAGAAATATGTACGTCAATACATACACATTTGTTCAGAAATAGAGCAGAAATTTCCACTACTACAAGTGATGACCTCACATGAACAAGTTTGTTTACTCTTCCACTTCTAATGAGTGTTGCGCTACTCACATATGTAAACATGGACACCTTCATATGTCACTATTTTTCACTTTCACTAAATGTTGGGCTTCTCACTGTCACATATAGGAACAAATTCCTATTAAAATATAAGGCTTATTTATTAGAGTTAGTTTAATATCAACTAATAAACGGTTGAAACTACTTCAACCACATTGTAGCCATCTTTCACATATAAAATGTTGGACACACAATGATAATGTGTGCATTCCAGTTTCACTTCATCCGTTCTTTGTACATTCCATTCTTTTTTTTTTATCTCTCTCCGAATATTCTAACATTGATATCAGAGCGCGGAAAGCAAGGAGAAAGAGGAGAAAAGACGAAGATTCCAAATCACAAATTTTATTCATTTGAAGCACTTGTTAAGGGCATGCAGACTTTGAGTTTGCGTGAGGCAGAAACCTGTACAACAAAGAAAACCCGTGAATCTGATTTTATCTTCGAAGTTAAAACGTCAGGAGCCAATGCAAATGTGATTGTAAAGTCTAGAATTGAGGCATAAAACAGATTTGCTAGGGCACATGAGATAGACATCAATGTCGAGGCACAAAACAAACTGCTAGAGCACATGAGATAGACATCAATGGCACGCTTTTCTTAGCTTGTTCATATCAGTCACAGGAGTACCCAACGCAAATATCTGGGGTTGAAAACTTAGTTATCGCTAATCCAAACTCCATTTCCGCCATTAATACCATGGTCACAGAAGCCTAGATAGACGCAGAAGTCTGGAACGACAAAATCATGAGTTATGAGGTCGCAGAAGTCAAAAACGTGAGCAAAGGAAAATACAGTCACCAAAGGAAAAAATACATATACAGTCGAAAAAAGGGCAAACATACAGTCATCTAGGGTAAAATACAACTGTTGAAATCCTGAGGGCACTTTTTTTAGTTGCATTTTTCAAATATCAAGGGAATGGGAATGATTGGACAGTGAATCTTGAATTTTGTGACAACCCAAAGATGTTACTCTTGGAGCCAATGATAAAGAATTGTGAAGAAAGTTTATATTATAAAGTTATTGATAGAAATATTTTTCAAGAGACGGATAAGATCATGAGGAAAAAGATGAGGGGAAAATTCCAAGACAAACCAAATGAAGCCATTGTTGAAAATCCATCGGATGTTGAAATTGATGAACTCAAAAAACTGACTTGAATAGACACAAAAGAATGAATGAACTATATCAATACCACATGCCTTTTGACTCGAGGTTTTATTTAAATGACAAACAATTAAAAAACTATGGACTACCTATTAAACAACACACTAAAGAAATATTCAAATATATCATAAAAATATATGCGCGTATTGAAAACAACCTATAAACCAACATCTAAACCATACATTAATGGAAAAATCTATAGACCAAACTATAAGAAACTAAACAACCTATGTGAAATAGGTTATAGTCTATACACATTCACAAACTACTAACAAAATGGCACTCTAAAACTTAAAACAAAAAATTAATAACCTAAAAAACAAAAAACTAACACACTATCAATCCACTTCAATAGTTTGAATTGCAATGGAGCTCATAAATGTCCATGGAAAATTAAACAGTCAGCATAACTTGTAAGGCATCAGGCAAAAGGCGTGGTGATTGGTGTTGGAGACATGCACAGTTCTCACATAAATTAATGTGACAGTGAAGCATGAGCAAATCTGAAGTGGCCTGCATAGAATTGATGGAGAGAGTCCGCAGAAGTACAGTGCATGGCAAGAGGAATCAGGAAATTTGCAATCTACATGGTTTGGAGAGAATGCACGTTCCACTGGATGGCCTCAACAGATAGCTCATGACTTTATCAGATCTAATAGCATGGTAGAATTGATCTGATCAACTACATTAGCCTGGCAAGCAGTGTCTAGATCTTATATGCAGTGAGAAGATGATATGAATACCACAAACAGATCAGCAGACCTAGAACTTGGAATAGTTGTGGGCATCTTGATCAGCACATGAACAACAATGGATTTTGGCAGAGGTAAATGGCATTCAAATATGCTCTGCAAATCCAATCCACATGGAATGGCGTCCAAAGTTCAAAGTCACACAAACAAACTAGAATTTTTTTAATACAACAAACTACTTTTCACTCTCACAAACATCATCCAGGTGCAATGAGAAACAAAATTGCTGCCCCTAACAAATCTATTGAACTTCCATTACAGGAATGATCAGTGTCTGCTCTGATACCAATTGTTGTAGGTAATCAATTTCATTCAAATCATATGACTAGATTACATATATAGGCCTATTGAACTCCTATTAACAAGGAGCGAGGCTTATCATCAAATCCCTACAATCTCTCTACCAAGCCTATCTATGATGAGTTGTTTCATATCAACTCATTCATACACACAACAATATTATTCTGTGGTATACTAATCTATAAAATATCCAACAAAGTTTTCTATAGCTAATATTACAGATTTATAGTAGTGAGATGTTATGCATGACATTGAGTTTGTACATAGTTAAAGTTGTTTGAAATGGTTACAGTCATTGCTTATCCGTATGTGCTAATTATGTGAATGTGTTTTTAATAAATCTTTTAGATGAAAAGCTACTCTTCTAAAGATGAGAAGCACTTTAGGACCCCCAACCCACAGTATTGGTATAAAGTATAAACTAAATCTTTTGACAAGCAAAAAAATGTAATCTGAACTATTGTACTACCTGCATCTCAAGCTTTTGGATTCTAGAAGCTAATTCAACCCCCATGGCCCCTTATACCTTTTTGATTTCATATCACGTCTCCTCACAACATTTAATGAGAAAAACTGTAATTAGCAACAAGATCAATTAAGTTTGAAAGGTATTTTCTCACAACTTTACTTAATACTTCCATTAATGTGGCTTGATGCTCCAGTTTCCCCTCGTCTAGAGCCACATACATTTCCTTGACACCTAAGTTGCTGTATTCGAATTCGTGGAGGATAAAATTCAATAAAATATTGTGGCTAAAAATATCGGCTATAAAATTTGTGATTAAATTGAACCAAAAGAAATATATACATCTAATATATTTTAAATCTATAATATACTATAAAATATTTTTTAAAACATCTAATATATATTAAAAATTTATAAACTATAAAATACTGAAAACAACTATAACTTATACTTTATAAATATTTTATATAATCATATAAAAAACTTAGTTATAAAATCTTAATTTTTTATAAAAGTATACAAAAATAAGCAGAGGTTAAAAAGGATAATTTTGTCCCAAGCTTAGAGGAGAATATTTGATAGAAAGATTACTGAATATATGTGTGTGTACATGTACACGTATGTGTATGTGTATGTGTATGTGTATGTGTATGTATGTATTAAAAAATAGAACATGTCCTATTTTATGATAAGTGGCCCTACGCCTAGCTATTTATATAGAACTATGTTGCCAAGAAATGGGTATGGGTACGGGTACGAATATGTGTACAAGTACAGGTACGGGTCTGAAAAGCAGAAATGCTGATTTTCAAAAAAAAACTTGGGTATGAAACATAACAGAAACATCCATACAATATATTCTGAAAAAATAATGTGTGTGTGTGTGTGTGTGTGTGTGTGTGTGTGTGTGTGTGTGTATGTATATGCATAGTACTGATATTTAAAATTTTAGTCCATAAGAGATAAAGCATCCAAAATATTTTGTATTCATTGAAGTTCAAAAGATTCAACATGGTTACAACTCTGTACATAGTGTATACATGATTATAATCTAGATTCTTGTATATATTATCGAGATTTACCTCATAATTGTCTCCATAATTGCCATTGGCAGTTAAAGATTAGGGTTAGAAACAATAAATGCTAAAAAAGAGTGTGTGTGTGTGTTTTTGGTTTTTTGACGCACCCATGGCCGCGGGTACAGCTTGAAAACTCCCACAGTACAGCCCAGAAACGTACCCATGGCATTTTCGGGCTGTACCCAGTTTGTGCATGTGTTTTGTCTAATTCTTTATTGCCACCCACTCTAAGACCCTTTCCATACTTTTTCTTGATGCTTCTATTAGTGCAAGCAGAGTCACTTCTTTATTGCTTCCCGAGAAGTACAGTTGCATTGTCCTATGTTCCCCTGCAATTGATGCACTCTACCCACTGATAAGTCTGTTGACCTTCAAACTTCCATTGTGCAAATATTTATCATCTTTCAGGTTCTGCAAAAGTCCTCCCATAATCTTTTGTTGTCAATGGTTTTTAACTTTTTCACTTAGCCAATAGATTTGTAGATCCTTTATTCTAATTTTTGAATAGTAATCCAAACAAGTACTACACGAAACAGCATACAAACTACTCCTGAATCAGGTTTTCTATTATTTATTCCTTACAAAACTTATGGTGTCCATCCTTGATCCGAAATGGATCCTGAAATCATCAAAATTCAGTTGATTGAGTCAATCGGTTATACTTAGTTCATGAGACTAAAAAGAGCCTAAGACATGCTTTTAATCTCGTTTAGACAGAATTGGAAAAGCAGAGATGCAGAGTTAGATGCAGAACAGGGCGAACAGGTGCACTGGTGCTTACAGATGATTAAGACATCCTGAGGCCATGTCGTTTGAAGAACAAGTCCTCGGTGACGGTTTCAACTGAGAACGAAATTGTGCCCGGGATGGCGGCAAAGAGCATCTCAATATACCAGTGCTGAGTAGACTCTAGAATTGGAATCATCTAGGAAATAAATCAAGGCTTTTCTAAATCCAGAAAAAAATAATAGACATTTAAAGGTGTCTGCCTAGCCTCTTCAAATGGTAAAGATGTTCATGTACTAATAAAACACATCTTTTTAATGACTGGGATAAGTAAATGTAAAATAAAAATATAACCAGAATGACAAATATGTTGAGACCAAGAAGGCAGTTTAACCAAAGCAAACCACATCATTGAAGAGATCTGCAACAAGTGCAGCCATAGAAACCATCCACGTGCTTGGGAAACTCGGGAAGATTTCAATCACCATGAACAGCATATCAGTATTTGATTGTTGGGAAGCTTTCCTGATACAACCAGGTCTAAATAAATGACAAAAAATAGATGAAGAGGAAATTGTAAGGGACTGGAGAAGAATATCATAAAGAGTAGATGTATGAAAGGTCAAAGTTAAGGATTTGACATTAGCAGGAGAAGCTTTCAAAGATACGATACCACACCAAAAGATATTAGAGGATCCACAAAAGGTCCGACTTAAGCAGTCAGTGCTAGGAAGAGGATCTCTCTGAGGTAAGAATGCACACCTAAAGGTCTTAGATGATATGAAGGGTTATCAGAAGCTTGTTCCATCTTGACACAAGAAACTGATGATTCCGTCATCAAAGGAGATATTGAAACTGACTCAGAACAGCTGGAACCAAAGGTGCGCCATGATGAGAGCAGGTTGTAGCTCTTTGTGCATCCCTTTGCTAGTATCCAATCACTAGTTCACGGGGTACAGCCTGAGAGCAGATGGTTATAGGAAAAGTGATTATAGTGAGACTAAATCAAGGGTGACCTTCAAAAACACATAAGATGTTATAATCCTGGTGTGCAAAGTCACTAATGCCTCCAGGTTTTGATGTAACAGTTCATTACATTTGGTATCAGAGCAACCACCCAAGTTCGAGTCCAGGCACGGGTGGCTATGCCGGCATTGCAATGTTCGCTCAGGGCTCGTATAGGGTTAGACATGGTCCCGCTATATGGACGAAAATCTAGCCTAGGGTCCAGGCTACAGTGCGTGGTGGGATGTTATGATCTTGGTGTGCGAAGTCACTAATGCCTCGAGGTTTTGGTCTAACAGTTCATTACATAAGAGAAAAAAAAAAACAGCTTTTGCAGTGGCATTAGGGAGGGGCAAAAAGTAGGACGCTTAGAAAGACGATCGATATAAGTTGGAACAAAAGAGTAATTAGAGTCAATAGTGCCATCATGAGTATCTAGTGGCTTTAAGAAGAGAGCAGTGGGTGTGGGTCTAGATAAAGTAAAAACTAGATATGTATGGTTAGCGATGGAAAGTATGCTAAATATGTGTAAGTCCTCACAAACTCGAGTAATTATTGTCAACACAAACATTAAGAAACCAGAAGTATCAATCCCATACCAGCTGCTTAAAATTATCCTAATAGGGTATCCAAAAGTATCTACAGTACATCTATTTCTATAAACATGTACAACCCAACAGTTAAGAAAACAAGGTGAAAACAAGAAACACATGTGTGATTACACTTAAAAAACTCTCGTGTATATTCTAATGACAGATTTCAAGAGAAATGCAATCAAATATTTTGGTAACAATAGATGCAATTACCATGCTTTAAAATTCCAAACATAATATAACCAACCAAATAAGTTATAAACGAGCAAAATCAGCTAATCCTCCTAATAGTATCTTCTATAACATATTTATATAAATTTCAATTAAAATGTCCCAATGTCCATTTTTTAGCATGAATGGTATTTCTAGATAACTGGATAGATATGGTAAAAATCACCATCTCTTCTCTTTAGAAACACATTATGCCAGGTAAGAATGACTTAATCTTGCCCAATAACCAGTTGACTAGAGGCCTGATGTAAACACTGATTAGAAAAGCAATAAAAGACGTGTTCAAGTACTGGTCTCCCTCTATGTTTGAGCTCATTATTACTTATTTTTCAAATATAACTAAGACCATTACAAAGAAAGCATTTTTGTTCATGCTCAGGATTAACATTATTTTTAGGCCTATTTTTTAAACCCCGCAATTCAATAATGGGAATGTTCATAAACGTTCCGTTTTAGTTCGCTGCAACCCTGTTAGAGAGCCCCGATATTTCATATGTTTGAAAACTCCCTCTATTTCTACATCCAAGGGCTTACAACACATCTAAGACTCACATTTTGCAACCTTAACAATCCCGTTTCAAAGACAAGCCACAAAATTTCACAGTAAATGAAACTGTAGATCACGTACAAAATCAGATAATTTTGACATAAACACAAGATCTGATAGGAAAAAAAAATGCAGTTAAACAACTCTGTAAATTGTAATCATATGAGCAAACAACAAGAGTATCTTCTTCAAGGGAAAAAAGTAAAAAAAATTATAACACTTACTCAAATAAGAACTTGACATAATTGATAACATAACTTGTCAGAGGATGGACTGTTCCATCCAATATAGAAGTTTTTGTGGCATCCTTCTCAACCGCTTCTTCAAAATCACCAAAAGTATCTTGAGCAGTTTGTGCCAATCTCTTTGTCAAACTCAAGGCCGCTTCTCGCATTTCAGCAGAAGCCTTGCCTCCAAATATTGCTTCTATCTGCCAGAACAGTCCGAGATTTAACTTACATGGCTGCAACTTTCTATAACTAGTTATGAAAATCTAAGCCCATAAACGGAAGCTTTACTGGTAACAAGTAAATTAGAATTTTGAACTCAATTTGATCATAGATAATGACAATAAGAAGCAAACAGCAAAGTGGCTGATAAATCAAAAACAATTAATGTAGTTAACCATAGATAATAGATATGCACAATTAATGTATAGTACGCACACAAATATATCTAAGTAGCCGATACATTTTGGATACGGGAGCAGGTACAGAGTATCCAATACGCGGAAATGACAAAAAAAAAAATTGGCCCCAGATACAGCATTGGATACAGGAGTACAAAAAATATATATAAATTTCAGCCTTCTAGATAGGAATTAAGTTATTAACCACATATTATGCATATGAAAGACAAGATAAAAGACAAGATATGTACATAACTCATAAGTTATAAGCTAAATAAGTGAATAACCACAACAAACAAGCTAGGATACTGATAAAACTTAGAAACTTAAAACAGCTTAAAAGTTAAACACTTAAATCGAACACAATGTGAATGTCATGATATATTAAATTCAATTTATTACACCAAATCAGTCATGATCAAAGTTCAAACTATCTTTCAATATTCATCATATTCCTCTTCATCAAGAGGATCAACATCAGTTGCATCATCATCATTAGGTAGTTCATTAGAACCACATGCACACGAACCACTCCCACTAGGGCCACTGTCAATTGGACCCCCTTGTGCATGTAGGTCTTGCGGTGCCAAAGAAGTCTCCTCATCATCTAATGGCAGGTGAAAAATGGAAGCATCCAAGTCAAATATCGCCGGATCAATATCCCAATGTTTTGTTGACCCTTACTTTTACTCTGGCTGCTTGTGGTATAGAAGGCACAAGTTGGAATGTATGTATACCAAATCTTCAACCTTTTTAGCCCCAAACTTGTTGCACTTCTGTGAGCGGACGAAGCTATATGTACTCCAGTTGCGCGCAGAGGAAGGTGAACTTGCAACCTATTGAGGCAACGCAAAGTCAATGCAAAGTTCAAACTTAAGCACTCAAACTTAAATTTTATAAAACTATAAGTTACAACAAAAAAAGGAAAGAGAATAAAAAAAAACTTATCTGTGCCAAGACCTTGATTGCAAGAGGCTGCAAGTAAACCGATGCATGACCATAGAGATACCACCACATATGAGCATCCATCTTGTATTTGCCCCGAAGAGCGAGAAGGCTATGACCTGTTTCTGCTATGAAATTGCCAAACTCTATCATAACCATGTCTTGGGCCTCAAGATCAGGTAAGAGCCTAAACAATGCCGCCATATATCCCTCACTGACTCCCGCATCTCTGTATAGTGCTATCCTCCCTGGCAAGTAAAGTATATCTATGTTGTAGATTCTAAGAGTCGATGCAAAAACAAGTAGATGTAGTGGGGTGGTCATTTTGTTCCACCGCTCAATGACGACTGATTGCACTTCTTTGAAAAATGTTTCCTCAAGATCTTGTTCTTTTGCATTTATAACGGCTTTTATCTTCTCAATCATTGAATTGATGCCATCATATATCTCTCCTAGACATGGTTGACCCATGTCAGTAAAGCGGATCATGCTCATCATGGGCTCAATAAACTCAACAAATATTCTACTCGATCCCACCAAGTGTCATCTAAGATCATGCTCTTCACTTTTTGAGCTCGTTCAATGTTTGATTGCCTCCATACAGCCCATAGGTTAGAGTTTACCATCCTGCTGAGTACCTGTCGCACCTTCACAAGTCGTCTCAAGATGATTGTGTGTGATGCGAACCAAGTCTCTACAACCTAATATAATAAGAATGAGAAACAAAAATTAAAAAGAAAATTGAAAACTTTTGAATACTAATTATACTATATTTTAAAAAATAAAAAACTTATATTTAAATTAAAGAAAAAAAAAGTAGCTTCCCTTACCTTCAGCAGCTCCAAATGCAAGAATGATCTAAAAATGCCCTGCGACTGGTGATGATTCGTGACAAACATTTGGATCTCTTCAGCCTCTGCATACAGTTGTTGAATCCACTCTATTTTGTTGGCAATCTTTTTTAGCATTAAATTTAGTGAATACACGGCACATGGTGTCCAAAAAATATGTCCGTACCTTGCCTCAACTAACATCCCCGCAGCTTTGCAATTCTTGGCGTTGTCCGTTATAACTTGGACAACATTTTGATGCCCCACCACCTCAATGGATTCGAAGAGGATGTTGGCAATGAATTGGGCATCCTTCACTTGCCCTCACAATCAACCACTTTCAAAAACATTGCCCCTTTAGGGCATACTGTAACCACACTGATCAAAGGGTGGTTTTTTGCATCTTTCCATCCATCAGAAACAATGGACACACCTGTTTTGGCCCACAAGTCTCTAATTGGTTGCAAGGAGGTTTCCACATATTCTTTTTGTTTATCCAATAGGGTGGTGTGGATCTTCTCATAGCCTGGTGATTTGTACCCTTTTGGGACCTCATTTATGGCTTTCACTGTCTCATGCCAATAAGGTGACCTCACAACATTAAATGAAAGTCCATTTGCATACACACATCTTGCAATGTGTTCCTCTGCAATATCCTTGCTCTCATTTTGAAAGACCTTTTCCAATGGCCCTTTTGTCTTACTTCTCTTTCATGAAAGGGGTGAATCCTCATCATCCATGGAGGTAGGAGCAACAAATGGATGTGGCATGGTCACAATTGGGGATCCACTACTTGATGGGGCAACAAAACCTCCTTGATTGCGATGAACTTCCTCTTTTGGCCAAAGGATGACCCGCTTTCATAGCCAAAGTTGCCTCTGCATCTTCTTGCTCTTTGATATATGTCAAATCTTGTGCTTTTGGCACCCCAACATTATTCTTCCCCTTACATATTATTATACCATTACCTATTATCGCACACAAGTGGCTTTCCAGCCGACTGTAAGAGCCTTTGAATACTAATTCACAATCGTTGCATTTCCAAACAAAACATCCACCACCTGGAAATTGTTCAAGTATTGTTACATGCCTCCATAATGGCGAATTTGGATCAAATTCCTTGACCAAAGATTGCCCAGAAGAAGCGGAGCTTGTTACCATTGTAGAAGTACCTACAAGGTTCAAAACCAACAACATAAGCAAAGAAAACAATTGCATGTACTGAAAATTTATAAAATTAAAAAGAAAAAACAGTTTAAAAATAAAATTTTCAATTGGGAAGAAAAAATAATGAACATAAGCAAAAATATGAAGTGTGTGAAAGATTAAATAACAAAAAAGAAAGAAACAAACTTAGAAGTTAAATAAAACCTTACCTTCACTTAATAAACCAAATACAACTTATAAAAAAAATCAACCCCAAGAAACCACAGAGTTTTGCATGGGTCTTAGGTGTAGGTCATTCTTTAATGACACAGATCAAGGTAGTGTGTCTCCTTCCTGGAAAATGAGTATTGCTGAGACTTGCACATAGTTTATGTTGCCACAAAGTGTGGAGAAATTGTTGAATGTTATGCAAATTATCTTCACATGTTCTATTAAAAATGAGTGTCATCCAAATAAACAACAAAGGATGTTGTGAAGGGTCGTAAGGATGCCATTCATCATCTTCACTAATAGTAAGGAAGCATTAGTCAATCCAAACGGCATAATCAACCATTCAAACAAATTGTTTTTGCTTTGAATGCATTTTTCCAAACATCAGAAGGTTCAATATGAATCTAAAGATACCCTGATATGAGATCTATCTTTGTAAAGAACTTTGTCTAAGTGGAACTGGTATTGTCTTCTATCTTTGGATGCAAAGAGCGGTTCTTCATTGTAATCTTGCAAAAGACTATGAAGTTGATGCACAACCTCCATGTGCCATCCTTCATTGGTGTAAGTTAAATTGAGCTCCCGCAAGGCGAATAACTGCACCAAACATGTCCTTCATTTACAAGTTCTTGAATTTTTTGTTTGATCTCTTCATCCTCCAAGAATGAACCGCAATAGAGGGGTACCTTAGGAAGAGGTAGTCTTCGTAGCAGGTCAACAATAAGAAAGAAAGAAAGAAATTATATTAATGTCCACAAATGACCAAAAGTAGGTCAATGGGACTGAAGGATACAACCATTAGAAATAGAAAGTTCTAGGAAGAGAGAATCCTAGAATGAACCGATGATTCAAAGAACAAAGATAAAATTGAACAGCATGCCACTAACACAAGTGACAAACCAATAAAAATAGTAATGAGGGGCGAACAAAAGCCCCAAGAGCAAGTGTCACTGAAGATTGGAGGCAAATCTCATCGAATGTCACTGTATGTGCCAAAAGTGGAGGAATCATCTAAAGCCATTATCGATCACTACGAGAGATCTGAAAATGTTGTCCAGTGAGTATACAGGGTCGAAGGGGCCAAGTTGGGGGATCCTAGTAGTAAGAAAGACACTTCCTCTAGAATCATTCCCAACATCCAAGGCCAGAGTAACTCCCGTAGCAGAAAAGAAGCTTGTAATATCAGTTTGCCCCTATGGTCTAGGGGGTAGTTGGTGAGTAGTAGATCCATGTCGCCAAAGAGGGGCAAAGCCACACCTATGGGTTGGAGCAGAGCCATGTTGGCAAGAGATAGCATGCTTGGAGATTTGAGTCATCTAAGTGGTAGTGATGAGCTGACAGAAGTGTCTCCTAACTGAGCTATCAACTCTAATGTGTAATGTACTGGTGTCCAAAGGATGCTTAGTGTTGCCAATCACCTAAATGGGCTGAAAGAAATAGGTGATCAATATGGGAGCTCTAGCGCCTCTAGGCTCCTCCTGTAGAGATCTGCATCATAGGGTGAAAGCCTCGCGAAGATAAACAGCTATGCACCGATGGTTTGTACATCTAAAGAAGTGTTGTCTGACTCTCTGTAGAGGCGAAGAAATCTTCCCCGGATCTCATAATAAATGAGGCATCTGAAAATGAAGTGGTCCTCGGTCTCCACCTACTCGAGGGGAAAACGGAAACAAATGTCGACCTGACATAGAATTTTGATGGTCTGTCTCAACCCGTAACTAGTGGGAACAAATTCTCATCTGGCCAAGGGGAAACCTCAAGCCGTGAGACCAATGTCGTTGGAGATAATGACGGAAAATAATGTTAGGCACTTCATCTGAAGACTGGAAAAGACCCTTGTATTCCTACAGTACTTGGTTCAACTAATATTTTCTGATGACAGAATTGTGTCCATAGTTGGGACTGCAAGGATGCCCTTTTTCCCAGGTCTAACCATCAAGAGAACAAACTTCTTACCGCATCTAATCAACTTCTTGCATTGTTTAACATTCATAAGTGAAAGCTTAGGTACACTTCTAGTATGCAGTTTCTATTCTCAACAACATATATGACAACATTTATCAGATTTGCTTCATAGATTGCATGACACTAGTAAATTTATGATTGCCCAACTCTAATGGCACTATGCCACAAAGGACTTCATCTTGGAAAGATTTGATTTTGTGCACCAAATGGCACTAATCCGTGACGCACTTTTCATCACATGAATTGAACCATACAATGATGTATGGTTGAGATGAGGCATCAATGGAAAGCCAATCTCCAAACTGCCTCAAGTGAAATCAGATTCTGCTTACTACAATTGTCAATAATGAAGTGTATTAGGTGTCTATTGAGCCATATCTGAGTATGGATCAATCTTTCTACTTCTTTTCGATCTGAGTTGGAAGAAGATGCTATCTATGGGGATGCTACAATGGTATTAAGCTTAGAGTTCAAAATGTGTTTTCCCTTTTCTAGAGCCGCTGCCATAGAATTTGATACTTGGATCTGTGTAAGCAGAGCTTTCCAAGCATGGCACTTTTCATCAGAGAACTAATGGAATTCTGTAAGGTGTACCACTTGCCAATCTTGAATTGCTTCTTTTTCGCTTCAAGGGGTGTCTTCTTCTCTTAAAAGAAGACCCCTAACCAGCTTTCCACACGTATTTGCAGTCACCTTAATTTGGCCTTTTCACCCAATCTGTTTTGAAATCGGATTCCATTTACTATTCTTATTCCACTCCTTAGGTCCCCTCCAGTAAGATTTGCATTGTTTATGCAAAATCATCTTCTAGATTACAAGAAAAGCACCTTCTCTAGGGCCACTCATACTATAATATTTAATATTTATACATAGCTTTCCCCTAGAAAGCAAAGTGAAATTGCTTTTGCCAACGGTTTGGTCGAGTCAATGTCAACTCTTCATCTAGTGTAGGTTGCAAACACTTTCTCCATGGTTCCAAGATCTATTCCATAGTGTCTTCCTAAGGTTTCCAACCACCTCAAAGACCTTAGGATTCTAGTGTTTCTTGGGCAACACATGCAACCTTATCCACATCTTTCCGATTCCTTTTCCAAAGCTATTGATTTGAAAATTTCCCTTCCAAAGTTGGATCTCAATTTCCTGATTCAAAAAGGAATAAAGGTTACACTTCAGAGCAATATTTCTCTATCTCTCTTTTAAAAAATAGACAATAAAGAAGCCTTTAGGAAGGTGGTGGCCATGATTCAGATCCGCCCCTTCCTCATTGTTGAAAACCCAATGGTCCAGAACTTTGGCCACTGGTTTCTTACCCCGTTTCTTGTAATCAAGCCTTTTGATTGTAATTTGATACTCTCCTCTACCGCTTTTTCCTCATTGATCCTTACCAACCCTGGCCCATTAGATAGAGACTAAATATTCTTTTGCTATTGCTTGTTTAGAGGAATCCTCCTCCTCCATTTTGGATTGTGTTTCCTCCATTTTCCTTCTTTTAGTACTCTTTATCAATAGTTTTTCTCTTCCATTCCAAAATTCCCAATGCTTGTCACAAAGAATCTTTTCCACTTCCATTTCCATAGCTTCAACAGCTATTTGTTTCTTGGCAGCATCTTGTTCCTCCACTTCTTTACTTGAAAAGGCAGATTTGATTCGTAATTCAGTCTTCCCTTGAGGTCCGAGGATCATCCCTCCTTGTTTCTGAACTTGATTTCTTAATGCTTTCAATGTTATCCATATTGGATACAAAATCTTGAACTGGTCGTCTTTGGTCTTCACCCTATTCAAATACCGTGCCCTTAGAGAATTCTCGTGTGAGCTGAAGATCTTCTCCGGAAACTCTAACATCAGATCTGGTCTCACTTTAATGCCGAAGTCTTCTTCAAATACACAAATGATATTTGTGAGCTCACAAAACTTCTCGTTTTCTGTCTCTCAACTTGAAATGTACATGGAGGATGGCTTCTATCTAAAATATTTTATGTGTGTTTGTTTGTTTGCGTGTTTGCATGTTTTTATGTGTGCGCATACGTGTGTGTTTGCGTGATTGTGTATGCATGTGCGTGAGCTGTGTGCATCCGTGGGCGTGTGCATGGGTGCGTGCGTGCGTGTAGGCATGTGCACCTATGTGCGGAAAATTGATTCACAAAAGCATACTTATATGTAACACATATGTTCACACCTCAAAGGAAAACACAAAAGATGCTTCAATAATAGTACCTCCGGTAGCAACTCTCGCATTGTTTCATACATGTCAAGAAGAACAAATAATTTTTCTGGTGACCTCTTGCTTTTCGCAATTGCTTCTCCAAAACTTAGCAGCATTATTACACTGTTTGTTGTTACTTCAGCAAAGCACTGATCTTTCAGGGGATCTAAATTTTCAAATATTTGATCACAAACTTTTCGCTCCCCCGCAAATAACAGCTTCACCTATATGAAATCCATATTAACCAAAAGAACATCAGCAATATGAATGAAAAACAGCACTATAAAGCACACGGACAAGGACAAATTGAGATCCTCAAATTTCCAAGCATGGGCAATGGCTTACAGCTATGCGCATGAAATGAATCCAATTACCAATCTTCCCCTCCAGCACTTCCCATTGCATCTTTTGCACATCATCTTTACTCAGCTTTTCAACTCCAAGTTTTCGAAGGCTCTGCTCCAAAACAGAGGCTCTCGTGTCCCTGAAGAATCAACAACTTATAACCTTCTTCAAGAATTTCAATGGAAATAAGCAATTTAAGGATATAAGCATCCATAAATGTCCACTGTGGATGAAACAAGAGTATAGCATATTTTGTAATTACCAGCCACATTGACCATACTTCTTGAGTTATTGTAGATAATTTACATGTTAATTTTTCTTGATCACTTTTTGTCATTCTTCCAAGATTTCTAAGATAGGCATTCTCATCCGCTTAAGAGATTTTCCATTTAGTTATATAAAATATCCATAGCGTAAAAGTATTCCCTGCAACAGACTAAAGTCAGACTTACAGCATATGCAGATAGTACAAGGACATTAAGAAACAATAACAAAACATAATGCTTAAAGCACTGGGGAACAAAAAACAAAGATATCCCTGTGTTTGCTCGAGTGAGGCACACTACATTCCTATGTTTTGATTTTAGCTGCAATTCAGCATGGTCATCATCTACTTTAAATCTAGTGCTGTTGTCAGTGTAATAAAGCAAGCAAGGATGAAGCAAGACCAGATGGAGAAAATAAGAGAAGAATCAACATGCAGGATTCATGAAGACAAGTTGTCCAAGTAAGAGTTGCCCATGGGAGAAATTTACTTACCAAATAGAAAAGGATTACGGCATGTCCATCAGGATATGCTACTGTACTTCCATATAGACGTAATCAATCCAGCTTCAACCCTCAATGGAGAAGAAGCAGATGAGTGTATATCCTTCAAGAATGTTAATCTATGAATTATATTAATATGAGACCAAAATGGAACTGGCAGACATCATAATATAGGGTACAACCAGTGCTCAAGTCCCTAAACATATCCCCAAAGCCAATACATCTAGAGCTAAGTCGGCTTCATCAACAAAGTTAGAAATTATGAAAATAACCTGTAGACGAATTGTTGCCATCATAAACAGAATCTAAGTGTAGTGAACTCCCCCCATGTGGCAGTACCAAACTCGACCATTATTTAAAACTTGGACATTATCCAAAAACCTGCAGAGATTATCTTTGGTAGTGCTGGGTAGAAGTCACCGTTGACCACGTCCCGCAGGCGAGTTTCGAGTATAAGTAGCGCCCCACCACCCTGAGTCTTACAGTTTACTCTGAATTTCATCCCACAGTAAACCTGGAGCTAGGGTGGCGTGCACCCCTGGTCTCAAGGTACTAGTCAAGACATTAAAAAACCATAAATGTCCCATCCTACAAAATGGAGAGAAATCAAGAACCCACAAACCCCAAACCCATCCGACCACCAAGACGTGAATTTTAGTCAAAATATGAGCTTTGCAAGGTCGTCAACTAAAAACCATTTGATAGGCTTGATCTATATATAAAAGGGTCTCTATGTGGCTAATAGGTTTTTGAAACCCCCCTACATGTACAAGGGACCACTCTAAGCAACATTATCAAGATTGCTTAAAGACTTCAAATTTTGGGCCCAAGGTGAGGACGATTGCAGGAAAGTTAAGTGTGAGCCTGAAAGCGACGTGGCATAGCTTATAAGGAGTTGAACTAGAACTCGAACATTTTGAGAGAGCCCAAATAGGAACCACATTCTAGGGAGTCTGAGCTAAATCAAGCGGTGGTCATTTTGAGCCAACCGAGATGAAAATTACTGCTTGAACAGGACACCCAATACTAGAGGTAAACACACACAAAGTACTTGCACCGTGAGAGCCTTCGGCAAAAAAATGGAAGAAACAAAGGGATGGTGACCAAGTCTACCAAGACTCAAACTTGTTGACAGCCAGTGCAAACACAAAGGAGTGATAACGTGCAATTGACAACCGAAGTGTTATGAACTGAACAAAATAAACCAAGGAATCTCGTGTGAAAATGTAGGATTCAAGCAACATATGGGCAAGAGCATTTGCTTGTGGAGCACAATCTTGGAAGTGATGACAAAACAACCAAAAGTGAACAAGCTATCAAGTTGGTGACAGTGCATGCAGGCAAAGGAGGCCCATGAAGAGCCGAAGTGTTACATGCCAAACATGAGTTTGTGAACCTACATAATGAAGCTAATGTTGCAAGACTGCCTGCATTAGATGGTAAAGTGAGTCCGAGTAAGTGAATAGATTCATTTGTGAATCCCAGGATCATTCGAAGGAGTTGAGGTAGACAAAGTTCAAGTCCAAATAGGACCTGAGAGGCCTGAGATGAAATGCATTTCATCAAAGTGTTCAAAGGTTGAAGCAAGTCAAACAAATACAAGGAACTTGAGACAAAACCCAAGCTCATGAAACAAAACTGAATCAATGTTGAAGACTGTGCAAGTTGGGCTTGAAGCATTCAAAAGAGCTCCGCAGAGAACTAAAACCAAGCTCCAACAAGGAAGCCAAATGGTGTGGCGATAAGCTAGGAAAACATCTTGGAGGAGATCCAGTAGTGACAGTAAAGTCAAAGATGGTTAGATGCAAAAAAGAACGAACCTGAATTTGAAAGATAGCCGAAGCAATGAGATATGACACAAATATTAATAGAGTCATAAGACAAAAGTGGAGACCAAACAAGTGGCAAAGTTAGAAGACTGAGGTGTTTTCTTAAGACGAGCTAAGTGTAGGTGGGAGCCAAAGCAAGACATAACTCTAAAGACTATATAAACAACATAGTTTGATATTGTATGAAAAGTAGTAAGCCAAGTTGCAACTGAGTCTTGAGGCTTTGAGAGCCCATGGTGGTGTAACCATAGTAATCCGAGCTGCAAGTGAATCACATAACATTAGACGGGAACTCAACAACCACTAAAAGCTTGAAGAGGACAAACTAATCTAGATAACACTATGATAGAGCTCTAGGATGAAGATGTGAACCAAAGTAACTGAGTTGCGTGCAAACAACGAATGTTATAGAAGTGATCCAAGTTGGAATGTGCTCGCAATAGATCTAAGCCCGAACTAAGTCGACAAATCACATTGAAATAACCCTGAACTCTTAACCAAACAGTCCCGAACCAAATCCAAGTAGAGGGTGATTTGAAAAGTTTGAAACCACAAGGCACATAGTACGAAAGCCAAATATTATAGGAAAGGAACAAAATTGCAAAGCACTCGTCTTTGAGTTGACTTTCTCTCTCTTATCTCTTATGTCATCGACATAGACAAGGACAACAATGAAGTATCAATTCCATGGGGTCATGCCCCCGAACAATACATGCACATAATTGATACCGACCTTGAACATATTGACATGTCACGGTTCATTAACAAAATTCAATCTAAAGGAAGAACAACATTCACGCGACGAATATACAATAGCCTCAAGCAATGACCTTTCTTGTTTGGGTGTAGTGCCTACAACTTTTTATTGTGTACGAAACATGACGACCCTGCAAAGCGAGGAGCATTCAACTTCGATGGTAAACCAATGCTCCTACACATGCCATAGTACATTGAAGACTTGTTGCGGACACCTTATTACAAGGAGCACATAGAGATCAAGATGGAGTCTACCCAGTAACTCTAGAACAATGACCCAATCAAATGAGCAAAGATCATGAACAAGCATTGGATACTAGACAAATGGATTAATTAAAAGAAGTTGCCAAAGGACCTTACCAAGGAGTGATATTCGTGAAGAAATAAATGACATCGTCACTCTTCTCAGCACAATGTTCAAAATCTCGTTTTCTCAGGATTTCCATGGCTTGGAAACCAAAAGAACCACGGTTCCCTTACAAAATAGAGTGTCTGATTTCTACCCCCAACTAGAGATCAATATGAGTTGTAAACATTTCGAGCACGTTAACAATGTCTTTCTCTTCCATCTCATCGGGACATTAGAGAACAACTTCAAAAAAATTAAGAAGGATATCAACTCAAGCAACAACCACAATTGCGAATCGGGGTAGTTGATTTATCCAATTCTCCGCCTCTTATACCAGAGTATATGGTTTCAAAGGTGTTCCCTGCAAGCTACCGAAGTAGGTGGGTGACAAGTAGACTCAGCTGGAGTTATGTAGAAAATTGGCTAAAGTATAAGGTTTCTTGGCCAACAAGAACAAATCAGAACTACACTTCCCAAATTTCCATTGGGAAGTATACTTGCTCTACACTAAATGGTGTTAAGGTAATGGACACTTAGATGACCAGAATGACTCGGCAAGTGTTCATGAGAAGACTTGAATTCGATAGGCACAAGGTCCTTGATGGAATTCTAGATCACACATACAGAGACTAACCAAGTGTTGACGATTTATTATGTTTGTGGAGCCTATTTTCATGTTAGAGTGTGGTACACCTTCTATGTGTTACACTCGGGTATTTTTACGACGGTCCCGCTCGCCAGCGAGCAGGTCAAGGGGGTTCGGGGGGGTGAAGCCCCCCCGATCGATGGGAGCTTGGGGGCGAAGCCCCCGAAGCAAATTTTCATGGGTGGTTTATTAACCCATGGGTAATGGGTAACCGTTATGGGCTGTTTTTGGGCCCATGGTTTTTTCGGTACCCATTGTTTTGATACCCACGGTTTTTGCCCATTGTTTTGATACCCACGGTTTTTGTCCATGGTTTTGATACCCACGGTTTTGTATCAAACTGCTTAAGCAATTGTCTATTTATATGGTCTTATGCATATGATAGACATACAAGCAAATGTATTGCAGATGTGCTTTGAATTCGGGTGTGAATTCTGTAGAGTTTGTTGAGCATAGCTCCAAACGGATCTGGATATTGTATTGAGAGAGTGGAGGCTTGAAATAAAATCTGAGCAAGTGATTCTTGGTGGACGTAGCCCAAATTGGGTGAACCACGTTAAATCTTGTCTCTCTGTGTTGTGTTATTTATTCTGCACTTTTATTTGAGATCTGTAATATTTTTTGCATATTAGTTTCTACTGTTGCGATTCTGTAAGGGATTATTCCGCATATTTTATCTCTTATTCCCTAACACGATTATTAGCAGAATTGTGAAGATGAACGTGATGTGTGTTTCGAGGATTATTCCATAGTGACGTTGAACCAAATGATCGCCTTTAAGTTGGCAAAGAATGTGTTACGTGGCTTCATATACAATAAACGGTGCTTGGTTGACCCTACATATGATCAAATAACTAAAAATCATATCTCTAGAATAGAATGGTCTAGAAGAGAAGCAATGATGCTTGAAGACAAAACCAAGGTATTCATAGATTGTAGTCTTGTTTGGCTACAAAGGACATTTTCCGAGTGCACTTCAGTTGAGAATCATTACCCTGTTAGTCATGGGTCATCTCGAGCCAGTCCTAAGGAAATGGATTCAGAATATTTGGGCTGACAAAGAAGAAATTTCAAAAGAATTTCATTGAGATAGTCAACATTGAAGAGTCCTCTACAAAGGGATAACTCAAACTTAAGTGGGATCCACTTTATAGTTTATTCACCTTAGAGCATGTTATAAACTCAGTTTATAACATCATTAAATAAAGTTGTTTTTTAATAAAGATACTTTATTTTATTTTCAATAAAGGTCATATGTTAATGTAATACATACATTATTCTAATTTCATTAAGTGACTTTAAGTAGTTGGAACCCTAACTACTTTTATAGCTACATCAAGGGTTATAAAAGAGATTTTACAAATCATTCAAAAGAACTTTTGACACAATAGATAAATTTTGAAGAAAAGAAAAGAGATAAACTTGGAGTTCTTTTCCAAGATTATAAAAAGAATTCTTGTAGGCCTTGTGCCTTAGTGTTTTTCTGTGAGTGAACATTATTCTTATGTTTAGTGTCTCCATTCTACCTTTGTGATGTTTATGGTTGATTATTACACACATTCATAGAGATCATATATATGCTATTATAATTAAGTTTATCTAGTTCATCCATATCTTCTTCAATCTTCTACCTATTCTCTATCTCTCTTTCATATTTCCTTTCTAAGTTCCTATATGCAAAACCCCCAAACACAATTTTGCTTGTTTATATTGTATAAATTCTTATCATGCGTGTCCTTGCTTTCAATAAAGTATAGCTAACATGTTTGAAAAGTTTGAGTAGTTCAAAAGGGGGAAAAAGATCAAAAGTTTGGAATTTTACAAAGGTTTAGTTTAAAATTTTACAAATATAAAACATACAGATAAATAATAAATATCATGCATATATGATATTTGTAAAGAAAAACCATTACACATATATGTATGTACATATATACACATATACATACACACATATATACATATACATGTGTATACATACATATATATGTATGTATGTATGTATGTATGTTTGTAAATAAAAACTATTACACATAAAAATAAATAAATTTATATCTACATAGTTTTCCCTTAACACATTTAGGTATTAGTGTTTCTTGTTTTATCAAAAAGTGCGATTTGAACTAAATTTTCACTGTGTTCATAATAACATGGCAACCATGCAATAAAGGGAACCTCCCCTCATAATAGAGAAAATACTTTTCTCCTCGTTGCAAAAGTAACCATTTTACCTTAGTGCAAAATATTTCGCCAACACTATCTATATTGGATTCTCATGACAAAATTGTGTTGCACCCCAAAAATGATGGTGTATGTTGCCTCACATCCAAGACGATACCCACCTACACCTATTTATGGAAATGTGTGCCATGCAATTCAAGGTCAAAATTTCTTGTGTGTCAGTTAACACTTATCATAGTTGACTAATAGAGAAAGATAAAGAGCCCCTAGAACCTTTGAATAGTATCTACCCTATATTCTAGATAGAGGCAACAAAAAGTAAAATTCTTCTTGAACTCAAAGTCAATTGATCATAGTACACAAATCTTATTGTTTTTAGCAACTTGATGCTTGCCACTAGATTTTATCAGGGTATCCGTAAGGATCTCTAGTAGAAACATGCATACACATGTAGTTGCAAAAAACAAAATAACTAACAAGAGCATGAAAGTGCAAAAAACAACTCACTGTGCAACAAAGTCAAGGTTTCCCATGATCCTCCAATACACTACTTGAATAGCTCATGAATAAAGATGTACATATAGGATAGTGAATGTGTAATTCCTCCATGATTAGTGGACAAAGAGCTCAAAATAGAAAAGTAACTCCCACACTTGGCATAGTCAAACTAAGAGTAACTCTCACTTTGCTAACAAATATGGTCAAGTGTAACTCTTGTGACTAACTTCAAATGTAACTCTTATAATTAGTACACCTAAGCAATCCAACTCCTAAAGTGTAGGAATAATCCACATAAATAAATAAATGGAATAAATAATAGCTTAGGTGGGCGGAAAAGAAAGTGGGTCCTGGCAACAAGACCTGATGAGGTACCCACGTACAATACAAATCTCTCATAAAGTGGAATAAAGGAGAAAACCCAATGGGAAAAACTCCCCCCAGAAGAGAGAAGTACATAATGTCTCCCTTAGAGAAAAGCCCCATAAAAGTACATATAGAAGCTCCCAAAAAGTACAATGAGAAAGAAGAGGAGAGGTATAAAAGGCCCCCCCAAAAGAGTGTCAATGATATGGTCTTCCGCATGAAGACTAAAGGTCCATCTGCATCAATGTTTCTGCCCTTAGGAAGAACAAAAAAGGTGTACAGAAAATCCGCCCACTCCACGAAGGAAACCGAAGGCAGTAGTACAAAGAACTATAAAGTTGGTCTATGACTGAAATGCGGCATAGGTCTGGCAAGCATGTGCACAAGACTAATGGTAATGCCACTGAAGTAGATATGTTGGAGGATGGGTATGGATCATTCGCGGAAGGAATGTCCATATGAAGTGAAGGCACAATAACCCTCACAACTAAAGAACAAGGATCCACAAGTAGAGGCGGATCAGTGATGATCTACGAAATAGAAGTGACTAATATCCCAGAAGGGGCACTCCCATCGATGGAGATGTAAGAATCCTCTGAAGTATAAATGTGTGATGGCTCTACAAAAGGAAGAGCATCTCTCTCCACTGCAACACAAATAGGGTCTGCGAAAAGACATCTAAGGTCTAGCAAAAACTCATCCCAAAAAGGTTTCTTGACAAAAAGAAGAGCAATTCCTAACAAGAATAAATCATCAACACAAGAATTAGGAAGTGTTGACAATGCCTCGCACAATGACTGTGGATTGGAGGCAAATGCAATGAAAGAAGGTGGAACACCATGGAACTGTGAACGTGTTTTCCTAGTGTTTGATGGATCTCCAATGGTGTGAGAGTCAGCAGGAGATTCAACATTCTTTTAAAGGTGATCGAGAGAGGGAGGAGATGTATCCTCATCAATACTCGCATCATCAAAACTAGAAGAAAAATCCTCATCATCAGGAATATGAACAAGCGAATTTGTATCAACAGAACTATCATCACATGAAATGGGTGTGGAAACAGCAATCTCAAAAGGACTGGGAACTACAGTCTCTGTACGGTCTCGAAATAAGAAATTAAGAATGCTCCAAACAGTGCGAGGACACTACGTGTGCGCCACATGATGATGGAGAGACATGGAAATATAATTCAACAAGCAACCAAGAACCATGTCACATGAGTCGAGCTAGTCTTCGAGTTGATCTAGGTCGCTGGGGACAAGTACTTGTCCATACAAAAATGGATAGAGATCTTATTGAGTAAGAAAACATCCCATGCTCAAATGCCACGATGCATAATTAGCCCTACCAAGCAGAAGTGGCGGAGGCCATGATGCAAATTTGGTCCTATGAAGCTGAAGTCTATGAAGCACTTCTTCCATCGTGTATCTACAAATGATACCAATCAGTGGAAAAGTGTCATGGGTGACAAAAGCATGCTCAGATGGACATTGGACTTAGCCGAAAATGCATCTGCGGAATGCAAAAAGAGAGATGAGTATGACATGTTAGACTCGCCCCAAAATGCATTTGCATGATTACAACCCAAAAAATTGGCATTTCATAATTTTAGTGTGATTACAATGAAAATGAAACCAATGGATCAAGAACAAAGAAATAGGCAGTTTTGTCCAAAACGGCACTCAAATCTGAGTATCCAGTCAAAAGATATTAAAAAAAATATTTCCCATCATTAATAGCCCATTTAATTAAATTTGCACTAAAACTTTAAAATGCACTAGAGGCTGAAAGCAAAGGTAGCATTGTAACCAAGCGTTAGAATCAGTAAGAAAAGCGGAGAAAGTTTCGTTTTTGCTTGTGAGGTGTGAAAGATCCCCAGATGGATCCTCCTTACACTCCAATGAGTTTTAAAATCAAACAAAACAGCAAATACAGATTTACGTATGTTATGGCAATTTCCCTAATGCAGATCTGAAAAATGCAACTAGGGTTTAATAGAGATATCAATGTAAATAACACCCAATGGTAATATTTTTTATTTCTAATGATTGCCCAGATATTTAGAGACTGAATTATACAGAAAATTGAACTTATTGCAGCCCAAAATAACCCAGAAAATCAGATCTGAAATCTGTTATTATTCTGCCTGGAAACCCTCAAAATACACTTCAGAAAATGATAAAAAGTACAGCGATTGGTTTACAGTATTATGGAGAACATTTGACAAATATTTTTGGATGAAAATACCTCTAGAATCGCTGCCAAACTACTCACAATAGGTCGACCCAACTACTGATTGAAAATCACTGAAAAACACCTTCAAACCTCTTCACAAACACTGCTGAACTGAACCTGGAAATCTGATGAATAACGCTGGAAATTTCTGAGTGAAATCCCCTCTCAATCCCTTGGGGTTTTCGTCCGCAAGAGATAAATCCACAAGGGTTTTCGTCCTTGGAATTTCTGATAAAAGCTAGAGCTCTTAACATTGCAAAAGATGATAATAAAAATCTGGATGCCTCCATACAAGTCGACTTGTTCATATAAAGGGAAATCAGCCCAACTACCACCTCTAACCCAGCCAATCAAATTATTTCACTCCCCTATGTTGGTCACATTTTCCTCTTTTGGGCTTAGTGGCACGATTTCCCATTTATGACTCCCAAAGCAAGTCGCACTTTTCCCTTTCTAATACAATTACTTTTAATTGTAATTTGATGTTGACATTTTGATTTATTATTAAACTTTATTATTTATTATATGTGTTTTTCATAATATTATTTTTTTTAAAACAATAGCACAATATAATAAAATAATAAAGCTTAGCCACCCTAGAAACCCCCCCTTGGCCATCGAGTAGACAAAAAGGGCCAAAGGTCTTCGTCCAAGCTTATTCAGAAAGAGGGGACATTACAGTCCTCCCTCCCCGGAGTTGTTTGCCCACAAGCAACTGCAGTAACGCGGGGTGCTGAAGAATAGACTCACCTTCCCAAGTGGCATCCTCCAAAGGTAAGTCTTTCCAACGAACCAGGTACTCCTATATCACCTTGTTCCGCAATCTTCTCTCCCTCCAATCTAGAAGTTCCTCAGGAACCAAATCCAGTCTTCCCTCATCATCCAAGGGTGGTAACTCTACTGAAGAGGTCACATGCTGCCCCAATGCCTTCTTTAAGCAAGACACATGAAAAACATTGTGTATCTTACTTTCAGAAGGTAATTCCAGCTCATATGCTACTTGTCCAACTCTCCTCACCACCCTGTATGGACCATAGAAACGAGGCTTAAGCTTCTCCGCTCCACTCTTCTTAAGAGTACTCTGTCTGTAAGGCTGGAGTCGGAAAAAGACCATATCTCCCACCTCAAATGATCGCTCAATCTTGTGCCTGCCTACATACACCTTCTGTTGATTTTGGGCATGTTGCATATTATCCTTAAGGGTTTTAAGGATATCCTAGCTGTCCTGTAAACACTCTTGAACCTTAGGAGCTCTACTATCTCCAAACGCCATATCCACAAAGGATCTCGCGTCATAACCGTACAAAGCTCGAAAAGGGGTCATCCCAATGGACATGTGGTATGTAGTATTGTAACAATACTCACACAAATAAAGCTGCTTGACCCATGCTCTCTGCTGTCCTGAAACATAGTTGCGTTGGTACCCCTCAATCCACTTATTCACAATCTCTGTTTGCCCATCAGGCTGCGGATGATAGCTAGTACTCGGAGTCGACTTAGTGCCTGCCAACCTGAAGAGTTCCTGCCAAAATGTGCTCATGAACTTGTTGTCCCTATTGCTGACAATATTCTTCGGAATCCCATGCAACCTGAATACCTCTCTAAAAAATAAATCAGCCACCTGTGGTGCCTTAAAGCTCGTGGGGATGGCAAAGAAGTGCCCATACTTAGTCACCTTGTCAACTACCGCATAAATGCGATCATAGCCCTACACAACTGGTAATCCCGTAATGAAATCCATAGATATACTCTCTCACCTCTGCTCTAGGATAGGTAAGGGCTGTAATAAACCTGCAGGGAAAGTATGCTCGGACTTGTTTTGCTGACAAGTCACACACTCTCAAATATACTGTAGAACATCCTCCTTGAGACCCTTCCAAGAGAATCTCTCTCTAACCTGCCTGTATGTCTTGAAATAACCTGGATGTCCTGCTAATGGTGAATCATGGAGTGCATGTAGAATCTTCCCCTTAAGCTTAGATTCAGGTACCAAATAAATTCTACCCTTATAATAAATCAAATCAGAAATTACCTAGTAGCGCTCATCCTAAATTTTGCCATCTATGATCTCACATGCTAAGCTGTTCTTCGAATACTCGACCAACAACTGAGACTTTCAATCTGCAGAAATCTCACTCACGGAATATAGGACAGCAATATGGGGCCTCCTCGATAGTGCATCAGCCACAACATTCTTCTTCCCTTTGACATACTCGATGTCAAAATCATAGGCCTGGATCCTGCTGACCCACTTCTGCTGCCTCTGATTGAGTCACTTCTGTTCCAAGAATTACCTCAAGCTGTTATGGTCGGTTCTCACTACAAACTTCCCTCCCACCAAATACTGCCTGAAGTTCGCCACGTGTCAGATTTGTCAATAAAATGTGTTTTTATCTATCAGGGGTTTTACTTTAACTACTTAGTTCATGAACCATAACTAAGAAGTTTTGCAGCAAGTAAGCAGCTGTTTAAGAAAGGAAATTTACAGAAGAAGGAAGTAAAGGAATTACAGAGAAGAAATGAGGAAGATGTGCATCCTAATTAGTAGATTGCAGAGCTAATTGCATGCACATAGAAGAAACTTAATAGATTTGAACACACAGAATTATAAAGCAAAGGCAGCTCTAGATCCAGATCTAAAATAACACAAAGTCTATTAAGAGATCTAAGATTTAGAAGCAAGAAACAAAATACACCGTGACACAAAGTTCTCCGGAAACCTGCTTCTTTGTATTCCTCTGCAACAAGTGGCTCTCAGGGGTTCAGCACAAAGTCTAGAACACAAGATTGCTGCTTACAAATTCTGATTGATAATAACCCGGAGGTTCTTCTCCTACTTATAGAATGTAGGAGGGAAAGTACAAACAGAAGACTTAAACTGAACTAAAGTGTGAACAACAAGTAAAGATGACATTTGGCAATCATCCTCATCTAACTTCTTCTTAAGTGACACATGTATCACTTAACTAATAGAAAGGTTCCACATGACTTCAAGTAATGGTTGCAAAACCAATAACTTAGAAGTTTACAATTTCATCCGGGAACATAGAAAATAGAAGAAGAAAGAATAGAAGAAGTCGTGCCAGCTGTAGCATCTACATCTTCTTCTTGTTCTGATATCTGATATACTTGTCGAACACATAGTTTAGCATCCTTCCGTCTGTTTTAGCTACTGCTTCCTTCTCTGTTCTGAATTGCAGCAATCCTTCATTCAACACTTTGCTGCATGCTTCCACTTCTTCCAAACTTGGCCCAAATCTCGCAATGTCTGCCTGCAGTGTCACCAGCCTACTGATAGAGTTCATCGTGAAAGGCTTGGTAGCTTTATCAATTCTCTTTTGCACCATCAGAAGAGAACCCTCCAGGGAATCATGCACCTCGTTAGAAACAATCCGCACGTATGAAGTAATACCTCCATCCACTCTTTCCTCAGTGAAAGAAATAATACTGTCCGGCAAATCTGATGTTCTACTCTCAAGCGCCTGCATCCTCTTCAGCAAAACTCTGCAGATCTCCAAACGGAAAGATACTGCAAACTCTAGCTGCTTCCCCTTCTCGACTGATCCATCCGGTACAATTTGTTCTGCAACCAATACATCTCTCGGCAGCTTGTTGATCTCGGCCAAAATACTCAGGTTACTCTCTGCAACTGTATTCATTCCTTCTATGCTTTCTATCAGTTGCTTTAGTTGATTTGCTGCATCGTTCATAACCTTTAGGCGGGCTGGCACTTCCCCAAGTTGCACAGAAGCTTGATGAATAATTAGATATTTCCATTCGTCAATAGCCTTCACTTGATTGCTTGCATCTTCCATTTCCTGCATAAGATGATCACTCACCTGCTCTGAAATGGGCTGAATGGAAGGTTTAGCAACCTTGGCTATGATCTCACATAATTGAGACACTTGCTTCTGCAGCTCTTCTTTCTCCGCCTTCTCTCTGTCAAGCCTAAGGAATAAAGCATCCAGCAACGTCTGCGTGTCCTGCTTCAATCCTTCAGTGGTAGCTTGACCGAGTGGTATTTTGGTCACCGTCACATCTTCTGCCGTGAGCTGCTCTTCTACCTTTCCTTCCGCCGGAATTGATATTTCAGCAAACTTCTCTCCCGAATCTTTGATGATCAACCTAGAAGTTGCTTTAGCAACTTTAGGCCTTCTGTCTCTTCTGCTCAGATCCTGAAGTAGCTGCAAGTCATGTTCCTCTAAGTTCATCTCTACTCTTGTTTCTGGAACCAACTGCAAAGCTAACCATTCCGAGAAATTACTTCTCGGAGAGTGTGAAGTTGCTGAATGCACTACCATCTCTCGCTCTGCATCCTCTCCATCAGAAAGTGCCACAGTGTCATGGCTGCCATCTTCTGAAACGTCCAAGGACAAAGCTCTTTCGAACTCCGTCATCTGCAGCTTCAACACCTCCTCTGGAACAGGTGCTGAACGAAGTGGCTGAGGCGAGAAGATGAATGTCGCTGGATTTAGTGGAGGCATGGAAACATCCTGCTGCTGCGGTGCAATGGTTGGTGACCTTCTGGGTACTGGAGAAGTCGGAGTCAAAGCTATGGCCGTAGAAGTGGTCTTCTCTTTCTCTTGAGATCTTTTGTGTACTTTCAACTTCTCGGACCTTCTGCTGCTTTCTCCTTCATGCTTTCGCTTGAGGGAATCTCCTGTGCCGAAGTTGCCTGTGATTTGATTCATCAATGCTTCATCAAGGCAATACCCCTTCGTCAGCAACCAGTTCGAAGTATTCACCAACACAGCTCCAGATCTTTCTTCTATTGTGCTGCAGCCGCCATTGCTATCCTGCAGTAGAGCTTTATCTCCTCCCATTTGATGGTAAGTGTCAAGTACCACGTTCCCATCATCTTTAAGATCCGCAGGTATCCGCGCTAGTCCAAAGTCAAACACTTGCTTTGCCGATAGCCTGCTGAAATCTTTCTTTCTGATCTCGTACTCACTTCTGCACTTCATCCAGAAATCTTCTAACGAAGGCACATGTGCGTACTCCTGGGAGATTGTCTTCCTGGCTATTCCGAATGGATCGAAATTAAGCCGTGCAGGGAAGAACTCTTGCTCATACTCGGACAACATTTGTGCTTCCATCCCTCGAGCTCTGTGAATGCTGATGCAACTGTAATATCCCACAGTGAGTGGGAAGAAGCCCGTAGACTTGTGCCGCTTCGACTGAAGGTCGTGTAACTCCACAAGTTGCCTGCTCAGCTCCATGGCGATCAATCTGTCACTTGGGTACCTGGGCATCTTTACGGGTTCACCTGAAAAGCTCGTAACCCTGAGGTATGTGAAATCCGCAAACTGGATGAATACACTGCCAATCTTTGACACTGCTTCCCATGCTTCCTTGCTTACCCTGTGAGTCTTCAAGTCTTTATCTAACCTGCAGATGAAATCGTAGAAGAAGTCATCGTTGATCACTTTGAAGTCTTTCTCGCACGCAGGTACAGTAAGCTGTGGGTAGCACTCGAAAATGGGATCCTTGGAAAGAATACCACATCTATCCAGCTTTGAAAAGACACCCTGTGAAGCTGCAGCATACACCAAGTAGGAAGTCATCTTGAAGCTGAAGGTACGCTTCACGTTCCGCAGTTGCTCACCGATGTTGCTGCTAATAATTTCTGACCAATTGATTATAGAATCAACCTTGTTGATTTCAATGGTCCTGATGAAAGCATACATCCATGTCCGGAAAGTGTAGGCATTCGCTTCACCATTCATCCTGCATAGCAATTTGACGATATCATCCGCCTCCTGCACCAAATTGGATCGTGGAAGAGTTCTCGGGAACTTGGAAGGGGATCTAGGCTTCTTCATGAACCGGCTATTCATGATGCTCACACAGTCAGCTCTATGCTTCTCCCATCTACTGTCAGCATCCTGAATGCTAATAGAAGTCACCACCTTTCTCACACCTTTCGCACTGGAATCTTCAAACAATAATCGAAGAATTCTGCATCCAAACGAATTATTGTCTTTCCCGCAACATCACGCACTGATCTGGATGAAGGATGATAAGATCTAGCACACTCCATCACAAACTCTGGCAATTGGGCTGTACATGGGAAAGCTGCAGCTCGAATAATTCCGCTACTTTTGACCGCACGCATGAGTGAAGTCTTTCCAGCTCTGGATCTATCTATCAAATCAGAAAGAGGTTCTGGGCCTAGATCCGTGTCTCCTATGTCTGTAAGCTTAGAAGCAATGCATGAATCCATCGTGCTCTCTTTTTCATCTCCTTTCGCCATGGCTTTATCAATCTTTGTCTGAATAATTCTTTTTCTTCTAATTTGGCCGGATTTCTTCAATACTGGTGCAGATCTGGACAATTCTTCAGATTCGGAGGATATTTGCAATGTATTGGACATTGATAAAAACTCCTTTTCTTTTATAAAGCACCTGTAATGAATTCCTGCAATTTATTCAGACAAAAATGGCCACCGGAGTATGAATAGTGAATTTAAATTATAAAAATCTGCACTTTTCAAGCCTGCTGCCCCAAAAATTGGTGTTTAATTTGCACATAAAGAGAGCATGAATCCTTTCAATCAACACCTGAGCTCCTTTAACACCTGTGAAAACAATTGTGCAGACGAAGATCAACCTTTTCCAAAGCATGCGCCAAATCTGGAAGCTTTTAGCCTTTGTTAGCACTTTGTCTGAGCAAAATCCTTCCTTTAAAGGGGGCGCACTTTTTCTCCTAGCTGCAATTCTTCACCTGTGTGTTGAATAATTCATCCATATGGCTGCCCATGCTTATATAACCTTCACAATTCTATAATTAATAATTGCCCTAACAATTAAAGGCAATTAATTAATTAAAAATCATGCTTTTCTCTTTTAAAAATTGCATGTTTAAGGACAGCCATCCAATAAATTAAATTAATCCAATTTAATCCTTCACACAGCACTTAACTTTAGCCTCACAGTGTGCTTTGACCATAGCCACTGAAAATAGAAATTAATTTAATGATTTAATGCATTTAAAATCATTAAATAACTCCTAAATGGGGCGCACTTTTTCCAAGGAGAGGGGCAGCCACTAAATAAATTAAATTTAATTAATTTAATTCCTTTCTTTTAATCCTCCTTTGACTTTTTGACCTCCTCAAGCTTGGGCGCACTTTTTCCAAGGAGAAAGATTATTAAAAATAATCAATTTAATCACTTTAATCCATCACCAAAGGGGGCGCACTTTTTTGCACATGTAATTCTATTTTTAAGAATTTTTTCATAATGGGATTCTTTACCCTGCCAGGCAGGCACCAAAATCCCATGATCCACTTAAGTGATTTGACTTTTGCAATGGGATTCTTTACCCTGCAAGGCAGGCACTAAAATCCCATGATTTCACTTAAGTCACTTTCCTTTTATAATATCATGGGAATTTTTACCCTGCAAGGCAGGCAATAAATTCCCACCTGCCTGCAGCCTCTATTTTTCCCATTGCAGCTTAAGTGACTTTTATAACACGGGAAAAAGTACCCTGCCAGGCAGGTATACAATTCCCATCCTGCCTGCAGCTTATATTTTTCCCACTGCAGCTTAAATCCTTTGTTTTCCAAAAAGGCGCCCATCCCCGCAGGGGCTTTTCTGTGCATGACTTCGCTTTTTCCCAGTGATCCAGACCTCCGATGGCGACTTCCTCCGGGCAAAATGTGCATGTATGTTTTCCAGCTGCTCCAGGCCAAAAATCGGGCTTACCCGGCGAAGGAGTTGTTCCAGAGAAATTTTACAGAAAACAAAACGAGACACCACAAAAACACGAAAAATTGCCAAAAGTTACATATAAAGCCCAAAACTTAAAATAAGTTAAAACTCTTCTGGCACATAGGAATAATAACATATTCGCTCATAACAGAGTTAAAACGAAGCGCAAATAGCCTCATACGGGGCTCAAAATAATTAAATACAAATTTCCCGCAGACAAATCCCGACGACAGAATAAAACAATTTTGGGCATCTGCGTATTTGGCGAAAAAGGCTAATATGACTCTTTAGGATTATCTTGATGCAATATAGGAACTTTCAGGCAATAAAAACAACAAATGACCCATTATTTTAAAAGTACGAAATTTTTTCGGATAGGTTAGTCGCAGATTTCAGGGTGAAATCTGAGTGACACCATCAAAGAAAACTAGCACTAACTTCCTCAACTGCTTGTTGAAGAGATGGTTCATGCATGACTGGAAAGTGGCAGGTGCATTAGTGAGACCAAATGGCATCACCAAGAACTCATAATGCCCGTAGTGACATCTGAATGTTGTCTTGAGGATGTCCTCCTCTCGAACCCGAATCTGATGGTATCCTGATCGAAGATCAATCTTCGAAAAGTAAATGGCCCCATACAATTCATCCAAAAGCTCATCAATACGAGGGATGGGATACCTGTTTTTGATTGTCTTCTTGTTGAGGGCCCCTGTAGTCGATACACATTCTCATCGTCCCGTCCTTCACCAACACCACCGAAGAAGCAAATGGGCTAGAACTAGGACGGATATGCCCCATATCAAGAAGCTCCTTGATGGTCCTCTCTATCTCATCCTTAAATTTCTTAGGATGACGATAGGGTGTAGTGATCACTAGCTTGGCACCCTCCTCCAACTCTATGACATGCTCAAACCCTCTGTCTGGCGGTCTTCCTGGAGGAATATCACCAAAACCCTGCCCATGCCTATCTATTATGGTCTGAATATCTGTATGCAACTGCTATCCACCATCTGAAGAAAATTTGGATGAAATGAAACATTGGGTTGCCCATGCAACCTCTCCATGACTGATAATAGACTCCATCCTATGTGCTGAAACAACTCTAGGCCCACCATCCCAAAAGAGCCCATAGCACAATCTTCTTCCCATCTAACATAAACTCTAGCTCCATTCGTCTGAAATCCTGCACATATCTCCCCAGAGATTGAAACCACTGAATTCCCAAAACTGCATCTATCTCTCCAAGTCCAACTATGTAAAAATCATCTGTCAATGTGTAGTCTCCTAGCTGGATACTAAGCTGTGGAATCCGTCTAGTGCAGCTTAGAGCAAAGCCATCTGCCACTCGTACACTGAACCCCTCAAATTCTTCAACCTGTAATCCCCGCTTCATCACAAATCCCTCATCAAGGAAATTGTGTGTAGCGCCACTATCAATCAAGCAAACAACTCGCTGGCCCTTACGCACTCCTTTCAAATGAAAGGGATGATACCTAAGGGACTCCAGAAAGCGAAGCAATAGTACCTGAGCCTGATGTATCTCCATCTCCTAGCTCTACCTGGGGCTGCTCCTCATGTGCACCATGATCACTGTCCTCTGTATCTGTATCTGTATCTGCTGAAGAATCTGCCTCTACATCTGAGATAACCTCAATAAGATGCACCTTGCCTTTCCCAAGGCAGTTGTGTCCAGGCTCCCAGTGGTCCTTGCAATGGAAACAAAGTTTCTTCCTCCTCAACTCATTCTGAGTCTCCTGATCCATCCTAGGAGGGGGAACACTCTTCCGCTGAGTAGGTGGAACGTTGAATCAGCTTGGAGCTTGTGAAGGGCTTCTTACTAGGCTGGTAGAGAAGTAGGAAGTTGTCCTCCAAATCTAATGTTGTCTAGATAGCATCATGTAATGTAGTACGCCTAAGGGCCTTGACCAACCCTCTTAACCTATCATGCAGACCCTCAATGAAAAGCATTACCACACGTCTCTCGAGCATCTCGGGTACCATTACTACAATCCGCTGAAATTCGTTGATGTAAGCATCAATGTGCCCCACTCTGTCGTAGCTGTGCCAAATCCCTGTAATATAAGTTCCACATCTTTGCGGTCAAATCTGGCAATCAACTTCTCACTAAACTCCCTATACGACCGTAGTAAGTCATGTCTCTGTGTGATAAGCCCATGGTGCCACGAAATCATATGCCACTCCCTCCAAGTGTAGAGTAGCAAACTAAAATAGCCTCCTGTTCCTGCATAGGTTTGAGAGTGAGGTATGTATCAAGCTTGTGAATCCATGCCCTGGCACTAATCTTTCCACTGCCATCAAAGGTGGAAAGGGTCACCTTATTGGTAACCTGCTTCAATTCTCTGTTTTGTTGGGTCCTAGGCCTCTGTGCTTGCCTAACTCTCAAGCTCTCCCTTTTCTGCATACAATATTGGTGAAGGGGAAAGGCGTTCCGTACCTTTTCCGGTAATGCTCTCCACTCATCATGAGCTACCATTACATTATCTTGAATGGCTATGTCTTCAAGTGGGTCCTCAACTAATGGTGGCTCCTCCCTTTGTAGGAATCTAGGCTGCATAGGTCAATCCGCAGTCCTCGTGGGTCTCCCTTTCCTCTGTATATCTCCTATCTCGTGGAGGGGAATCCTCTCACGCTACCCACCTCTATAGGTACCCCGGCTGTGCCTTTTGTGGCTACTAGCTATGGATGCAGATCTTTCCCTTCTATCATGTCGATTTCTTGCCCTATCCATAGTCAAATTTCTCCATCAGCTGTCTCATGGTCTGAGTCATTTCCTGATGGGGAATCGATCATTCCCCTAAAAAGAACATCTGGGGTCAGGTCGTTCACATCGTGGAGGTGTGTGTTCCGTCTCCTCTATCCATGATTCCGGGACTACTTTTAGTATTCAGATCTGTTCTCAAATATGTGTCTGACTCCTTGTATAATATCGGTGTGGCCCCAACTTCTGTAGGCTGCATAAAACAAACCAAAACAAAGCCTCCAGTGTGGAGGGAGGATTGATGCTCTGATACCACTGAAAGATCCCCAGATGGATCCTCCTTAAATTCCAATGAATTTTTAATTCAAACAAAACAGCAAATACAGATTTACATATATTATGGCAATCTCCCTAATGCAGATATGGAAAATGCGACTAGGGTTTAATAGAGATATCAATATAAATAACACCCAATGGCAATATTTCTGATTTCTAATGATTGCCCAAATAATTAGAGACTGAATTATACAGAAAACTGAACTTTATTACAGCCCGATACAACCCAGAAAATCAGATCTTAAGTCTGATAAAAATCTGCCTGGACAACCCTCAAAACTACACTTCAGAATATGATGCAAAGTACAGCGATTTATTTCACAAAAGTATAGAAAATATTTGTCAAGTATTTTTGTGGATGAAAATACCTCTAAAATCGTTGTCAAACTGTCTCACAATAGGATCGGCCCAGCTGCTGATTCAAAACACACCTGAAAATACTCTTCACAACTGTCACCTTTACTGCTATAATGAATCCTGGAAAATCTGATGAATACCACATTGAAAAATTCTGAGTGAAATCCCCTCTCAATCCCTTGGAGTTTTCGTCCGCAAGAGATAAATCCACAAGGGTTTTCGTCCTTGCAAAATTTCTGATAAAAAGCTAGAGCTCTTAACAATGCAAACAGATGATAATAAAAATCTGGATGCCTCCATACAAGTCGACTTGTTCATTTAAAGGGAAATCAGCCCAACTACCGCCTCCAACCCAGCCAATCAAATTATTTCACTTCTCTATGTTGGTCGCATTTTCTTCTTTTGGGCTTAATGGCACAATTTCCCAAAAATCCCTCCCAAGGCAAGTCGCACTTTCCCCTTTCTAATACAATTACTTTTAATTGTATTTTGATGTTGACATTTTAATTTATTATTAAACTTTATCATTTATTATATGTGTTTTTTCATAATATTATTTTTTTTAAAACAATAGCACAATATAATAAAATAATAAAGCTTAGTCACCCTAGAAACCCCCCCCTTGGCCGTCGGGTAGACAAAAAGGGCCAAAGGTCTTCGTCCAAGCTTATTCGAAAAGAGGGGACATTACAAGGTGGTTTTTTATCTCCTACCAAACCGAACCTCACCCTTCGTCTTTGCCAAGCGAAAATACAAGGGATTTAAACAAGCAATATAATTCTTTCTTTCTTCAACTTTTTTACACTTCCAATATGATATTGTTTTTATACAAAAAAACAATAAAAAATGCTTAGAGGGAGCAATTGGAGATGTACAGGTCTGCGAAAATCAGCTTTGGACCCCAATGCAAGAGTCAAACCCTTCAAAGAGGCGCCTAAACCAAATGTACAGGTATGAAACAAATAAAAAGAGCAGATTTGAAACAAATGAAGGCGCCCAAGACTGATTTTCTCCTTTAAAAAGCCTCCATTAATATTAAATTGACCTGCAAATCTGTAAAACACAAAAAAATGCCATTGAAGGAGTTCCACTTGCAACCACTACAAAAGAAGCACTCAAACCTGGCTCTACAAAAAACAATTCCTCGTAGCAACAAACAGAAACAAACTAATTTTTTTATAACAAAAACCCAGAAAAACCCATATCTCATATTTTTCAGCAAATAGGTTTTGTATAGTTTGACCGATTTGACCAAAAAAATAGATTTGACCAAAAAATTAGTGTCTCTGATTATGGCCGAATTTACTATCCATCCTATGGTTTTTTCACCTTCCAGATCCAATGGCATAGTCTGTTTTGCATCAAAAGGCCCTAGGTAAAAGATGACCTGCACAATGGCTTCTACTAACACAGTCAAAACTCTTTACACACAGATCTATTAGTTGCCCAAATCAGGAATTCGAACCTGCAACTATACTGAAAATAGACACACATTTTCTCCAAACAGCTATGATACTATATCCGAGTATCTGTAAGGATATCTAGTAGAAACATGCATGCAAATGTAGTTGCAAAAAATGAAATAACTAACAAGAGCATGAAAGTGCAAAAAACAATTCATTGTGCAACAAAGCCAAGATTTCTCATGATCCTCCAATACACCACTTGAATAGCTCACAAATGAAGAGTGGATGAATAACTCCATGATAAGTGGACAAAGAGCCCAAAATAGAAAAGTATCTCCCACACTTATCATAGTCAAACTAAGAGTAACTCCCACTTAGCTAACAAAGATAGCCAAGTGTAACTCCTGTGACTAACTCCTATGACTAGTACACCTAACCAAGCTAACTCCTAAAGTGTAGGAATAATCCATGTGTAGGAATAATCTACATAAATAAATAAATGGAATAAATAATATCCTACACCAATAGATTTTAAAACATGTGTGAGCTAACTCAGTACTGACACACTAGACATTGCACCATGTTCAAGATGTGAAGGTGCAAATAGCAAGTATGCACACTGATATAGTCAATTGAATCCAAGAAACAAGATTATCAGATCTTTGAAAGGTTAGATCCATGTGGTACAAACGTAAGCTTTATATAATGCGTTGATCTCGCCTTTGGTTACATAAGATTATGGATATTGAAGGATAATCCCGTGCAGATTGTATGATCATATCATACCCACTCTTTGTGGAAAGGAAAAGACCTCTATATTCCAATAGCTTAGGCAATCTACTCAACATGATCAAGAGCAATGTCCGTCAAACTACATATTGGTAATGGGTAGACATTTTAGAAAGTGTAGGTGTCATACACCATACCCTATGAAGATAGAGAGGCATTCCAAACATGTTAACCAAGCATAGTACTTAATCTTTGTATCATAGTTGAATGCTCTCTAGAGGTTGCTTGCATTGAATGATACCTGAAATCATTAGACTGAACAATCCCTATATACGTCCAAAGTCCCAAATGGAGTCCAAGTCGCCTGATTATGGATTCATATAGAATTTTAGTGAGGATGAGTCTACCAAATAGCCACCATTTCTTTGAAATATCTTGAACTTTAAGCTGGAAGAGCTGGGAATACCCTACAATTAATCCACAATTTGAACTTTTACTTAATGCCCTTAACAGAAAAGAATGAAATGTTTTGGGAATAATGAGGTTAAAAGAGATGGTCAAAATGCATGAATTGTTACAAATGACTATGGCTTGTCAAAAGTGTATCCATAATGCTATGACGTGCTATTTACCTTGGGCCAATATATATTCACCAAAATGTCGTCGTAGCTACTCTAGTGAATAGAAGAGAAGGTGGTTGTATATTTGATCTAGGTAGACCTATGTAATCCATTATCAATCTCAAGAGAAGTGTGTCCTTTTATTAGTATCTTCTCTAATGAAATATAATACCATTTAAAAATAAAAGGCATATCCCCTTCTCAGTCGAAGACCTTTAGCCCAATTTTGTTTCCCGCCAACTAAAGGGTGTTAGAAAGGAAAACTTATCATAATGAATTAATTATAAAAGTGAAATATAAAATAATATTATAACCGCTTTATATTATTTTATTATTGATAAAGTCAAATAAAAAATAGAAAAGAAAAATATAAAGTGATAAAGTAAAATTAAGAAAAAAGTAAAATTCGCTTTATATTTATTATCTTTCTAAGTTCCCAGCCCAACAATGAAAATGTACGACGCCAATTTTCAAAAAAACTTGGAACGAAACGTTACGGGAAACAAGCAATACAAATTTAGTGTGACGAATAATGGCATTTGAAGATTGTACCCCCTGTGGCTATTAGATGATAAGTTCACTGATAAAAGCAACTCAAAATATTTTGCATGCATGTTTCACTTACGAAATGAATGCAGTTATCTATCCCAGTGTATACTTATCTCTAAGAGACTTTTGCTAGAGGAGTTTCTGTTTTGGAAACGTTTACGGAAATAGAAATGCATTTCCTAGAAACGTGAATAAGCCTGGTATAGAAAGTTATCTTTCGACTACGAGAAATTCTGACTCCTTTGGGATCATAGAAAAAGACAAAAACATCAACGTGCATTTTAGAGGTGCAAATCTAGATTGGAAGAGAGGGTGGCTATTTTGGTCCATGTACCGAGCTAATCAGGCAACAATTCCATGTTTCCAGCTTGCTTATCAGACAGGCAAACCTTCCCTGATTTTACACAATTAGTTGTTGTCTCCAACAGCTGTATTAAAAACTATCTAATTGAGGAAGAACCCAATTATTCCATGCATAATCTGCTTGGAGGACAAGTCCAAAAAGGGAGATTGAAGGGGATTTACTAGTAGGAGACGAAAATGTTTCTCCTAGTTGATATGTTTCCAGCACCTGAACAATTTCACATTAGAAAAATTAGTACGACTTAACATAGCTTTCCAGGAGTTGTTAACAATAGGAGATATTAGGATAACATTATGCTGTATACTTCCAACAAGGACGCTGACAGGTGGAAGCTTTTTACAGATTTTTTACCTCCATTTGCAGCCATGTTTAGTGATCTATCATCCTAGTGATGGAGTGGTAACAAATTTTGGCTCTAAAATAGTCGAATCTTACCAAAGTTTTACCAAAAACCTAAGGAAGAAAAGATACCGTTGGTTTGCAGATTTTTGAGAACAAGGAAAGGGCGATTTTCAGGGACCCTTTTTCTGACAGAAAGCATTCTGCAAATAATAAAATAATCTGCTTGTTTTGATGTCAAATTGGTATAGATTCAGTGGATTCCATCCTTATAAAATAGGTTGAGTTATTTGAGGTAAAGTCGGTGATTTTGCCTTCTTATTTTGATGGGTTTTCATATTCATATGCTAGTCGTCATTTACTAGTAAAATTCAGATCTGCAGTTATATCTTTTTGAACTATATTTTCTATACCTTTGTATTTGGGGTTTGGGATTTGCCTTCAAATCCGTTTGGGAGCAAAAGGTGTCCATTTGGGGACTTTACAGTGGTATCAGAGCAATGAATCCTCCCATCATGTGAAAGGAGAAATCAGAATCTGAATGCAACCAAAAAAAAATGAAGCGGACCCAAGTTCCATTTTTTGATGGCACTAATGAAATAATTGTCTAGATCATGGTTGAAGGAATTTGAGACATGTTTGTGTTGTAATCTCTATGTGTGCCAGGATGATGCCCTCATGCTCAGTCTCTAGATATATGGATGGAGTAGCACATAAGTGATGGCATCAAATGTTGAAGACCCTAGGGGTTGAATCTATTGCCTCTAACTTGAAGATTTCACATAAAAGTTTCTAGAAAGATCTGATATGCAAGATGAGTAAAGTGGCATCTTACCCCCATTTTAGAAATCGAAACCATTTAGATTCTATACCGCATTAGGAAGAGAGTTTGATAACATTTCAGACCAGAGTACCGAATGTTGATGTTGATATTCAGCTTGTTAGCCACTTCTGGAACAACAATTCAAACAGAGCATAAAAACAAATCAGATCTACACCCTTAAGTGAAGAAGTCAAAGGAGACATTTATGGAGAAACTTGCACAGTGAGGAGATCGAGACATTCCATGGATACTTGCATGAGATTGCAACCTGCTGTAATTTCCAGAAAAACAACATTTGGCAAGCTTTCAGATGAGTTCAACAGGTGTTTAATGTTTCCTATTATACCACTTCCATTTGATAGACACCCTACTGTAAGTATGACAATGACATCAAAGGTCAAAGAGTCCAGGGTTGATTTTGGTGATGGAGATGCAAGTGATAAGGAAAGAATAGTTGCTGCTCCTATTCTATGGAGATCTCATATAGGCACATAGAGGCAAGTGGTGTTGGTGGCAGTATCAACCTATGTCTATGACATCAAGGAAGGATGAACACTCGGAGGACAGATTAAGGTATGAAAAATTGTTGCTTATGTCATGTCAAATTATGGATCATTATGGGAAGTGTGATAGAATGACGGGCATGGGTTGCAACATAAGTCACTTAAATCATTTGATGCAAATTTGTGTATATGATCATCTTGAGAGAGGTGTATGGTGGCAAAATCTATCTCACTTGACAAGTACAAGAGCCAAAATTTTGGAACACTGTAGCATGTTTTGTCTCATGCACTTGGCACTTAGACAAATAAGTTGCAATTGCTTGAGGGCAAGCAATTTTGAGAAGGGAGGATTGTACTATCCCCTTCTCGGTCAAAGATATTTAGCCCAATTTTGTTTCCCGACAGCTAAAGGGTGTTAGAAAGGGAAACTTATCATAATAAATTAATTATAAAAGTCCAATATAAAATAATATTATAAGCGCTTTATACTAATTTATTATTGATAAAGTCAAATAAAAAATAGAAAAGAAAAATATAAAATGATAAAGTAAAATTAAGAAAAAAGTAAAGGTCACTTTATATTTACTATTCTCCCCTAGGAGAAAATGCGACCCCTTTGGAGGAAGAAAAAGGGTGGAAACAAACATTAAATGCGGGAGGTGCAATCTGATTGGAAGATGAGGGTGGCTATTTGGCCCATTTCATCTATAAAAGCAAGTTTACTTGTTTGCTGAAGGCATGCTTTTCTATTTTACACAAAAATTGATTTTTGTCTGAGCCTAAAGCTTTTACAAAATATTTCGAAGGACGAAAACCTTTAGAAATAAACTCTTGAGGACAAAAACCCTCTAAGGGATCTAGTAGGACAAAAACCCTTCTCCTAGTTGAGAGGATTCTCCACACAGCGGTTTCCATAGCACATCGAGGAGTTTGTTGATTTTCCATTGTTTTCCAGTAGTTGTTGAAGGCTAGATTTGCAGATTTGTGTTACTTCCAACAAGGGTTTGAAGGTGGAAGCTTTTTGCAGATTTTTTACCTCCATTTGCAGCCATATCTAGGGTTATCTACACCTTGGGTGGTGGAGTTTGGTACATTCTAGGGCACAATTGTAATGAATCTCATCACCAACAACTTTGGCTTTGCCATAATTTTAGAAGCCGAGATCAGCTAGTTTGCATAATTTTTCGGCCAAGGAAATTGTATTTTCAGCTCTGTCTGAAGGAGCATTTTGCGGATTTTAATAAAATAATTACAGTTTGTTCTAAAGTCAAATATGGTATTTCTCTCTTGATTCCATCTTTATAAAATTTGTTGAGTTGTTTGAGCTAAAGATTAAGTGTTTTTGCCTTTTATTTTGTGGGTTTTTATCTCCCTATGCAAGTCGCCATTTACTAGTAAAATTCAGATCTGTACTATATCTTTTGCTATATTTTCTATAATATGTATTTGGGATTTAGGATTTGCCTTAAATCCGTTTGGGGGCATAATTTGTCCATTTGGAGACATTAAACTGTCCTCTGTCTCACCAGTCCCACAAAAATGTAGCTTAATCCTATAAATACAGCAAAAGAGAAGGAACAAAAACATCATCCATATTTAACCTCAAAAAACATTGAATATCCTGTAAAGACGTGCAAGATGTAAGAAATATTTCAACAGAATCCCATATGATGTTAGTCATTTGATGTTGTTACAACATAATGTTCTCCAAGTAGAAGCTAACTCTCAGAACCATCCTAGTAGTAAACGTTGAGGAATTTTAATAAAGGACTTTTCAAAACCCTAAAGCCACTATACACTTCATAGCAATAATGCATTGCCTCTATAATATCATTCCCTTAGCTTAGATGTCAATTTTGTGTAGATAAGTTAAATATATGGTCTTTGAGATTGCCATGTTCTATATATTACCATTTATGGGTTGGGTGGGTGATACTAGTCCATCGTGATGGAAAGCCAAAATACACATATTTACTCTAACATGTCCACAAACAACTGAATAAAAGACATCTATGCCAAGGTTCACAAGTTCATATCAAATGCCTTTTGTGCCCTTTGCCTTATTGACATTCATTTGTAATTTTAGAAATAATATTAACATTTTTTCTCCAGAGGAAGTAGAAGATAAGAGATGCATAAAGTGGATTGGGAGCTAAATCATGTGGTTGATGGGTGATATTCTAAATGTTGGACGTCCATGGAAACAAAACAATAGGAAAATATTCGACATAACATTTAGATGAATGTCCTAGAGCATATATGTGTATGTTCCTCCATCAGCATCAAAAGACACATTTCTTCCTATGTTGAATTAAAGCAATAGAAAAATTTGATAATCGGTCAACCAATTCACTTATAAGAAGACAATAAGCTTACCATGAGAAATACATATTAGTATAGCACAAAGACTGCTAGACATTCAAAGCAAGCAGAATGACTCCAAAACATAAAAATCTACCAACACGAAGGAGCACTAGAACTTCCCCTAGCATCATCTCCTCCTCCATATAACATTTTAGACGAATGTCCTGGAGCATATATGTGTTTGTTCCTCCGTCAGCATTAAAAGCCACATTTCTTCCTATGTTGAATTAAAGTAATAGAAAAAATTGATAATCAGTCAGGTAATTTACTTATAAGAAGACAATAAGCTTACCATGAGAAATACATATTAGTATAGCACAAAGGCAGCTATCAAGACATTCAAAGCAAGTAGAATGACTACAAAACATAAAAATCTACCAACATGGAGGAGCACTAGGACTTCCCCTAGCATCATCTCCTCCTCCACCTTGTACAGTGGCTCTTTCTAGGATGGTTTTTATGGTTTCTAACTCCACTGAAAAGAATGGCTCCCCTTAACATTTAACATTTTGTCCCTTACATTTGTTGGACCGCTTGTCTTAAGTGCCTATGTCCCATTTTCTGTTGTGCTGTATGGAATTGGCTACTGATACAGGAGCGTCATGAAGTTGCCATAGTAATTGTCATGGTTGTATCATGTTGGTTATTGAGTTTTAGGACATTCTAGGGGCTGAATGTCATTTCCCTCCAAATTGTGTGTTTGAAATTTCAAATGTGTGTGTGTGTTATAATGTCTAAAATAAGGCCTATTGTGTGTAAAGGCCAAAAATGTATTAAGATTAACTTGGATATCCATTTTCAACGTGGATCCAAGTCAATCCCATCATGTTAGGGAGGTTGAACTGATTTCTATGTCTAAGTGATGGTTAAGAGATTCTAGGTTATGGTTGAGGCATACTAGGGAAGGTGCTTGAATATGCAAATTTGGGAGTTTTGACAGATTGATCAATAGTCCTCGAGTTAGAGGTTGTAATGTGCTTGATGGAAGGTGAATAAATGATATCAGAGATTACAGTGATCAAATTTTGCATGTTTTCTTGTATTCTGTTAACTGTTTCTTGTGCACAGTAATGACTTATAGCCCAGACAGCGAGCTCAAAGTGTGCAGTCATCATCTGTAGCTTCACATCTCGACTGTGAACGTTTGAATGGTTAGAGGGGACCACGAGAAGCTCAGCCAAATTTTCTTGGGCCTTGACATGACTGTTTATAGCCTGTAGATCAAACTTTACGTCCACTGCCATCGAACTAGGGCTTGTCCATTCTCGAGAACCGTACGGTGGAATGGTCTGAAACTTTGGAATCTTCATGCAATTGACATCACCTCTCATTATCTTAAGTTGCAGGGACTAATGTTGCTCGCAGATATGTCTTTCATGAGGATCCTTCGCTTCTAACATACACCATTGCAAATCAGGGTAACAGTCACAGTCTTTCAGTGTTTGGAGTTGAAACAAGGTTAGGTATAGATTGGGATGACCTTGTAGGGTCTGTAGGGATCCCATCAAAGTGTTGAACCATTGAAACTCTCTCTGCAGGATTTAATTCATATTTTCAGTCATCAATCAAGATCATATTGGATGTAGGATAGTCAAGAAAGCAGGAGTTTGAAGCGTTTTGATGCATGTAAGAACTAACCAGACTTGAGAACAGCTGGGAACTGGTCAATTTCATCTTCATGAAGGTAAAAGAAGGTTGTATGACTTCCTTACATCCCTGTACCTACACTCAGCTACCTAGAAGGCCTAGTTCTCGACTGTATCAGGCTAGAAAACCAGGATTTTGCACAAATAACCCTAGAAATTCTTGACATATGTTGTATAGTCCCATAATAGGCTCTTTGCTCAGTAGTGGATATGGTTTCAATTGGGTTCATAATGGACTCATCATCTCAGTCCTTGTAGGACAGGACTACAAGCTATTGAGTGGGCCTATAAAGCTAGTGAGGCCTAATGGCCAATTGTTTTTGGGTTAAGCCTTTTGCATTCATTAAGCTTAGGTGTGTTTGTGTTTGTTAAATGTGTGGAGTGCATAGGTTGTACTGCAGGAGTGTGGTTGTCTATCAAACAAGTATGGTGTGTAAGCTAAACTAGGTGTTGAGTACAGAGAAGAAGGTTGATCAACCTTGAACAAAGGAGTATTAAGAAGAACCAAGGAAGCAACAAGGACAGTAAGGGAGGGAGTTAGAGACTGATACACCAGCTACACATCTCAAAGAGACTGGGCCTTGTTATCTTCCCACCACAAGTCTTTTGTAGGTTTTTCTGTACAATATGGCTATTTCATATTGCAGAGTTGTTCGCCTCAACTGAAACCTTTGGGGATATTATTTTTTATTTACTGATATTTAACAGTTTGGGTGAGCAGTTTTCTTTATTCAACCTGCCTATTTGTACAAGTGTGTTTTTACATTTCTGCTGGCATACGTGGTGTTGAGATATCTGCCACAATTGAGGTCATTTCCTTTAAACAAACACAAATCGTAGTATGAGAATTTTGAAAGAATAGAATCAAAGTCTAAACAGTAGAGCAGATGTTGAAATTCTAAATGCAAAGTAGATCTGAAACCTCTGAATAACAATTATAATCCTTATGTTTGAAACCAAAAATCTGAATTGGACACTGAAATATGAAATTACTGAAGCTTCTGTAAGTCTGGAATATACCTGCTGAAAAAAACTTTTCTTTTCAAACTGGAAAGACAGTTTAATGCTAACAAGTACTTAAATCTGATGAAACTGCAAGTGAAAACATAATATAATATTACTAAACATTGATGAAACAGTACATAAAAGAAAAAGGAAACCTTCTTGAGAGTGTATGGATGCCAACTCAGGCCAAATCCAGGACAGTATGGGTGCTGCTTTGGCCAAAAACAGCCTTAACCTGTGCAAAGAATTTCTTTCCTGAAAAATATATCCTTCTTACAACCAGGGGGTTCTTTTTTACAATGGCTTGCACCCTTCCCAACGCTTGACTTTTTGAATGTGGGATAGCTTAAAGTTACTATTATAGTTGCTCTCCCTTGTGAACCTTTTCATTTTATGCATGTGGGATAAGGAACTTGAAGTTATTTTTTGTTTTCTAACAAATAGAACTACATTTAGCTTTAATACATATGACTAACTAACAAAAATAAAAAAATAACTTCTAAACAAGCCAGCACTAAGTTACATCAATTTGTCACATCATAACAGAGGAAAAATGACTGAATTTGACTCTTTTTGTGATCTACAACATTAATTCCTCAACTTCAATTTTGCATTTTGCTCATGCCCCAATGGATCCAGGTCTGGGTTGCCAGGTACGCGCCTGCGGGGGCAGGGTTCTAGTACAGGGCATACCAGGGATGGGTAAGTCCCCGGGTACATGGGGGGGGACATTCCAGGTACAGGATTTAGTACCCAGATACATCCAGATATGTCTGTCGACGTAACCGAGTCAAATTTCCATGCCTGTCACATTTTTGCCCCAAAAATTGTTTTTCCACCTTAAAATTAAGTAAATACAACTTTTTAAACCTAAAAAACTGACCCTACCCCTAAAAAGCACCCACATTCCATGTACAGGAATCAGTACCCAGTTACATCCAGGTATGTCTGTCGACGTAACCGAGTCTAATTCCCGTACCTGTCACTTTTGCCCCAAAAAATGTTTTTTCATCTTAAAATTAAGTAAATACAACTTTTCAAACCTAAAAAACTAACCCTAACCCTAAAAAGCACCCCCCAAATTCTTTTTAAACAACAATACATTTACCTCACATTGCATACTTAGCTTTCCTTGCACATCTGCTCTCTCATGTGATGGTTCTACTACTAATGAGCCACGTGATGGTTCTACTTCTGATGAACCACATGATGGTTCTACTAATGCTTTCATTGAATACACTGGGGAGAACTATGATTATGAAAATAATGAATATGCTGATTCGTCTCGATTTTAGTATATATATTGTAACATTTGCACAATGTACTTATTCGAAGTTCGACCAATGAATATCATGACATTTGGCAATGAATTATCATTTTTTGTGGTATTTAGCTTATTTTGTTTACTCTATGCATATTATATAGTTAATTTCCTTATTTAGTTATACTTTTTTATATTTTTAATATTTTATATATTTTTTCTACAGATGTACCCAAGCCCCCCAAAGAAATTGCCATACTGGCATACCGGGTTCCTGTCCCCGTGCCCATACCCATACCAGCTACCTAGATCCAGGTTTGTAATGTTTTACTTGAGGGTTGAATTATGCTCATCTCAGTTGCTCTTCTACAGTCATTGGATTGTATTTCTTCTTAAGCATTAATGTAAATTAAAATATATTAGTAGTTATCATGTACCAAAAATGTTACATTTAACCAATGGTAAGCCTTGCTATTGTTCTCCCTAAGACCACTTGCAGATTGAAAAATCTTTTGGGGGACTGTTGAGCAGCTTTTTCTGAAAATGCCACTTCAGCCACCAGGTATAACTGCAATTATTAACAACTCATGACAAACATGTCTGAAAGAATCAAGTAGACCATAATCTTCACCTAACTTACATATAGGACAAGAAACAACCATACTTAATTGCCACCCATTATGTTAGTTCACAGATACACTACCCAAACTCACAGCGCCAACAAAAACATTGTTCATTCTAATTATGCCGATAGGCATCCTACAATGGCAGCCAGGGTGGGGTTGGACTGTAATGTCCACAAGTTGTAAACAATTACTGTCTGGCCTCAAATTTGACGTCCATTTGATGCCATGGTGAAATTACAACTTCAAATTTGATGTCCATTTGACCATCACTGGCCATAGTGGAGTTTGGAGCTCAGTATTAAATTTTCCTTGAAAAAGTTTTCTAGCCGATACACTGGTACAGCTAGATTGATGCCATTTGTCAACAGTTACTGAGAAAGTTGTGGAGAAGATAATGGAGTTATTAATCAATGTGATATGTGAAAATTTCATGTATAAGGGCCTTGAAATTGATATCTCTTGGCATTTTTCAGATAGATGTATTTAAGATATCTGCACTAGTTGTATTACAAATGTTAAATGTTACCTCCATCAATTAAGAAGTCTTGACCCAATGGCAGCCCACATCTGCAGTTTGTCCTCCTACATAAATGATCAAATTAAATAGTATGCAAGGTATTATTTGCATATTGCAATTTGGAAATTCGAGATATAATTCTCCACTGTTTTTAATATGCAAAGTATCACCTTTCATAAGCTCAATTGTAATGTTTGAATCACATTCCATGATCAGATCTGTAATGTCATGGTTGAGAGATAACTTAAGAACCATAATCAAAGATTTAATCTTCGCTAAATTGTTGGTTCCATAATCTATCAATCGCATAAAGCAATGGTCGGTCGGCCTCCCATGATCAGATCTGTAATGTCATGGTTGAGAGCTGACATGAGAACCATAATCAAAGATTTAATCTTCGCTAAATTGTTGGTTCCATAATCTATATTAATCGCATAAAGCAAAGGCCGACCTTGATGGCCCCTTTGTAACTCATTTAAACTGGTGAAAATGACAAGGTTATGTGAGAATCTACATTTTAGCATGGGCAAGGAGGTAAAATTATCTCTCCAATGGAAGCATATTTTGACATCATATAATCAACTAAAATAAAATCCATAGGACAGACTAAAGCAAACGATATTAAAACACTTTTATCATCACAACTTCTTGACTATAATTCAAACAGCAGCAAATTGTCTGAATTTTCATGCGACCTCAAAAAGAAAACTCTGACAACAAATATGAATGCTCACAAAAATTTGGCAATGTTGTAACACTCTGATTTTGTATGCTAACTTGGTGAATGTTTTACATACTGTCATAGCTCTTGAAATGAAAGCAAACATGTTAAGATATGTTTTGATCTTAAGGGAATGTGTTGCTAATCTGGATTCTTGCATACTGTGGCTTATTGCATGGACAGCAAATATTGTACTTGTATGATTGCTGATGTGACGACAGATTGTCGTATAATTGCTTGCTCTTGTGCTGATTGACAGCATACCCTGAATCAATTCCATTGATTCAAGTATGCTGAGGTCCTCTTGTGTTTTCTATGTTAATTCACACTTGAACTGGACCAGGATTATTATAAGCGTGCAGCATCTGATTACAGGTGTGAATAGCTAGCACGAAAATGTCAACGACAGGGGTTCGATTCTTGAACCCTGTACTGTCGAATTCGGGACCTCGTGGGGCGAGAAATGCCTGGACACGGGTGGCCTTGGCATGTAATCGGAAGGACGGAACGTCCTGCTCTGCGTTAGCGTGGATGTTAGCAAGGGGCTGGAAGGAAGTTGTTAGTGTTAGTGGTTAGTGTGAATTAAACCTAAACTAACCCTAAGACCTAACATACATCCTACACTACTATCCTAGTGGATTTTTAAATTATATAAAAAAAAAAGGGGGGGGAAAAATAAATCTAAATCCTAAAACCTAAGGTCTAACTAAGACCTAGGTCGAATGAACTATGTAACCTAAAACTAATCCTAAGTTAAAGGGGTACGCGCAGACCCTTGGGAAGAAAAGGATAAGGATGGATAGGAGGCATTCATTGGCATTTATGAATGTGTCCCTTCGGGGACGGCGCCAGTTTTGGCGGGACAGGTAGGAGATGGAGGTATCCGTTTGGAAGCTTGGCTAAGCTCATTTGCATGGAAAAATTTAAAATTGGAGACTTGCCAACCCAAGTGGCGGTGGCGTGGAAAATGAGGAGAAGGGCAAGCCTTTATTGCATTAATGGTTTTTGGTCCTCGCGACCAGCTTGCCTTGGAAGCAGCGTGAGGAAATTTTGATTCTCATTTTTGTTGATTCGAGCTTTTTGCAAAATTGCTCTGCATTTGGTTTCTTGGTCTGGTTTAGTCGAACCAGCTCTTGCATTTGGCATTTTCTTGGAAGTTTTGAGGCTGTGGATAAGCCAGAAGAAGGAAGGGAGTGCTGGGAATATTGTGTTGCCGTTGTGGAAGAAAAACGCGGCAAACAACGTTTTCTTCGAGCTCTGAAAAAGATATCTCAGGCACGTTAAGCCCTTCTCTTTAAAATCTTTGCTTTGATTAAATGTTTCATTAAAACAACCCTGCTCTTGGGTTGGGATCGCATGATTGTTGTTGAGTTGATTGGAGATGGATTTTATTGGTTCTTGCTTCTTTTCTTTGGGAAATGTTAATGAGATTTGATTCTGGTTGCTCTGCCTTGATTTGTTCTTGCTCGAATCATGTTGGAAATGATTTTCAGTCTTGATTGTTGACTGTATAAATGGTTGAAATGTGGATATTCCTTTCTCTGTTCGTGTTGTTTGAAAATGGAATAGACTGTGCGATCGCCTTATGGTGAAATTGTTCTTTAAATACAATCTTTTCTTGCTGTTATATGAGGAACTGTCCGCGCATGTAAACAAAAAGAGACAAGTGGAGATACAGTCGTATATATTTCTATGAAATGGGTTTCATTGAATCTTGCTGTCATTTTGGAAACAATAGGGAAATATTGTCTTGACTGCTGAGTTGGGTTGTCTTGTAGTTCTTGAATGATGTATCTTCCCGTGTGCTGGACGTTTGACAGTAAGGGAAAAATTTATTGATTATATATATATATATATATTGTGACTGTACACTTTCTTTTATGAGTTGTTACCACTTCTGAACAACCGTGTATTGTTAACAAACGGAAAGGAAGAGAATAATGATTGATGAAGTAGTTCTTATAGAATCTTTCTTTTGAGAAAGTAGACCCTTCTTCTTGTATTGTTTGGGTTTTGGTTGGAAGTGGCATTCGAGTTTTCTGTGAGTAATTGAACTCGAACCATAGGAAGTTTAAGCACTAATATTATTGCTGTACCTCTTCTTGAGTAGAAACTAAGCGAATACGTATTGGGTATTCATGGAATAAGGAAAAAGACAACTGTTTTTCCTTCTTAAATTTATTTCGGGATTTCGTTCTCCTTGTTGAAAGAATAAGGTGATTTCACTGTGTTATATAATGCTGTTTGGTCTTCTTATATGAACTGCTGACACAGTTTCCACTTGATTGAATTCTATGCACAGAATGTATATATATTTCTAGTTACTATGATGGAAAAATGGATTTCATTGCGTATTATGGTTGAGAGTTTGTTTTGATAAGAACGGCTGTTCCGTTATCCTTATAATCAGTTGTCTTGCTGAGATGAACACGGATTAGGTGTTCGATTTTCGTTTTGAACAAATGATGTTTCTTAGTGAAATTAAAAAGAGAATGAATTCTTTGTTTTCTGCCTGCTGTTTTATTCTGATGAAATTCATCGTCATGTGAATAATGGATTGCTGTAGGTAACAGTAATGAATAAATATTATTCTGAACGGGTACGTTACTAAGAATTAGATCATTATGTGATTAAGTGATTGCATGGTTGAAATACTGTTTCTGTTTAGCATGCAGCGAAAGAATACAATTTTCTTTATTCTGGCAAATATATGGTATGTAACCTTATATTGTTGATCTCGGATGTACCGAATGTTGTACTAATCTGTTTTGGATCTTTATATGAGTCTGAATCAAAAGAAATATGGGTATGGATGATGAATTCTTCTTGATTTCATTTTAAAGCTGTTTATAGATGAAACTATTCTCACTGCCAGAGAGTGAATTTCGAGTGGATTTGTAAGTTTCACTCTGAACTGTTATCTTAGATTGAATTTCGTTTGGATTCCACTGTTAGGACAGTCATGTGGAAGGGAATAGAGATATGAATGAATGTTATAGAAAAATGATCTTTCTCTTTCATTTAGTTGGATGAATGATGAATTTTGTAGTGCTTAGATGGGAGCTACTATATGCATTGCTGTTCGCCTTCTTGTTTGTACTTGAATGCTCTAAATTTAACATACTTCATGAACGGAAAGGAAAGTAATGGATTTATATTCAGTTAGTTTCATCCTTTGCATTTGTTTTTTAATGAAAGGCGTGGAAAAGATAACTGTATGCTGTATAGGCAGCAAGCTACTTGAATTCCTAACTTTACAAATTTTGTAAATTGATACTTGCAATGATTATGAGGAAATGGGACAGCAGTCCCTTGGCTGGTTGTGATGATATTCTGATGATTAGTGGTTATGCTGATCTCTCTTTTGTGCTTTTTGAGATTGATGTTTTGCTGTTGTTTCATAAAAGCAGGGTTCTTTTATTGAAACAGTTAGTTGAAGCATCTTATTTTAAGGATAAGTGCTTAAGGTGCTCAGTTCATTGAACTGACCCGTGCAATTCATTTTGCAGATGGAATTTGATTAGAATGAAGACTTGGCTGTCTTCTGATGCCTCTTGATAAAATATAAATTAAATTGTAACTGTTGTTTTTCTTCCTCTTTGAGGAATTGTGAAAGAAGAAAATATATTCTTCTGTCCGTGAGTTGTATGGATTCTTTGTAAAAACTATACCCAATCAGTTGGATTGGCAATGTACAAATTATGACTTGAAATATTGAATACAGTTACAAGTGTGATATTTTCAATAATTATATCAGTTTGATATTGCTGTTTAAATTGGAAATATGGTGTTATTTCCTGATTTGGAATTGTTTCATTATCCTTGGATGGATGTTGAATTGAAACTGATAATTATTCTTACTTAAATACAACCTTTAAGTTGAATAATGCAATTAATTCATACTTGGGTAAAGATGGATTTTGAATTGACATTAAAAAGAATTAAGAGGAATATGATTTTATAACCAGAGGGTATTCAGGATTAGCTTAGGAGCTAAGGAATATCAATTTAAACTGGGAGTATTTGAACTTCGTTTTCAAACCTCATTAATGGTCCCGTTTGATAAAATTCAGAATAAAGGTTAATGGATGCATATATCCATAACTAATGATCCTTAACTATATGACGTTGAAGGGAAATAAATGAATTCATTCTCAAGGATTAGACCTCGTTTGAATGACGTCTAATAAGTTAATATTCTGAAATAAGTTGCAGTTGGAAACATCTTGGTTAAGTTTAATAGGTTAAACTTACTATGTCCGTCGGTACGGACTGCTTAATCTAACGATTAAGAAATAAACCAAGTAAGGAAATGTAGCTCTTCGATACGAAGAAGACAATACATAACGAACTGATGGACAGTTTAGTCCCTTTTAGTTATATGCAACTGCAACGGAAACGAGGATCAAGGGATCAGCGTGGATGCTGAAAATTGCTTAAACTATTAACTCGTGGCTAAGTCACTTGGGCAGGATGTGTATTCTCGTTGGGAGAATTCTGCAGGACATTGGTATACGCCAGCTACAGCAAGGTGTCTTCATGAAGACGGGGTCTTCACGACGACACACTGTTGCAGCTGACATATCGCAATGCCCTTCCGAATTAAAACATTTAGAATACATAGGCTGAATGTGTAGATCTTAGCTGGGGTGGAGACAGGGTATGATCTGGTATACGGAGTGACTCCGGAATACTAAAGGTAGTCAGACACACGGAGTCTTGGGGTAACGACACCGTATGTCTGCGTATCTTTAGTTACCAGGAGTGCCTTCCTATACCCGCTCATATTACTGGCTGGTATCGAAAGTTTAAAACGGAACTTAAACAATGAGGACTGGTAGGAACCAGGAAAGACCATTCTAGATAACAGGTGAAGTGAAGTGAAGGACGTATTCCGTAGATGTGTATCACATTCAGGAATATGATCATGCAAAGCATGTGAAAATCTTTGGCCAAAGTATCGCAATTGCTGGTTGCGTTGTCCTTATCACTTAATTTAAGATGCAGGATGTCAGATGAATATCAGTAACAGATATTCAGATAGGCTTCTTAAATGGATCACTTCGATAACCGGGGAAGGTTATGAGAACAAGTATATAAAATATACTATGCATAAACAGACATGAAGGATCGGTTGTTGCCGAGTCATGTACATGAAGGATCGGTTGTTGCCGAGTCATGAAATGAAGGATCGTTGAAACTCCGAGCCATGAAAATGGAAGATCGGCAGTTCATCGAGTCATTTACAGCAGCATATAGAATCTGTTATGAGATTGAATGGCATCGAATGTGTGTTCCATAGTGTAAATATGTGAACAGGGAACATTCGTTTTTGAAAGAAATTGTATGATCCAAACTGTGTGGTTTGGGCAGAGAACAATTACTAAATCTCGAACGTGTGTTTGAATTTTATAATTCATAACAGAGAACGTTATTTTAAAAAAAAAAAATTTCCCTTGTTCTGGTGTTTTAAATTGGGGATGTTACAAATGTTTTCACTAAAACCAGAAAACAAATCATGGGATACATGTTTTTTAGCCCCATGCAGTACTTGTGCAAAGTGCATCAAAAAAAGCAGCAATCTTATCCAACACACAATCCTGCCTGCACAGTCAAATCAACATAATAGATGCTAGAGTCCTATGCAAACATAGCGCACACTTGACTTCTAATCTACATTATTTATGGATGGTATAGAAAGTGAGCCATTGTATACAAAAGATGATACTGACTGAAATATTAGCATCACTACAGAACAGGTTCAAAGCAAGCAAGAGTTGTGCTGACAATGTCCAAACCATGCCCTCCAAGGTTGATAGTAAATACCATATGACAGGTGACGCAGAACGAATGAAAAGACTGAAAAGGAAAAAGAATGCAATAAAAAATCAAGCTTGACATACCTGTAAATTTTTAAGCACTGGGGAGCATGCCCTGCCTCCTCCATCCGTTGAGCCAAATCATGTAGCTGTGGGATTATCCTGGGAGGGATCAATGTGGGCAGCGTATACGCAGATCCTTCGGTGCCTTTGGAAATTTGTTCAGTATGATTTTTCCTAACAGTAGGATCGCCAAGATTTCCGGGAGATCCTGTCGAAGGCCTCAAAGAATTTGGAAGGCATTCAAACAAGCGTTCAGGTTCTACAACTTTACTGTGATAAACAATCCAACATAAACAATTGTTATTGAAGTTAGTATATCATAATAGAAACAGAAGATAATTTTAATGTTAACTTTTTCACTATCTTTACAATGTAGCTACGATTAAGATATCACCATTCACAACCTAATGTCAATAGAAAGGTAATATTTAATCTCTCATATGATGTATTTTCTCCTTTTCTCTTGGTTTCAAACATAAATATGAAGTTTTTATGTTTAAAAATGGCATACATATTTCAAGTTTCTTTTCGTATTGGCAGTCTACTTGGCATGCATCATGCATTAAGTTAGTATGCTATTCCCAAATAGTAGAGCATGATCAGAGATGATACCCTCCATATTCAGAAATTCAGAAGGGTCAATTTCACTAATTTAAATCACTAATCAGCATCTTTACCAAAATAAAGAACTAATAAAATAGTAGGAAAACACTTTATCTGGCAAAATAGGAAATAACTTATAGATGAGAGAAGACAAGTAGACAAGCCAATATAAACATGAGAAATTTCCTGGTAGTACTAGAAGAGATAAAAAACCTGTAAGCAGATAGAAGTTGCTTAAACTCTTCTTCAAGCTTTAGCATTGCCTTAGCAAGTAAACTGTTTGCATTGGTTAGAACTCCATCACTACTCTTGAAGCTTTTGTTGCAGTTGAAGAATTCAACATTATCGCGCAGTTGATCAACTGCAGCTAAATAGCTTTCAAGGTCTTCCGTAGGACCTTTCATAATCTTAGCTTCCACCTATATAACAATAGAGGTAATTGTTAGAATATGGGCCACAATTCCATGTGTATGATGGCTCATAATAACATGTTAGAGATATTAAGCAAGCAAAGAAAAATCCACTACAGCAAATAATGCAATTACATGAAAAAGATACACCAAATAAATAAGGATATTACGGAACCAAAACATATTTGGAACATCAATATTAAATAATTAAGGGCATCTATAGCAGGAGGCCTAGCTACCAGGCAATCTTATCACAAATATAGATATCAATAGCTGTACAAACCAATTTATCATAATATTGAAATTGCTTGTTATAGAATTGAAGACCAATATAGATGTGTAGCAAGGTAAATCTTATAAATACCGAGTACGTGGATGTGATAATCCATATAAAAATATGATAATGTTTGGTGAAATTTGTGTATCTAGCCACAGCCTTATATGGTTATCCATCAATGATCGTGATAAGCAATTCTTCATAAGCTCATGCACAATTAAAACAAAGCATGCTAGGAAGCCCTCAAAATTCGCAATGACGTTGACAAGTGAATTATGGTTTGTGACCCTAATATCTCCCATGCAGAGAAAAAACAATGTCCAACTTTGCAGTTTGGTCCCAATTCTCATACTTATGTCTCCAATTTGAATCTGTGGGGTCTCCTTGATCCGAAACCCAAGAGATGTTTCGGGAGCAAAAGTCCAAATTTTTTGATTTAAGATATGTTATATGCCATACATAAGCAATATTAGATAGTGATTCAGAAATGAACATTCAAATGGAGGTGCATAGAAAAGATAATAGAACTGGGACAAAAAAGTTTATAAATTAATTTAATTTGTGTTGGCATACTCTTGAGGGAAATGTATGGCCATCTATCTTCCACTATGTCTATGCTATGATAAGCTATCTATTTAGATACCTATACATAATTTTACATAGCTGTGAAGGTTACAGAACCATTGTGGAAGATGAAACAGTTGCTTTTCCAAGTGACTCTTCATCTTCTGGGATTAGGCTTGTGGACCACTGCCCCTCAACCCACAAGAACCCCTGAAGTTCTATTGCGGGGCTCCACCCTTTTAAGCGTGAAAGCGGCAATGCTGTTTGCACTTGGCAGCACCACATGTTGTAGGTGCCTAGGACCGTCAAAAATCCAATAATGGAGACCACATTAGGTTTGGTGCAAGTATGGATAGCGCCAGTCCGATCTGCCCAGATTGCCTTGCGTCACTATAGAGAGTGGATGGCATCTGGTGGAGATGGATTATAAATTTGGAAGAACAGCAGACATCTGTAGACTATAAAACATGAATCGGCATTACTGCAAGCCATGAGAATGAGCTTGGCAGTATCACAAGCAGTGTATTTGGAGAATCTGCCTATATCGCTCTGTCAATCCAATGGCATGTTTACTAGAGTGATAAGCAAAAAGACAAAAAAATCTATGGTGGAAAAACTAGATAAATTCCCAGGAAGTACAAAGTGGTTGAATCCAAAATTAATCATGATGTAATGCAATTACTTAGATTCAACAATAGATTGCATAACCAAGCACAGAAATAGAATAATGGCAGTACTTTGCAATTATAGCAGCAGAATAGAACAAATACTTGATATTTGATAGACAACAGAACAAAATATGACTTAGCCATTTTGAGGGGGCAACCTCTACAACCTTATAATAAGAATAGGATACGCAATAAGATGATCAAGTACCGACCACTACCTCCCATATATACCCGACTTAGGCTATGGTTATTCCATAGGCCAACTCTACTAACAAGATGCAAACATAGAAAAATGTGATAGGACGAAGTAAGAGATTATGTTAGCCACAGTTGATCGTACATATCCCAATACACACTATAGGTTAAGCACGTAGCACCTGACTACAAAATCCTCCAAAATATTGGAACGGAAAGTTTGCCCATTTGTTTGGTCAAGAGGAGCTTCCTCCCAAAAATAGCCCTTTTCAATTCGAAAAAATGTGGATGACTTGACCTAATTTCGATGGTTCCATAAAAACGTGATGAGAGGATGTGCCACCAAAAACAAGCTCCAAAATGTTTGAATTAGTTCAAAATCTCGAGGGGGTCAACATTTAAGAAAGAAAGACGTCAACAACTAACCAAACTAGTTCAATGGGGCTGAAAGGTACAATCAGTTGTAATTAAGTACTAGGGTAAAAGTAACCAAACATAATACAAAGAAAAGTGAACAAAGCAAGAGGGTGTACCTACAAGTGTTTAAACCTCGATCCATAAGACATAGTACAAGTATAAATAACCATCTAGGAAACAAAGAAAGAAATTGTATTACTATCCACGAATGACCAAAATAGGCCAATGGGACTCAAGAATACAACCAATTATAATAGAAAGTGTTGGGCTAGAAGGACCCTAGGAACATGACGAAAAAAAGTATTGAAAATAGGCGAGGGATAAACCCAATGTAGTAAAGCCCCCAACCCATGTGGTTAGGGTGCCAACATAAATAGCCATGTGAGGGGAGCAAGAGCAAGAACCCTTGAAGCGCATGGACTAATGAAGGTCAGAAAGACTAGATGGTTGCTCCATCAAACTTCTTCGATTGTGCCCATGATAAAAGAGTCATCTACATCATTAGCTATCACTGTGAAAGGGCCAACGCGAGATTTCAAAATTCTCAAGGAATGTCAAGGGCTAAGAGGACTAAGTTAGGTAATCCTAGGAGGAAGCAAAGCACCTGCACTAGAATCCTTCCTAACATTCAAGGCTGAAGAAACTCATAATGTGTGTTTGTCCCCACGACCCTGGAAGCAGTTGCAAAGGAGCGGATCCACAACACCGAGTAGATCCAAAGCACTGTGAAGGGTCAGATCCCCATCGCCAAGAGCTGGTGTGGTGCGGCACAGAGCCATGGTGCTAAGCAAGGGCGGATCGTTGTTCTCAAGACCTAGTGTGTTGGGACAACTTAGTAGTATTGATGTGCCAAGATAAGCATCGTCATGGAGCTAATGACAATCTAATAGGAACCACAAATGGAGACAAACATTGTAACATGTTTGTGGCAAGGCTTATATCAAAAGAACAAAAAAAATTGTCATCTATCAATATGAAAGGGCACAAGCAAGATTAATGAATGATCATAGGGGAGTATCCAAGGTAGAGAGGTCATACTAGACAACCAAGGAGGAAGTTAAGTACTGCCTATAGACATATGTAGCTAATGAAGATCCAATAGGAGACCGTGAATGAAGACAAGCATTAAAACATGTTTGTAGTAATGACCCCTCAAAGACACGGAGCTGATGAAGATCTAGTAGGAGATCATGAATGGAGACAATATTGTGATATGTTCGCAATCAAACTTGTACCAAAAGAGCCAACGGCATTGCCATCTATCACTATAAAAGGGCCCAAGCAAAATCTGAGAATACTCATAGGGGAACATCTAAGGTAGAAGGGGTCATGTTGGGCAACTAAGGAGGAAGTTGATACTACTCATAGAACCTCTCCTAATATCCAAGGCTAATGAAACTTTGGTATCAAGGAAAATACTAGTAATTTGTGTTTGTATTCATGACCCAGATTGTAGAAGAGAATGTTATCGATGCCAAAATGAAGCAAATTCGTTCTGCATAGAATGAGAGGGAGGGTGTGGGGAGCTCTAGTATGGATATGTACAGAACGTTGTCTCATTGATATAGTTCTCTCTGATCATGTGTTGGGTATATCCATGTGCACTTCACATCTTGATCCATGTAGTAGACTAAAAGTAGGAAGTAATAAACATAACTAAAGGGGTTCCTCATAACGATCTGTGTTCGAGAACACCTTCTCGAGGAAGATGGCCAAGCACCTCTAATCATGGTAATGGTTAAAGTTGGATAAAAAAACCACTCGTGTCTTTGTATAGAGAGTGGTACCTTTCTCAGATCTCATAGTATATAAGGCACCCAAACATAAAGCACCTTGTGATCTCAACATCTTGGGGGAGGCAGAGTTGACACACCCTATTAGCTTATGAGTTATGGTGGTCACTCTCAATGCATAACTAGTGGGATTACACCATTAGTTGGCCATGTCGAATCCTTAAGCCATATGACCAATGATGGAGATAGACAGGTAGAAAGATGATGCTATCTACAATTTGTAAGAAATCATCAACATCGAAAGCCAACTTGTGGCTAGGTGGCTACAGAGAAGCTCAAGCGATGGTCAAATGGACGTCAAACTTACCCTAAACATTTAAGGCCCTAAATAGCATAATCTAGAAAACACAAAACAATGACACCTAACAAAGTTTTTCACAAAAATCCAATATGCAATCAGATCTGGAAAACAAGCACTCCCTCCCTTAGGAAATTTGAAAGAATCCCAAATCCACCACTACAAAATGTCCTCTGCTCTAGTAACTCGGTGCATCTCTTCTCTTTAGAAAAGCAACCCTTGCATAACACTTGAACACATCCAAACATTTTCATGTATTGCCACCACACCTTGACACACCTAGTAGATGTAATGAACCAAAACATAAGATTTTTTAGGTCCTATGCTCCAGTAGCTTGTGAGAAATTAAATGCAAAGTTCCATGATTGACTGAAAAGTAAACCTACACATAAATAGATCAATGCAAAAGAACACCAACATATGTTGGATGCTCCTAAGACACTTTAAATACTCAATATAGAATTAAAAAAGAATTAATGACCCTAAATGTGAAAGGATAGATACAAGTGAGAACATAAACGCTTATTTCTACACCTATTCCTACTATGACTATATCTTGAAATAGGTTCATTTGGATTCATTTGTTATAAATTATTTTCCAAATTCCTCCTTTACTCTCTGCCTCCCCCTATCCTCGTCTATGGCTTCATAATCCCCAAAAGGAAAATTAATAGCCTCTAAATACATGCCTTACATCCTACTAAGAAATCGTTGATTGGTTGCCAAATGAGTATGTTTGTTTTTTCTCCCTTCCCATATCTTAATTGCATTTATTTTGTTTCAAAACTATATTTAGATTGTATGTGTAGATGTGGAGGTAATATAGTATGTGTACATGTGGAAAAATAGATTATAACTCCATTAGTATCATTATTTAGTTTGTATTTGCTTTATGGCCTTACCGCCAACATATATCCTAAAGGTATACCACAACGTTCGTAACTCAATGGGCCCAATAAGACGAGATTTATAACTCCGATGTCCTCCCCAAAACACGACATAAAGGGCCCTGGGAGGTGGCATGTACTCACTAAGCCTCCCTAGCAACATCCACCCTAAAGGAGGAACCGCAAAAGGTGGCATTTACTCACCAAAACTTTCCTACGACATCTCCCCTTAAATAGGAACTGTGATGAAAGATGTCAACATAAAATGGTGCCATTATGCTAACATCCTCCCTAAAAGTCAGCCTTGCAAATCTAAACAATAACGACGACTCAAATATTCAAGACAACCATGAACCAAACACAAGTTCGTCATTAAATGCTCCAATTATTAGGATCTGTTGAAAACAGTCCAACAATGGGTCTTCGAAATTGCAATCCGCCCATTCAGCCAAGTCTCCAAAATAAGGATGATGATGGCCAACATGTTGAAGACAACAGTGAAAAGAACACGAGTCGATCACAATAAGCTACCATCTGTGAGTATAAGATCCCAAAACCTGCGCGCTCCAATGATTTGCGCCTAAAACCTCAAGCAAAGCACAACAAACATGTCATCCACAAAAATGATGATGGCCAAACTGCTAGAGCTATATATATGAACGCTTTTATTATCCCCATCATCACTCGAACCAAACACTGAGTTGATCACCACAAGCTACCGACCATGTGCATGAACTCTCAAAACCTGCATGATTCAACAATGCATGCCGCCCAAAACCTGTGTGCTTTAAAGATGCATACACCAAAACTAAAGCCAAGTACCAAAACCTGTCACCCACAAGATCTGCCAAGAACGCCCCAGAAACATCTCATGCCTCAACCCTAAAATCAGCACCAAGCCAATAAGCCATGATCATACTTCCGTATTCAAGGCCACAACATGCCTTGAACCGCCATTGTTCATGGATGAATAATTAAGCCAATTCTTTTTGGAGACATGAACTCAAACAATCTTCCAAACCAACACTAAGAAGCATCAAAGATGAAATCAACATAATAATGTTAACTCCATGAGATACCATACACAAAAGGCCACCCATCTATCAAATGCAATACATAAATCATCAGTGATGAGAGCCAAATGCTCAGATTCCAAACAAAGCTAGCTCTATTACTAATTCACAAAACCTAATCAGACTTTGATCCATACTTTAGCTTGATGAAAATAAAGTCAACAGTCTCCAAAGGCAAAGAAAACAAGACTACTACATATAGCTCAAAATTACCTTTCAAACATGAGGTCTAATGGTGTCCTTATGACAAACTTGTAGCCTTTGAAAAATCAAGTCTCAAATATATCCTATGATGGTAGAAAGCACGTCAAATTTAACCTAAAAATTTTGGATCCTAAACAGCATATTCTAGAAAAATGAAAAATAGTGACATCTAACAAATGCTTTCAACGAAATATATGATCAGATCATGAAAATAAAATATTTATTAGCTGAAGCCATGAAATCACATTATTCATGTGGTTATTAAATAGCCCATCAACATGTTACAACTTACATTTAAGGAAGCTATCCCTGTCACTAACAACAAAGCCAAACATGGCTTTAGCAAAACCTAAGGATGAACTTCCTAAATAATAGCAAAGATTGGCTTCATAGGAATATGTTAACAAGTAGCTAACTTATGCAACTAACCAATATAACATGTAATGTTACATTATTACAAACATATAAGCTATGAATTCAAACACCCTCCCTTAAAAACTAAACCAAAAACAATTCCACGTTTATCCCTAAACAATACAAACTTATTTTTACCTAGGGGTTTAGACATTATATCAGCAGGTTCTCTATTGTAAGACAATAATAAGGACAAATCTCTTCATTATTAACCAAATGACGGATGTAGTGGTGATGAACTTCAATGTGCTTAGTGCTAGAATGAAAAATTGTGGTCTTTGCCAACTCAAGAACACTATAGTTGTCACAAAAGATTGGTGTGTGTGCAGTTTGATTAGGTTGAAGATCCTCTAATACTGTTTGAATCCACGTTATTTCACAACTTGCACTAACAACTACTTTGTACTCAACTTTGTTGGAGGACAAGGCAACCGTGGTCTGAAGCTTACTCTACCATTAAAATACCCCTAAACCAAGAGTGAAAGCATAACTTGAATCATCTGATCCTGCCCAATCTGAATATGCATATTTTGTTAGCTCAAAATGAATAGATTTTTGATATAGAATGCCAAAGTCAAGAGTTCCTTTGACATATCTATGAATTCATTTGTCGCTTGCCAAATGTTCTTCTTGTGGTTTGGACATGAAGCAAGAAAGACAACTTCTTGCAAAACAGAAACATGGTTAGTGGTAATACGATAAATCAAAATACCTACCAATAGTCGATACATTGTTTCATTGGCCAATGGTGAATCAATGTTAGTTGAGAGTTTTACCCCAACTTCCATAGGTGTAGTCGTCGGATCATAATCATATATTTTAAATTTGTCTAACAGAGATTTGGCATATTTGAACTGGGCTACAAAAATAGTTTGATCAGCTTACCAAAATACTACACCTAAACGATATTGAAGCAGGCCTAGATTTGCCATTTCAAACGCATAACAAATGTCATTTTTCAACTCTTGAATTAAGTTGGCAATACTTCGGGTAATGGCAAGATCATCAACATTAACAACTAGAACCACCTTGTCATGACCAACTAATCTGATATAAAGAATAGGTTCAAAATCACTTATTATAAAACCAAACTCTCAAAGATATTAATCAATTTAGGTCTAGACCAACCTGCAAACCAGATGCTCTTTTTCAAGAACTTAGAATCCCTGCAGCTAAATCATGTGTGCTTCTTCCTTCAAATCTTCATTCAAAAAGGCACTTTAACATCCATCTAATATATCTTCCATCTAAGCTAAGTAAAAATAAGAATGACCATTTGAAATGTTACCATTTTCACAGTAGGAGCAAAATTTTCTTCATACTTCATAGTCTACTCCTTGTACATATCCTTTAACAACAAGACAAGCTTTGTACCTGTCTATAAAACCATCTGATTTACATTTAACTTTATAAATCCATTTACAATTAATGAATTTTTATCTCAGGGTAGATCTCACAACACCCAAGTTCTACTCTTAATCAAAACATCATCTCCACCTTCATGGCAGTTTTCCATTTATGCTTCCATTTGGACTCTCCAAAAGATCTGGCTCCAATACTTGTGAAATAGCATATGTAAGAGCAAAATTTACCTGCTTACTATTTTGCACTACTTGTTTCCGAGGTCTTGTGGATCTTCCTTCCATTGTTGGTGGAAGCTCACCCTCTCGTACATCCTTCATTGGGGCATTGTACCAATTCAGTCTTTGGAGTTGGCTTGTCTAATCTTTTTATGAATCATTGTTTCCTTCACTAGATCCCTTCCTAGAGTTTGACTCCTCTGGCCTATCCCTCTTTGAGCCATGTTCAACCTTAGTACTTGAAATTGATCCAGAATCAGAAGCAGATATCCATAGATTACTACCAATAGTTAGTTTACCATTGCCTGAGAAAAATGAAATGTCCTCATCTATAGTAGCATCTCTATTTACCACAGCTTTGTTTGTGGAGGTATCTAGTAATCTCTATGCTTTGGGCAACTCACTATAGCCAACAAACATTTACATTTTATTTTTAGCATCTAGAACACTCCTTTTTCTTTAGAAATTAGTGCAAAAGCAATACAATCGAAAATTTAGAAATCACTTACATCAGGTATTCTACTTGACCATGTTTTTTCGGGAGTGATGTTTTGCAGAGCTTTACATGGACTTCTATTAAGGATGTACATCGTAATATTAACAACATCTACCCAATACAAAAAGGTACATTCTAGCTTTGCACCATGCAACATGCCATCTCCATAATGGTCCTATTTATCCTTTCTACGACTCCCTTTTGTTGTGGAGTGTAAAGAGTATTGTTTATGCATACCTTCCCACTTGCAGTACTCCTCGAACTGTTTTGAGACGAACTCGCCTCCATTGTCAAACCTTAGAGCTTTGACTTGGATACTTGACTGTTTTTCACCCAAAGCTTTCTATCCAACAAAGATAGTTCAGAAATCTAGTTTTCTATTTAGGAAGTACACCCACATTTTTCTAGAAAAATCATCAACAATCAACTAGAAATATAGAGCTCCAGATACAATAGGAGTTTTCATTGGACCATGCAAATCCGCATGTACTAGGTCCAATACTTGTGGCCCTCCATGCCTTAAAAATAGCAAACAGATGACACCTTGTACAAATATTCTGACTTTCTTGAATAGATATAAGTCCATCACCGTATTAGACTTGCTTAACATTTTCATATACTAAAAACTAAGGTGACCATATCTTTCAAGCCAAAGAATACCAGTATTTTCAACTGATGCTAGTGCATGTTCTTCTGTTTTTTGGGGGGTTTGTTGGCTTGTATAAACCCCTTTCCCTAATTCCAACAACAATTACTTTCTTGTCATTGTTAGTTACCATACATTTGTTTCTTTGATACTTTACAACAGAACTATTGTTTTTTATGATCTCACTAATATATAGTAAGTTCTTGTTCATATCAAGTACATATCTAATATCCGCAAATGTATATCTAAAAATATTGTTTAATGTTACTTGAAGATCCCCACAACCTCTAGTAAAGTGATTCCAAGTGTCACCCAAGGAAACAAATTATTTACTACTATTGCCTTCAATGACATTAACATAACAGCCTTTACAAGACTTATAGCGTCGTGATGCTCCCGAGTCAAAGTCCCTGATTCGTGACTTAGTGGACCAGTCCTAGGATGCTACAAACGCAAAGTCACTTGGTGCCTTCTCTTTATTTCCTTCAACAATGTTGGCATACCACAATTTCTATTGTGATCTTGTTGACGCTTGCAACAATCCTTCTTAAAAGGACCAAGTTCCTTACAGTAAAAACACTTCCATTCAGACTTCTTCGAACTAGTGTTGCTTTTGGAGGCTTCTTTTGATGACCAGCTTGCATAGCATTGTCTTCCCTTGCCCTTGAAACGTGCACTCAATACAATCTCTGTAGTAACTGAGGTTGACGCTATTATAAGATCTTGGCTCCGCTCTTTCTACATGAGAAGTTTGCATGACTTCTCAAAGTCAAGAGTTTGTCTCTCCACAATCAAGTGCAGTGACCCAACAAATGAGTCAAAGGCAATAGGCGAATTGTGCAATATCAATGACACCTTATCACAAGCATCTACCGTCTATTCAGCTTCTAGCTGATCACAACGATCCTTTAGACATAAGAGACACTCTGAACTAGAAGCTCCTTACTGCAACTTAGTGGAAAATAACAAATTCTTCAAATATAAAGCCCTTCTGGCTTCAAATGCTTGATATTTTGTAATTAAATCTTTCCACAACTTAGATGCTAAAGTTGAATCTCTAACCTCAAGTACTAAATTATCAGCAACAGACAGTTTTACCAAAATTAATGCTTCCCTATGTCTCTTATCATAGTCATCAACATTATTTGCAGGCTGTCGTTCTTTGTCTCGTACAATTTGATCAAGGTTTCTATACTTGCACACCATAAACATTTTATGACCACTTTGACCACAAAAACAATTGTTCACGAAAATCTAGAAGACTTCTGACAAAAAAAATCTTCACCACTAATTTTGTTTCCCTTAACCAAACTACCCTGTAAATTTTCAGATCTAGACTCTTTCCCATTCACCAAATACAGAATTAACTTCTTCCCGGCACTTTTAGGTAAATATTTAAAAAGTTTAGAATACATAAACTTTAAAAAATTATTAAATAAATCAAATGAATAAAATTACCACCATGTGACTTCAACTTTTTAGAATCTGAACTTAATCTTAAAATTATGAAAATTTATCAAACCAAAAAACTGTGCATTTCCTTGCTAGGTTATTCTTGCCCCTGCAATCTACGCTTTGCAGCCAGGTTGTTTTGGCTTTCCATTGACAGTATTTTGCTATTCTTTGATGGCAGAAACTGATTGCAGACACCCTCCCTACCACAGAACCATGGCACTCCTTACCAAGTGCTTATTCCACTGGTTCAGACACTTATACCAGCACTTCTCTAATTTCTTCATGTCTCGGTAGGAGATTAGCTTCTCTGGGAAACCAAATTACTGCACTTCACTCACTGATTGATTCTTCTTTTTGTTTGTAGCGCCTCCTACTATTGGGTTCTGAGTTCCTTGTCTGTACACAGGTTTAAACAGCTATTTCGCGCACGTAAACAATACCTAACAGCTGCACCTCGCATTTAAAAAACAAAAAATGAAAACGTCCCACTACTTATAGGACCCACACTTCCTCTTAATGTCTTTTCTTGTTTAAAAATGACACCTTATGGTTAATGCAAACCAGTTAATGTTCCTGCAAAAGAAATAGAAGAATTGTAGCTTCCTGCAACAATGGTGCTTCTGCAACTCCAATGCTTTGTCAAACTTTCTCAGCATCAAAACTTTGTCAAACCATCCCTTTTCTTGCCTAAATGAGTTTCCTTTATTTCTCTTGCCAACTACAGGTTTACCAAAACCAACCATTAACTAACAGAAATAAAAGTAGAAGTATCAAAATGACTTTTGATCCTCATGGCAGCACTCAGAATTTTTTCTTCATGTCTGAGCCTTCACATAGACGTCCTCCTTCAAATGATTACACGCCCAGCTTCAAAAACAATGGTGCTTCTGCAACTCCAATGCTTTGTCAAACTTTCTCAGCATCAACACTTTGCCAAACCATCCCTCTTCTTGCCTAAATGAGTTTCCTTTATTTCTCTTACCAACTACAGGTTCACGAAAAACAACCATTAACTAAAAGAAATCAAAGTAGAAGTATCAAAATGCCTTTTGATCCTCAAGGCGGCACTCAGAATTTCTTCTCCATGCCTGAGCCTTCACATAGACATCCTCCTTCAAATTATTACACACCCAGCTTCAAAAACAATGGTGCTTCTGCAACTCCGATGCTTTGTCAAACTTTCTCAGCATCAACACTTTGTCAAACCATCCCTCTTCTTGCCTAAATGAGTTTCCTTTATTTCTCTTACCAACTACAGGTTTACCAAAAACAACCATTAACTCGTATTCATTCAGGCAATTCACCCAGCTCCTAAAACTGTGGCTCTGATACCATAAAATCTTTATTAGCTGAAGCCGTGAGATTACATTATGCATGTGGCCATTTCATAGTCCATTAACATGCTACAAATAAGGAAGCTTTCCCTGTCACTAATAACAACAAAGCCAAACATAGCTTTAGCAAAACTTATGGATGAACCACATAACTAAAAGCCAAGATTGGCTTCGAATTAATATGCTAACTAGCTTACTAACTTATGCAACTAAACAATGTAACACGTAATGTTACATTATTACAAACATACTAGCTAAGTATTCTAACAGAAAACAAGCACTGGCCACCTCCAAAAATACTGCAATAATCCCACATCCATCACTAAGAAATGTCCTTTTTCACACTATTTTTCTTAATATCTTCTCTTTAGAAAAGCGCCCCTATGGAATACTAAATTACAACCAAGCATTTTCCTATGTTTTGCCTTTGTCCATGCTTCAATGCGCCCAATAGATATAAAGGACCAAAATCTGGGGGTTTAAAAGCATTAGGCTCTAGTATCATGTGAGAATTAAGTGCAGAGTCTCATGATAGGCAGAGAAGTAAACCCGCACATAAATAGATCAATGCACAAGAACACCATGATATGGTGGATGCCCTTAAGGCACCCTAAATAAAATATACTCAATATAGAATCAAAAAAGATAAGATAAGATACGATAAGATAAATATATTAAATGTCCAACGAACGACCACAAAAGTAGGTCAATGGGACTGCACCAATACAAAAGAACAAAAAAGAGTCATGGGACCAACAAGGTCTCTGAAAACAACCAGAGACGAGAAGAAGAGAAGAGAAGGAGGAACGGGCGAGAAGGACTCCTGAGAACATATAACAAGCGGGGGAAGGAAGAGAAGGAAGAGAGGGAGAGGAGTCCCCCTTAACTGACAACCGAAGCAAACTAAAAGAAGTTGTGTAAGATCCGAGGTGCTGAGTCCAGAGGAGGGGAGAGCTTTCTGCGTACGTCTAACCGTCACTGGTCTGTGAAATAATACCTCTACTCCGAACATATCGTGTCTGGTAGTCATGAGTGGTATCACTATGCCGCTTAGTGCCCCTTCTAGATGAGAGCACTGTGAAAAAGGAAGTGATACGTTGCGTAGTTACCTGCCTAGAAGGGGGCTGAAGGGTCTCCTCCCGAAGCCTAAGAGCCTCATGAAGATAAAGAGCAAGGCATCTCTGATCATTGTATCTGAAGAAGTCAGTGAATGATTGACACTCTCTAAACAGACAATGATATCTTTCTCTGATCTCGTAGTAGATGGGGCAATGGAAGATGAAGTGCTCTTCCGTTTCGATCTACTAGAGGGAACAGAGTTGGCAAATCCGCTCAGAATGGTCAACTTGATGATCACTCTCAACCCTAAGTCTATAAGAACCAACCCTAAACTGACCAAGGGAGATACGAAGGGCGTGTCTCCAATGCTAGGAAATATACTAGGGCTAAGAGATAAGACCATTGTTGATCTCAAGAAAATGTGCGGCATAGAAGGCCATCTTCGGACAAAATCCACCAAGAGGGTAGGTCCAGGTACACTGGATGAATTGCCTGTATATATCATCTCTGATGATTTTGTTCAGATCCTGCTTGCTCGGAAGGAGATGGGCGGGAGTGTCCAGGGAGAAGCTATATGGTGGGAGGTGATCTGTCTGAATACCAATGGACTCAAGAAGTCGTGAAACACCGGCATACCAACAACGAGAATGACCCGAACGATCAACTGAAGCAATGGCCACTGAGGAGTAGTAAGTGAGGTAAGGATATTTATCCCTACCCGCAAGGGAATTAGCAAGCTTCCGAATACGATGTAGGACGAAAACCAGGCCAAAAATTGTTTCCAAACGAAAGGGACGAACTCCAAACTCTGCTAAGATAATACTATGAGGAATTGTTTCCTTACATCTGATGAAACGTCTGAGAAGAAGGATATGAACTCTTTCCACAGCAGCCTAGTCGGACTCAAGTAAGGAGGGCCTCCAAACCTCAAATCCATAAAGAACGGTGGGTCTGACAAGAGAGTCGAAAAGGGATAACTTGGACAAGGTGTCCTGGAAGTGATGGCGGAAGCACTGTCTCTCCAAGATCACCAAGGAGCCATAGCACTTATTAACCCGGGGTTGAAGTGCAGGTTGTAAACTAAAGCGAGGCCCAAAGAAGAGTACCCCCAAGTAAGTATAAGAGCAGTTGATCTCAAGCTCTTCCCCCTTGTAGAAGAAACGAAACTCATATGTCTTCAGGGCATTGAAGATCATGACTTTGGTCTTAGCAAGGTTAACTGTCAGTTGCCTGTGGTCACAAAAGAGGGCTAAGGCATCCAACTGTCTCTGTAGGCCCTTTGTCAAGGAGGCCAGAAGGACCACATCGTCCACAAAAAGAAAAATATAGATCAAAACCTAGTGGAGAAGACACTTGTCACCATCTTGGATGTGATTCCTGAGAAATTCCTCCAACTCATCAATATAGATACTAAACAATGTAGGCGACAAAGGGCAGCCCTACTTGACCCCAATAGTACTCCTTACGAAGTCAGAGAGCCCAGTAGCCGTCCGAAGACGACCTAGAACCTCCTCATATAGGCGCATGATGGCAGCTAAAAGAGTCTCAAAGATACCAATCTCTCTAAGCCTCTGAAAGAGAGCTTCCCGCAAAACAGATTCGAAGGCTTTCCGAAGGTCGACAAAGCAACAAAAAACCTTGGAAGAACAATGGCGTGCTTCCTCAATGATGGCCCGAAGAGTGAGGATGTGGTCAGAAGTCTAGTAGGTTGGACGAAAAAGAATGAATTATACTAAATGTGAAAGGATACGAAATTTAGATATATATTAAATCCAAATTTGAGCTTAATGAATGAAGTGCATCGCCCCTTATACAACTAATCGTGATATGACAAAAGGAGAGCCAACACTCTAGCCTACAATGTCAATATGTCTCCCAAAGGTATACCACAACATTGATAACTCAATGAGCCCAATAAGAAAGCTTTGATACAACATTTTTCAGGACTTCCTGATTGGATTTTGAGAGTAACTTTCACAAATAGTATTTTGCACCCTTTGATCGCATTCTACATATTTTAAGCTTTTTTGAAAATCGAACGGGGTTTTTTTAAGCTACAGTAACAAATTTATGGCGACAACAAGCTAGTTGTCTCAATTGGCACTTTGTCCCTCTGCCACATGAATCAATCTTCCCTTTTTGAGAAGAAATGGCCACATGTTAGAAGATGTGAACACAAAAAGAATGAAGAGATGAGAAAGGCACTCAGCACTCATTGAGAAATGTTTGGTGCTCATATTTACTATGCTAAAAGAGGTTACAATATAGTTAGGAAAGTTCATAATTGAACAATAGTTAATTGATAACTAATAGTTCATTAAACATTAACTAATATCAATGTTACGCTGACGTGTTTTGGGGATTTGGAGGAGTGTCCCCAATTTTTTTTAAAATTATGACACTTTTACTATAAAAAGTTGTTAAATTTACCAATAACATTGAATTCTAATCTCGAAGGTACCTGAAAAACATTAAATACAGTTTAAACCTATAAATACCATTGAATAAAATTAAACTATTTAAATTGTCCCCCCATCCACGAAACTTGGGTAACTATGGCTAATTTACTTTGATACCCCCCAAATGACTAAACAAGAGACGTGTTTGTCACAAATTTTTACAGATACAATAAATCCAAGGAGTTTAGTTATTAATGTTGTAAGTTACTCCTTAGATATGACTTTAACATTTGCAATAGTCGTCTGATGTTTTGCTACCGTCCAATGTATAAGCCTCAACATAAACAACAATTGAAAAGGACAACTAACAACAAAACCATGATCAGGTCATGTGGAAATAAGATATGACAAGTGGTCCACCAAGTGTTCATAGAATGATTCATTGACCGGTGATGAATCATCAATGGCTAATAATTTCAGCCCAACTCTATAATGTTGAAATCGTAATCTTGGAGATGTTGATCAAAGAGAATGTACTAAGCTTGTAGAGCCTACTCAAGTCCGCACAAGGACCCAAATGAGAATGTTAAAGTAACTGAAAATCTTTAGGTAGCACCACATAGGCCTCATCCAAATTTCAAGAGAGAAGCAACTAAAATGTGACCATTTTTGTAGTATTCGTTGTAGGAGTAAAAAGTAACTCTGCAATAGGAGAAATAACCATCTTTGCAATAGTAGAAGAAATAACCATCTCCTCATGTTGCTCATTTATTCCCCTATTGTGAAAAGCCTTTTGCAACAAGATGAGAAAAGTGACCATGCTCTGCTAAGTTGCTAACCTTTGAGCTAGTGCATGTTGTTGAGTGGCATGTCCTACCATCTCACCAAGCGCCGTCAATGCATCCTGGATAGTGGAGTCTCCATTCACAAATAGTTGTGCATCTAAATAGAAAGTGCATCCTTCTAAGGCATTGCATCCTCCTACACAATCTGTATAGTGGATATTCCCTCCACAATGAGTGCAAGTAAGTTGACTGAAGTAAGGTCAACAAGCCTGTGAGGAATTTCATCCTCCAGCACATCCTAAATTTTGGGGTCTCCTTTAACGCATGCTTTTAAGTTGATTGTAGCAGAGTCAACAAAACCTATACTAGCCTCCTTGCCCAATGCCCAAGGTAACTACCCATGTCCTATGTTTCATATCCGACAACATCACAGTTCTACCTAGAGGAATTTACATACAATATTGTCATATTTCTGTTAACTAACAGAACATACGAGATTTTCTTATGCATGCTACAGACATGCCTAACATTCCTTACAAATAATTTTTTAGCATTATTCAACACAATGTGATGCACATATCTCATATACCCTTCTACAATGCAAGTGACTCTCCATCTCCTGATAAAAGTGAATTAAAAATCGCATTAAATGTTACATACCAATCCCTACAACTTGATAAAATTTTGGATGTGCCGGAATCAATGAACCAACAATTGGCATCACTATCAATTGAGCATGATGCCATGAAAGTTTACACTTATTCAAATCCTCATCCAACTACTGATATATTGTTTCATCCCGTGGCTTTTTGTTGTGCTGGTAAAGATCGTATTGTCGCTTTCAACAATCCTTTTTGACATGCCTAAACTTATGAGAGTAAGACATTTCACTTGGTATCTAGAAGATTCACCGGAGTGACGGCTCCATTTCCCTTTGACTGGGCATTCAATGCACTCTCTGATTGTCCACGACTTGACTCAATTGATTGTGTTTGTCTGTGTTCCTTTTGCAGCAAATAAGAACTCACTTGATCAAATGTCAGGGTCAAGCTTTTTGCCATCAAATGTAGGGCCTCCACAAATGATTCATAGTTGGGTTACAAGCTATTCAGAACAAGCACCACCAAGTCGTCGTCATCAACCTTTTTATTGATGTCACTATGTTGGTCTTGGATATCTTTCATCTGAAGGTCTTCTAACAAGGACTTGCTCTCCATCATCCTTGTTGAAAAAAACAATTTTTTCAAGCATAAAAACCCGACTCTTCTCTAAAGTCACGTACATGTTATTCAGACTTATCCATAGCACACTAGCCTCAGTGTCGTTCCCAACCTCAAGTAACTAATCTTTTGAGACCAATAGCTTTAGCAACAACAAAGTCATGCCATTTGTCATAATCCACAAAATCCGCAACAAAGCTTCCTTCATCGCCAAAAATGATTTTATCGTAGTCCCAATTTCTACAATCATCAAAATCTTGTGACTCCAAACATTGTAATTCTGGACGGTCAACATCTGCACCTCCAACAGAACAGCAGATTCTGAATGTCCACCATTTTTCACACAATATTTGATTTTTCACCCCACCAATCAATGCAACAGGAGAAAGTACAATCTGCAATCTGGAACTTTGAATTTTGTCATGCAAATTGATGCAATAAATATAAGTACAGTCAATATTCTGACTTTTGACCTGCAAACAAAAATACATTATCACAGCACAATGTTTGAAGAACTTACAAATTTTCTGATCTCTCAGGAAATCGCTGCCAGAACACACGCCCTTGATTCAAAAACCCTTCCGCTGGAAATTGCAACTCAGAACTTATGAAAAATACGCAAATGCCAAAAACAATGCCCTTGAAGACATTTTGCCCTCCTTCGAAATAAGGAAACCTTGTCTTTACTATTTTATGCATCTGAAATGACTGTATCAATGAATCCTGCAATTGGAACTTCATGCTCAAGGCAAACTCGCAAATGGTATATTCATTTATTTTTCTGCAACAGTTAAATCTTGTTCTGCACAAACAGACTCAAAAAACCCTCGAAAATGTCTGATAACTACATGAATTTGGCGTAACCTCGAAAATAACTATTTGGCCAAGTCAGCTACAAATTGTTTTTCCATGTTTCTACCCTTCGACGTCAGAAAAACGCGTCTGAAAATTACAGAAGCAACTGTAACGAAAAAACTTTAGAAGTCACCCTGAAACTCGCAACTTTGCCCTCGAAATCAGAGAAATCAATGGCGTCTTTGTATACTTTGATTAGAAATCACGATTTCTTCTCAAAAATGACAGATAATGAATCTATTTGTCTCGTGCTGTTAAGTTCTCATGCCCTAGCAGCACCCACATTTTCCAGCCTTCGTTTTTCCTTTTGAACTCTGCAAATCTCCGTTATTTTTGACTGTATTTCGACCCACTCACATGCCCTAGCAGCGAGGTGCTCTGATCTGCAACCTTTTCTTCTACTCCTCGCCGTTCATACCCTACTCCAAAGGCTTTCCCAAACTTCATACACTTTGAGCACAAATAGCTTTGATACCAATGTTAGAAGATGTGAACACAGAAAGCATGAAGAGAAATGAGACAGGCACAAGGCACAAGGCACACATTGAGAGGTGTGTGGCACTCGTATTTATTATGCTGAAAGATTACAATATAGTTGGGGAAGTTTATATCCGGCCATTACTTAGTTGATAACTCATAGTTCATTAAACATTAACTAATATACTTTAATACATTGCTTCCCGTTCTGATTTTTTAGCATAAAAACTTCAGTGCCAACATGATTCTCTTCAATTTGGTGTGGTGTAATCTATTTAAGCTCCCTTTTTACTAATTCAGAAGATTCTCAAGTGAATATGCCACCCTTCACCAAGAAAATGAAGGGTTAGCAATTACGACCATTCCTTTCACAATCACAAGGTTCACACAATTCATATGTGAAGCAAGAATCTGAGAACCCACCAGAGGCATTGGCTGAAGTAGAGCATTAGGAAGCGAAGGCTAGTGCAACGCCTAAGCAGGATCAATTGAGTGAAGCCCTGAGTTCTGCACAAAGATTGGCTATTTTGGTTTGCGGACAAACACAATTTGGACAGCCCACTTCCGTCCCATTGCCATCTGGAGTAGACACACAATTGTCTGTCTAAATCTTCTTCTTCTCTTTTTTTGGGGGGGCGGAAGGAGGTGGACAGGGAGAGGGATAGCATAGGCAGCTCAGGAATACTTCGACTTAATGTAGTAAATACTAAATAACCATGTTGTGATTATGTTTTGAAAAACATATTTTATTAAGTTAATTATGTTAGTTCCGATAATTTTGAAAAGGTCTAATCAAATGTTGTACCTTTGATAATAACCTTAAACTCGTATTTATGTTCATTCTTTTGATAATATAAAGAAATCATTCACTTGCTATCTATTGTTGTTATTTGCATCCATAACTGATTGATAATTGCTGTCCTATTCTGCTATTTCATTCTGTTGTTATACTGCTGTATTGTGCTTTCCAAGCTGTAAAGAGAACATAAGGCCAAAATATATGTTATCAAATTTGTGCTGAGGATTAAACCTGCAAAAAATTATATTGGGAACAAAATAATATAAAGATGGATATTCCGACACATATCCAAGCTCAACATCAGGTGAGGCTGATGAAAATGAAGGTTTAAGAACAACTTCTAGTGAAAAAGAAACATACCAATTATCCTCAACTCAAAGCTTAAGACTTGTTCTAACTTTCCGGCAAGGAAAAATTGGAAGAAAATGCAACAAAAAGATGCATAAAAAACATTTTTAAAAAATAAAATACACAAGTCTGGCAGAATCACCTATCTTAGCTCAAGCATGTCAGTTTTACCGATTTTAAGATAGCTAAACTCAAAAGAGTCATAGGAGACACATGAGAACAAACACCCAAAAGCCTGAAAAGGTGGGAACTGGGTTTGTGCTTTCACCCTAGGGGTAGTTAAAAATGTAGTGCTTGATAGGGAATAAAATGCAAATTGGTCAGCAGACTACGGCAGAGCATAGTTGTTCAAAAATTAGAATCCAATCTCTTGTAAAGACAGGAATATTGAAGAGTGTAACTTGAAAATAGAGTTTTGTGTCATATCATTCATACAAGGCCTATATCCATAGTACAAAAAGGGTTCATATAATATTGATGTTAGTCCAGTGCAATAATAGTCCCACCATGTGTGAATGTCCTGACCTGAGCAAGCGTCAAATAAATTCAATTAATTCACTAAACCTAGTTACTTGATCAAGCCCCGTATCCTAGGTCAAGGACATTCATAATAAACCAGTTTACAAACCACATTCTGTACATGTAATGATAGAATAACTAATTTTCACTTCAACACTTCTACAAACATAATACATAATACAGCTTGGGAAAAAAATATTAGTGCAGAATGTATGAAGACATTGTTTCTATATGCGTACACATATCATGCCACCATGTGCCAAGGAAGAGAGCTACATACACACTGCAGTAGCAGACGTGTCAACTTTTAACAATTCTAATAGGAAGTTTCCATAGCATACTACCATATACGCTTATAATATTCATGACACTGCCCACCGCCCTCCCCAAAAAAAATTTAAAAGCAATTTTACTGTGAAGTAATATAATAGAAATATGACCAGTGCCAAACAATTACAAGAAACAAGATAAGAAGCACTTTCATATCTGTACAGCATGAACTCACCTGGCGAGATATATCAAACTGTGTTAATATCACATCAGCTGCCTTTAAGGTCTTGTCAATATTTTCATGTGCTTTTCTGATAGCATGTGTGCGTACCTATGCAATGAAACACAACATCTAAAATGACATCACTGATGAATGAACAAAGTAGAAAAACACACTGCATCTTTACTGATGACTATAAATATCAAATGAAAAAAATTACAAAACAAAGAAAAACTCGAAAACAGAAAGGCTGCAAGTATTTTCAACATAAAGGCATACTAGAATATAGTTAACATATTGTAATCAATCTCACTTGAGTCTTCTATCTCAAAGGCGTTGTCAGATGCCAATAATAATCTATTTATTGATTTTGATTTTTACATTTGTTTACACCGTACAGCATACAACTTTCCATCATTAGGGAATTAATAACAATGGAAAGCAAGAGGACTACAAAGGCCATTGCATTCCTGCACTATCGACCCCCAACTATGAAACCATGTAGAGAAAGAACATAGCTTATATGCATTTCTTGTCCTGGCAACCATGATATCTTTATGTTTACGTTGCCAATTCTAGTATGCTGCCATCAACCATAAGGTCAAAGACATAGTTGTTAGTTACATTCTTGAGTGTTTAGTTGGCCTGATGCATTTATCCTATTACTCCCTAATTTCTTGTGAATGCTTAATTTTACACATTGTTTATACGGTAATTTTTGCCTCTCAGTAATTGGTTTGTACATGTTAACCGTCAGCTACGAAGCACTTAGCAGCTTTATATATAAAATCAATTGGGGAATCGTGTTCATAATCATGAAAAAAAAATGCATTTTCCCATATTTTATGACTTGTACGATCTCCGAAGTCTTTGTGCTGAGACCAATCTGGATCTGAGCAGACTTAGCAAAAAGGTTTGGCCAAGTCCAGGTCTTGTTACATTGTATGCAGCAAAAGATAAGAACTGTCCTTAAGGTATAATAATCAGAATCTTAAAAACGGGATAGTGAAAGAAGTAGAAAACAAGAGTAAAAGCCACATCCTAATCTTATTTCTTCGTAAGGAAAAGGAATGTGAAATCAATAAACTGTGCTGGAGAGAGCAGTTCCTAAGAACCCAAACCCCATGGGCCATGAATGGTGTAGAATAGAGCATAACTTGAACCCAGTGCTATGATCTATGCAAAGGATCCACTGGAGGTTGCGAATGGTCCAATTTTTGAGCCCCAGGTAGTCCAGTGAAAGGTGATGGAGTCTATGAAATGTTAAATAATAAATATAGAATACCTCCTCTAAAAAATAGAAGCAGCATGCTTAGGAGGAAGATTTCTGGTGACTGCAGGAGATGGGGGCCTGAATGTAAGTAGAGTTGGCTTAAGAAAGAAATTTTATTGCTACATGGCACCAGCAATAGAGAATTTTTCTGGCCCGAGGGTTTGTGGTGTCATGGTAATGGGAGACACTCATAAGAGTGCGACCAGGTTCAAATCCCCCACTGCAATAAGGTGGCCCTGAACTCTAGCTTACATGCGGAGAGGTAGCGGTGTAGCAATTATGGGGTATATTTGATCCCCTTGTTCCCATTCCCATCCCCGTGATGTTTTCCTATTCAAATATCAAGTTAAGGATTTTGGGGACACTTCCAGGCATCTACTTTTCATGTTCCCACATTTCCCCGTCCCCCAAATGGCGCCTTGGTGGAACTTCTATCTTAAGAATGTAGCTCAAGCTTACCCGACACTGTGTAAAAGGCAGCCCATAACCTTGCCCCATATTTACTGAGAAAAATAACCTTGCCTAAAAATTTATCGAGTAGAAAAGTAACTTTTTTTATTAGTTTTGTGGAGGAAAAAAAGTATTAAATAAACCCTATTTCAAATAAACTACTAAAAAGTGTATCAGAGCTGAAACTATGGTATATACAGGAACATTTCAGTGCAAATGGATAGTAAATTAACAAATAAACATTTCTGCAGCTGTGTCCAGAATTATCCAATAAAATGCAGCACAGCAAGCATAACCTCAAAACCTTAGTTAAACCATGCTTCAACTAATGCTCCTAAAAACATTTAGTGGAGCTATACACTAGACCATTTCAGGCAGGGTAAAAGGCTAATAAATTAATGAAAGACTGATTCAGCTGATGCTATTGAAAACGTGTAGCAAAGTTTAAAGTATATGGTACACTATGGCTATATGGCCCCTACCCCCTATATAGACGGGGGATAGGGCTCCGAGCGGTTCCAGAGAGGGAGGTGCCCTATCCGCCCCTATCGAGCATCGGGAATATCAAAATCCCGGGGCCGAGTTTTCCTGCGAGAATATCTTCCCCTCTGGACTTTTGGGCTGAATACTCGAGCTCAAATGACTGTTTGAGTGTGAATGGCTAACAAAATAATGAATGAACCATACATCAGCTGATGCTCCTAGAAACATGTAGCCGAGGCGTAAGTATAATATACACAAAAGACCAATTCAGTGCAAAAGGCTGGTAAATTTACTCAGCAATTATTGGTGGGATCATTGTGTAAGAATTTAAATGAATCATTTGTGGTGAAATTCATATGTTAAGTTGAAAATGACAATTCAATAGCTTTTATTGACGTTTTTCATACTAATTTGCAACTCCGCAGAACTTGCTTCCGAATAATGCTAAATGACTCCGATATAAACCCAAGAATTTATATTTATATCATTCCCTTGATCACAACATTTCCTGCACTTCTAACAAAAAGTGAGACAACATAAATCAGGCTTTTTGATTACCCTATACCTACATTGCCAAGAAAAGGAAATGGAAACAGGTCCGAAATGTGCAAATGCTGATTTTCAAAAATTCCTTATGTACAAAACGGCATGGAAACATCCATACAATATGTATAATATTAAAGCCTAAAGGCATAATACTCATTTTTAGTCCATAAAAGACAAAGCACTTAAAAAATATAATATTCATAAATGAGAGTGTGTTTTAGGATTGCATGTAGAGTGTATGTACGGGCTTAAGTTAGTGTCTTCTAGAAGTTTAGTTTTCCCTACCATCTCCGGTATGTATTCAAGATTGGGTGGCGTTTCCGGAACATGTCCGTACTATTTCCATACCCAAAACGTCCAGACACAGGTACGGGGATCCCTGAGTCTACCTGCAACGTAGCCCTATACATTCATTTTTTACTAATTACGACACAAATTAAACAAGCGAAGAACAGCCTCCCCAGAAATCAAAGCAATGACCTCGGGATCTTTACGGCTTAAACAAATCCGCAATTCAAATGAAACAATTTTATTAGTGTCCATGAGACCATAATAGTTTATGGAATGGCAAAGCCAAAACTGCATTCCACGGCAATTTTAAGGGCAGCTAGATCAAAAGCTACCTTCTAATGCAAAATTAACACATTCAAAGAGTGAAGGGCAATGAGATCCAAATCACCATACTGCAGATTCCTTGGGTAGGATGGACCTTTTAGCCTTTTATCGCTAGTGCAGATAAGAAATCCCCTGCTTTTGAGACTCTTGAATCTTCAGAGATGGAAGGCATAAAATCATATCCTGACAAGATATGGATGATTTATATTTTCCCAAGCTCTTCTGGATTAAATGCCTAGTAATTTATAACCGACAATTTGAGCATGATGCCTCACTCGTTATCAGGAAATATAAATTACCAGGTACATCATCCAGAAGAGTTTTGAAAAATATTTACCTACCAAAACCTCCAATATAAAGATATTTTTAGCTAAATCACAAGATTTGATTGAAAAAGGTTAAGCCAAAGATGTCCTTTACTGCACATCTTAAGTACACAAAGAACTGCAGTTCTATTTGGAAGGGTAGATTTTTTAAATGTTAGTTTTGATTACAAATTCCCCTGCGTTTACAAGTCTCTGATGTTATGAACAACATATTATAATCCCAAGCATAACATTTAACCGGCATTTCAATCGAGCTACATCAAGGAAACGAAATTGCCATGCAGTTCATCCAGAGGATTATCGAAATATTCTTTCCTACATAAACCTCCTATAAAGTCTCCTTTTAAGGCAAATTTCAAGGGCACGGAGAGTAAAGCACCTCTAGATCCAATTAACAGTGCTGCAGCTTCCTTCTGGAGGGTGAGCTTTTAAGTGCTAATTTTGATTTTAAAAAATTCCTTGCTTTTACCAGTCTTGCACCTTAGAAACGACAGGCATACAATCATCCCTCAATATATGGACGATATATCCTCTTCCAAATGAACTGCATAGTAATTTTCAACCTACGTTTCGAACGAGCTACGTCACTAATCATCAGGGAAACAAGATTACGAGGCGATCATCCTCAAGAATTGAATAAAACAAAATTACTAAGCAGATCATCCACAAGTGTCTTAAGTGCCAAAACCTCCGATCTAAAATTTTATTTTCCCCCTGAATTGCTAAAATCTGATTGGAAAGCTTTTTTTCGTTTCCTAAGTTACTAGAATTTGATTGAAATCTGATTGAAAAGCTTTTTTTTCGTTTCCTAAGTTACTAGAATTTGATTGAAAACAGTTCGAGCTATATTTTCCTGACCTGTGTAGGGCGCATGGCAGTCTCGAGCGTGGAAAGACGGTGATCGAAAGATCCCAGGATCGAAACCATCTTCTCCGTTATCATCTCGCTTTTCCCCAGGCTCTCCCTCATCATCTGCGCCCGCTCCGTCAGGCTCTCCATTGCAAGGGGAACCCCCATTTTCTGAACAAAAGAATATATACAGCAAAACCCTCGCCAAGACGATATATATGAAATGTATATACTCTTCTTTTATTTACACATTCATCTGCAACGCCAGTTCAGAGTAATGACGATCATCAACTGAAGCTGTTGTGCGGTACAGAGCAATTTATACGCCTGGGGTCGCGTCCACGTCATTCGTCCGCGTGGAGACGCAGTTCATTTTCCAATCTTTGTCTGGACTCTTTGGGCGTCTGGATCTTTGCTTTTTAAATTGGGAAATGAGACGGTCACTCTAAGTTTGTTATCTAATAATTGCGAGATTTTGATGCTTTCGTAATCTGACGCTTAATTTTATACACGGGCACCTGTAAACTTCTGAAGGTCTGTTATTCAGTAAATTTCACCTTCCCAAGGTGCGTTTCTAGTATGGAAAAATAATTGCTTAATTTGTTTATAAACGGTTTTTCCTTGGCTGAAAGTCAGAGAGGCCACGGTTTAAATTTGACGGCTTACTGTACGTTGTTTATTTTTTTTTATGGGCGTTCCTTACCTTTCATGCTTGTTCAACCTTACTTGATATTTGATTTTTTCAAATGTAGCGATATGTTTTAAGGTAAAGGTATGATATTTTTATTTTTTTAATTGGAAGATTAATAGTACGCGAATTATATCCACTAGATTGTTTTTTTTGGTTTAGTGAGTCTCTGTCAAATGTGTCTATGATATGCACTGGTCTCATTTTTTTTTTGGTATTTTTTAGGATTTGTACTTTAGTGGAGGGTTATAGAGCGCCTACCTTGTTGTCGAACTACAATTCACTTGTTTTTTTTTAATAACTAGCAATCGTATGTGCACAATGCAATGTGAACGTCGAATGGTATATGTTATTTGATTTAGAGGGATATTTATTATTTTTGTAATTGATGTTGATAAGTGGTGTGATTGATTTTGTAAGTGTAGGAATAAAGATGAAACATTACATTTAAAGGTTTTATCTGTACATCTCAAATTTGTTACAAATTCGTACATATACATTTGCAAATCTTATATCATAAGTGGTAGCATTTTGTGGACTATTTTATTTGAACTATACATGAATACATGAAAACTTTCGTACATTTGTAGATTTTATATCATGAGTGGTATCCTTTTGTGGCCTTTTTTTTTACGCTAAACATGAATACATTTGATACCGCTTTGGATAGTTAATTACTTTTGTAGTAATGTGGTTTGTAATTATTTGGGAGAAATTGTGTTTATGTTGTAACGTGTTTGAGATGGTGGTTGCATCAGTTGTTTGGTTGGTTTTTTGTTGAAAAAGACTTTTTTGTATTGTCGATAATATGTTGGTAAGGGGTGTGATTGCTAGTGGAAGTGTAGGAATATAGATTAGACATTACATTGAAAGCTTGTATATTTCAAATTTGTTACAAATTAGTACATATACATTTGCAAATCTTATATCATAAGATCTGAACTAAAAATGAATACATGAAGACCTCAGTACATTTGCATATTTTATATCATGAGTGCTATCATTGAACATGTCATGGTCTGTAGTTGTGCTTGAACATGTCCCAAGTGAAATTGATGTCATGTGGGTTTGGTGAATATCACTATAACTATAATCACTAGTTTATTATCACCAGTGGGATACCTTGTAATCAAGAACCTTGACAAAGTCTAAAGAAACAAAAAGTGTATTTTCAGGCTTTAAGTCCATACAGACCAGTTTCATATTATGCATATCTGTCACAAATCATTGGCAAGATTAGGGGAAATAAATCTATTACAAAATCACAACCTGACAATCCATTAGACAACCAAAGAACAATAAATACAATTGTTGCCTACACACATTATAGAATTTGGGCATAGGTTGTATGTGTAAAGTAAGTGATATGGGAGTCAATGTTTAGGATATTTTCTAAAATGTTTCCAATGGAAACAAAACATAGGACTTGCTAAGGTAAATGCGACAATCTAACCCAAACCGATTCAATGGTAGGATTAAAAGAAGGGAATAGTGTTTCATGATAAGATAATGTGCTTGACATTATCTTAAGAAGGGAACCAAGGTTTTACTAACTAAAATTTTAAGAAAGGCGTCTACTTCAATTATTACCTAGGGCACTCCTAACTTTTAATTTAGCTCGGAAAAAATATATCATTTAATTGTAGAGATATGCCAAGCTTACATTTGTATAGACATGGTAAGAGGATTTTTGAAATACATTAAAAGAAAAACTATAGGAAACATTGACAATGTTTAGGTAGGCTCTAATGACCTCTAAAATAAAAATGTATTTTCAATAGTACTTTTGACAATAAACTAAATAAATTTTGGGATTGTTCCTTTCTTTTGCATCCAAATAATGGTGAAAGAATGGTCCCAGTTGAAAGCACTTTTATAAGACTTTTTAATGTTGAAGCTTATTATTGTAAATTTTGATGCATCCCTCCTCACTTCTCCATAACTATTTCGAGAAAAGAGAAGATTTCTCAGACTTTTAAATGATTTGTAGGTATGGATGTTTGTGAAATAATTTAATAAACGGTCGTTTTCTAAAGCACGATTAATGTAGTCATTAATTTAATGCACTTCTAGTAACTCATTAAAAATGATTAGTTTCAGATCATGCATATTTGCAAATTGCTCAGCAAAACTCACCAAGTTTCTCTAGTTGATTTAGCGAGTCAAGGATTAAAATGCACAAGACAGGGATAAAAACACTTTCATCCCAAAAATAGAGTTGCATCTATGTTTTTCTATGTGCATACAGTGAATGTGATAGATTGGCACAAACAACAATACATTGTTGCTAGAGTAAAACAAAATATCAAGGAATACATAAATTATTACAGCCTGTACCTAGCGAAAAATAGGGGGTTTTAAATCAGAGATACCGAGAATACAAGTAGGAAAAGTGGAAAACGTTACATTCTTTACCTTCCACTAATCGGCATGACGCATTCCAATTTACATACAAGCTCTATACATTCAGAAATTAACCCCCGCATTCAGCATGCAACTACTACAAGCAACAAAAACAGGTTAAAAATGGTAAAAACGTCAAAAACACCCTTCAAATTTAATGTCTTAAGAAAACGTCCAGAGGGCCATCAAATTTGACATAGTCCCGTGAATGTTCGCAAAGCCCTTTCCCATAGGGGGGACACCTTCGACGTAAAAAGGGTGGTAAATAATATTTGTTAGCCGATGGGCTTTTTAAATGGACATGCATTTCCAAAAAAACAAAACCTCAAAACTTGTCTAAGATGTTGGAAAAATAAGTCATAGTCCACCAAAAAATAAGTTTTTGAGATGCATATTGATGGTTCATTAAATTGATTTTGACCTATTGTAGGTGGTCACCCTACATAAATTCAATAACATTTATTGCATCAATAATTACAGTCATCATTGTTTATATATTCAAACAATAAGAAAGGATATCATGCAACATATAAATGAGATTATGTAGAGATACAAAGCCACAAACGAGTTCATAACTAGTTGTTTCATCATAAAGTTGATACTAAGAGCACGCAGTTGTTCAGTTGTGTTATTCTTTAAAAAAATGCGATGAAATAGGGCTCTTCAGAAAGCTTTAGCTTTTGCAGACAAGATATTCAGAGGCATATTTGAGTTTTGGACTTTTGTCTCACGTGACAGTGTCACTTGTTTATATGTATAAATAGACCAACCAACGAGGGGAGGATAAATAATTCAAGCCAAAGCTCAACGCAACGATAATGATGAAGAAAAGGTTCTCTATTGGAAGGTGATGCAATCCATGTTTTTGGTAACCTATTTATCTTCATTTTTTGTCTGATAAGGCTAAAAAAAGGGGATACTTGGTTTTTATATTGGAAAAAATAGTTTTGTTGTAGAGATTGGAAAATATTATGGTCACCGACTAAAGAAGGCCTCCAAACGCATTGAGAGTCAACATTTGTTTCATTCCTCTCTACAACCTCTTTGCTTTAGATTCCATTATTATTGAACCTGATGCAACCAATAATAATAATAATTTTGATATTACCATGGTACCTTTTGCAGAAGGTGACAATGGTTGTGTTTTTAGTGCCAAATGCAGTAACTCAAAAATGTTGGCAACATCTTTAGGTTACACCATTAAACCACATCTATCCCTGATTGTAAGGCTAGACTATTAGGAATGGACCTTGAGTGTAGTCTTATCCATCACAAGACTTGGGTTCAAGTCCCAATATGTGCTTGTCGTCATAATGTAGCCCTAAATAGTAATTTTTCCTATTCTATTTTTTAATTTGACTATTATGCCTTGTTAACTTTTCTCACAAGATCTAGACCAATGGCTTTAGTTAATATTATAAAATATTTGTAATATTCATTTTGGGGATAAAACTGAAATTTAAGGAAATTAGCTCAAACCCCAAATCTGATTTTATATACCAACAATTAATAAGGGCCAAAAAGAACACTCTCAAACCCTAACGACTAGAAGAGAGAGAGAGAGAGAGAGAGAGAGAGAGAGAGAGAGAGAGAGAGAGAAATCCACCATAGAACCACTCAAAAATTATGAGAAGTTATTCCTTAGATTTCCCTTGATTTTAGAAGCTAGAAAATGCGATCAAATCATCAAACTCAACATTTTGGAATTTATTAGGGCACAAAAACAGCTGAAACTTGTAAATTTAATAACTCATAGAAAAGAAGGAATCTCCACACAAATGAATACTCAAAATGATCATTAAAATATCAGTAATCAAATGAGACTAATATCATAATTTTTCAACCATGGGAACCCTCTCAAAATTGGTCCCGAAATCTCTGAATGAGTAGATAAAGTTGCCCAATGCCAATAAAAATATGAATATTAAGTATTCTCCTTAAATATGTAATAATCTTCAATACCAATCAATGTTGAAGGGTTTTCGTCCTCTAATAAAACCACTAGAAGGGTTTTTTTCCTTCTAGGAAGCCACACAAGAGGGTTTTCATCCTCGAGTGGAAGAACATGGAGCAACAAGCTCACAATGCCCAAATAGGAAAATGCGCCAAAATTTAGATGCTCCAAATGAGCTCTCTAATCTAGTTTTATATCCTCCTTTTGGCACCAAGGTTCATAAAGGAAAGGGCGACCCCTAATAAGTCATTATAATATTTTATTAAGCCTCATTGAAGGAATTAAACCCATCTGACCCACTAAGAATAGGTAATACAAAAATAAATCATGAATATGGATGATGAAAACTGAAATATAATCCATGATCCTCCATTCCGTCGTTTGCTAAGGAATCCTTTATTGCTGATTAATTTGAAAAAGGAGACATTACATATTTATTTTTTTAATTTATTTTGTAACTGATTAAAAAAGTATCTGATCTCTAACTTCATATTGGACATGTTCAAATTTTGTATCCCTTCTTCCTACATGCATCAAAGGTTGGGTTGTAGCTGAAATATCATTAATAAGTTTTAAAACCCGATCTTACTAGAAGTAACAAAGATGCATACTAGTTGTTCTAATTTGAGTTTAAAGGATTCAACTTGACACATTGAATATGCACATTTTTATTACAATACAATTAAATGTGTTCATTGTGACAATTGTGTTGTAGAATTTAATTAAGTTGTATATTTAGAGTATATCAAACATTGTTGCATTTGTATTACGAATCTCAAAATGTAAGAAAATACAAAGAATAAAAGAATAAATATCCACGTACACTCATTACTTGTTGTATTAAGTGGTGTTCAATGGGTACTATTATTCTCCTAAGTGTAACGGTTATCAAATGTAACATTAATGTTCTAGATTTGACAAGCTTGTGCATGGGGAAAATTGGTGCCTTGTTAAAACTAATAAATTGACTCTCCAAATCAACCTAACATATTGGAAATTGTCCACCTGTTTCACCACACTACAATCTAGGGGTATTTCATTTTAATTTTTGTGAGGGTGGTATGAGTATGAGGAATATCATATATTACTATGGTGTCCTTTAATTGGTGATCATCCACGAGTTCCACCTAATGGATAATATATAGTTGTGTCGTTTCTCTTTTTTATGAGGGTGGTTTAATTATGAGAAATATCATACATTGTAGTGGTGTCCTTCAATTGGTGACTATTGTTTTCAAGTACAATAATTTTTGTAACAATTCTATTGGAAAAATTAATTAAATGGTGTTTTTAGAGTACACCAAATTATGTGACAAATGTGTTCTAAAACTTAATTGAATGGTGTTTTCAAAGATCATCGAAATTTGTGATAGGTTTGTTGGAAAACACAATTGCATGGGCTTTGTTCAAGAGTGTAAGTAAACATCAAAAAATCAAGGTATGTAAGATCGAATTACACTCGTTATATTTAAGTGGTGTTTAGTGGAGTCAAATATTCATACAACTAAATGTAATGAAAGTTAAATGTACCATTTAAAAAATTGTAATGTTTTTCAAATGTACCAAAATCCCTACAACGATATCAGAAAGAAAGAAAAGGCTCGCCTATAATAACAAACACGGGGATGTAAATTTCATTGCACAATCTCTCATATAACAATTTAATTCTTGTTTCAATATTTTGTTTATCCTCTTTTCAAAGAAAGAACAAAACATAACTTATCGATTACTATGTTTATGTTAAACAAGTGGAGAATCAACAAAAAATAATAGCAAGTGATTTAACCTCCTTGTCAAGAATTTGTATTTTGTTTAGTTACAATAGGTAAGAAAAAATATACTTATGCATTATGATTTTATTTTAATAACATTTTATTGCAATACACATAAACAATAACAATTTCAAAGAATAGGCTTTTATCAATTTCAATTCACAAAAGCTCAATATCACATATACAAAGTTTAAAACAATGGTGGTTAGAGTAATCACCATTCTAAAGACGTGCACAAAATATCCATCTTACCAACCTAGACAAGCATCCTTAGAACACTAATATTGTTTTACATAATTGGACAAAAAAATGTAAAAGAAAAATGGTGTTCAAAAAATTCTTACCATGTCATAAACAATGATATGTTCTTATAAATAATACCTAAAGAAAATTGGGCATCTTATAGTATTGAAAAAATGTAATAGCATTGATCCAACAAATGAATGTATGCAAATCCATTATATAATGTCTACTTGTACAAACCATTGTAGCCAAATCATGTAAAGATTTTATTTCATTTCACATTGATGTCATAATCACATCAATTTTATTTATTTAAAAATAGTTTTTAAATAAATTGGTGTATCACTAATTAAGTAATATTAATATAAATTTGATATTAAATTTTTGATTAAAAACAAAATATTTGCAAAAAATACACAATGAATCTGTAAGTTCTCTTAACTTTTCAATTGAAGCATTCATTTTACCCCCTAAAGGTGCAAACACTAATTTAGTTACATTGACTTACATTGACGTGTGTATTTTTTCCATTAAAACATACAAAAATAATATTGTGTTCATGGCACGCCATATTGGTCGTTAAAAAATTAGTCACTAATTTTAGTTTTTTTCTATTTTTTATGAAAGTATAATACATCTTGGCTATTTGTGTTTGTTGTGTTCATGTAACTCAATTGTTATATAGAAAAACATGGCAAAAAATACCAAAACATGATACAATAAGCATCTGTTGACCATAAATATTATACATTTTTTTAATTTACAAAAGCGAACAATAATAATATCAATTTTTTGAGATTTTCACAGTTTGACATAGTGAGATTTTGGGGACACTTCTAGGCATCTAATTTGCATGTTCCTACATTTTCTCGTGGTAGACCTACAACAACAACACTAGTAATTAGTATTAATCAGCATTGGAGCAACATGCTCTAGGGAATCCTTATGGTTAATGAATTCCTCATTTTTAAGGATATATAACACATGTTTTAAGCTAATGTACTTTATTTTGCTCGTTTTTTGAACCAAAGTTAGAGCTTGACTTTTTTGCATTGCCCCTTTCTTCAAAGGGATTTGTTCTCTTATCTTCCTTTGCACTTCCTTCAGACTGGATTCAACTTGATTTTGCACTTCCCCTTCCAAAGGTCTCTGAGCACTTTTTCCTGATTATAATTCAAACATATTTGAAATAATAGTAGTTTTTCCTTATTCGATACCCAAATTGTATTGACCATTCCTTTGTTTGGCATTTCTATTTTTGCAAAGAAATTATTTTGAGTAGTCATACAAGGCACATTTCGTTCTTTTTTGTAGTCCTTTACAAAGTGGCTATACTCATGACATTCATTACATTTAAAGGGAAATTAGTCATAGTCAAGTTGCATATATGATCATCCATCTAGATTTAATTCAATAGCTCCAAGGAGACATTTCTTCGAATCTACTTTCACACAAATTTGAGCACACACAAAATTACCTTTTAGGCTTTATCAATGAAGCTCCCTAAACTACTACCAATGGTAGCTGAAGATTTTTCATGCCAAAAAATGAGACAATCACAAGGAGGTTTCACCCAAACAGGTATCACATGAAATATATCTTCAGATGGGTTAAAATACATAAACCTCCAATTCATATACGATCCTATTACCCCCTTAAACTATGGGCTACTTCTAAAAATCAGCTCTTGTCATCTTTTAGCTCAAATAATAAAGCATAGAACCCTCTTCCAAAAACAAAAGGCTTGTTCTTATTAAAGTACAAAGTACCCTCAAGAATCAGTGTAAACAACCATAAGAAAAACACCCACGAGGATACATATATGATTAATCAACGAAAAGCTTTAAGTAAACACATAACATAGAATTACCAAGGGTAACATGACTACCATAATTTATTTTAAAATTGTTGGCTTAAATTCACCATATTAAGAATAAATATTTTTCACGATATGATAATTAAAACTAACTCTCTGTGGTTTTATAAAAACAAGTATCTATTATATTATTAATACTGGAGAGTAGTTACTTACAATGCAAGTTTGGACAGAAGAAATCAACAAAGTGTTTAAGGAGAAAACAACGGACGGTCATAAGAATGGATTCAAACCTTAATGGCTCACGCAAACAGGTGCAGGCCAATGGCAGCAACGGTGGCAGTGGCAGGTCTCACAGTTTGGGCACTGGCTTTACCCCCTCACCTACAAAATCATGCGTGGAGGCCACTTCTGGTAATCCCGAGAAGATTTCATCAGCATGCAAACAAAAATAGGGTTTTGTTGGGGTTCCAGATGCACCTTATACTGTGGAAAAATATGTGGTCACTCCAGTAGTTTCATTTTCATTCTCAGAGGTAGCCAAATCAATCTTTTATCTTAAAGATTCTACCCTTATTTGTCGATTTAATGGCTTTTGGCCTCAAACTAAAGATTTGCGTCAATGGATCTTTTCTACTTGGTCCCGTGACTGTCAAATTCAGCTGTGTATAAAGGGTTTTTTTATTGTTCGTTTCTTCTCTCCCACAAAGTGTCAATTGATTCTTAATGAGGGTCCCTAGTTCTGGGGTAGGGCTGGCCTTTTTATTATTCCATGGTTTTTGGATTTTGATCCTTCTAATATGGTTGTTTCAAAAATGCCAGTTTGGGTTCATCTTCCTCTCCCCTTTTGGCACCCTATGGTTTGTGTTGCTATTGGTGACGCTCTTGGGTGGTTCATTAATATGGATAATGAACAACCGAAACAAGGGTTATTCACCTACACTTGTATTTGTGTTGAGGTGGATCTCAACAAAGGTCTTCCAGAAGAGTTGGAGTTAATCCATGATGGATTCAAATGGATACAATTCCTCGACTATGAGAACATGGCCTTTTGATGCTAGCTATGTCATAGAACTAGGCACCTTAAGGAGGCTTGCCCGCTGCATAAAAAGAAGAAGAGAAATGGGGTTTCTTCGTGGCCTAAAGGGTGGCAGCCGTTTGTAACGCTAGAAGTCAAGGAATGCTCTTATCCTGAAAATTCAGAAGATATGTCTGTTGAGATTCCCCTACTGGCGGTGGTGCCAAATGGATGCATGTATCTAAGTCTTTTGATTTTGACCCACTCAGGATAGCTCATGCCTTGATCCTCCACTCGATAGCACCCCAACAGGCACCATGGACTGTTGTCATGCATTCTAAGGAGAAGAAGGGGCACTTTGACACTCATGTTTCTCATTATCCATTGGAACTGTGTAACTTTGTTTTTGGTTCTCCTAGGACCCCCATGTAGTTGTTGCTTTTTTGTTTTGTTTGGGTTTTCCTTGTGTGCTTGTGGCTTTGGGGCATGCTCTCATACCGCCCACTTTTTTTGTTGAGAGAATCTTGTAGCATGTTGCATTTAATATAAAATAAGATATTTTTCATTAAAAATGCAAGTTTGATTTGATTTATTAATAGTGAAATCCAATCAAATCAATAACTTGGTCGATACTCTTCTCTATTAATAGATTTGGATAAGTATACACCAATGGGTGAATTATCCATATATTAAACTACAATTAATTTTACAAATGCATCTTAATCACTTATAATAGTGTATGGTTAATTAAATACATCAACATCCCCCTTATGATATACTTTTACGAAGAGAAGGATGAAGAAACACTAAATTATCCCCCTCGACAAAAAATTCCTTCACTCTCAATAGTTTCCTAAGATGAACAAATTAGGCCTCGAGGAAGGGCTTTGTTAATATGTCTATAACCTGATTTTTGTTCATCAAAACTTAAGGTCAATAACCTTGTCCTACATCAGGAGCCGAATATAATGCATATGAATTCTCATGCATGTTATGTGTTGCTTCTACAATAGGCATGAGAGATTTGGATGACACTTTGATTCTCACACCAAATAATTGTGATTTGGGACTATGGAAACCACAATTTAGAAATCATGTGTCATATTTATGCAGACTCGCGTCCTGCAATGAAAATTTCACTATACTTTGCCTCCACAATACACAAAGCAATGGTGGTCTACTTTTTACAAGACTAAGTCACAAGACCCATCCCAAGTTGATCTATGTATCATGTGGTTTACTTGTGATTGTTTGGATCCCCTACTAAATCACTATTTAAATAACCTACAATTATTGGTTTATAAGGAGCATGGTTCTTTTCTATTTTCCCCTGAAGTGTGACTAGAAATTGAGGTTTTGTTATATGACTTGTATTTAATCCCATAATTAGGAGTACTATGAAAATATCGAAGAATGTATTTTGCAACTTAGTAAATGGCTTTCATGGGGGTCCTAAAAATAACGTGATATAATATCAACAACAAAATAAATATTAAGACATATATGATTCAAGCAAAGTAAACTCCCAATCAACCACTTGTAAAGTGTCCCATCAACTGAAGGAGTATAATATTTGGTGGTAAAATTGACCCCCAATTAAAAATGAGTCGATGCAGACTTGTAATCTTCCATGTTAAAGTGGCGAAAAATGTCTTAAGAATATTTGGACCAATGGATGATAATACCTTCATAAATCAATGAAATCTAAAGACTTATGAAGTAATATAGAAAACCTAAATTAGTCATCTCAAAATACTTCTTCAAATGTGCTTTCAAATCATAAATCTATTGTGTGGAAGCTCTCGTGATAATCAATTCATCAACATAGAGGACTATAACAAGGAGCTTTTTATCTTCTTTTTTAGTGTATATTGTAGGGTGAAAAGAATAACATGTGAAATTAGAAATTGATAAGAAACATGTTCATATTTTCATACCAAGCTCGAGGATCTTATTTAAGGTTGTACAAGGACTTTTTCAATCTACACACATAGCTATAGTTATCACTACCGACAAAGGTTGAGACATGTAGATTTATACCTACAAATCATCATGTAAGAAGGAAATTTTAACATCCATTTAGTGGAAATCCCATTCTTATGTTGCAACCAAGGATGACACTAATTAAATAAAGTTCATTTTAACCGCTGGAGCAAATTTTTCATGGTAATGAATACATTTAACCTGAGAAAGACATTTTACTATAATTTGAGTTGTGTACTTATCAATGGGCCCATTTTTTGCATATTTTATTTGGTACACCCTCTTGCACCTCAATATTTTTCTTCCTTTGGAAGAGGAACCAAATCCCAATTGTTGTTCTTTTTCAAAGAAAAAATTTCTTCTACCATAGTTTCCACCATTTAAGATGCTTAGAAGATTGGCGATAAGTCATGGGATCATGTGTTACTTCCAAGTATTTCAAATGTACAACACCATACTAATATTAGGATGACATCTTACTTAGATCTTTAAGATCTTCTGCCAAGGCTCCAACCTCATTGTGTAATGTATGGACCCATTCAAGTTGATGTTTTACTAGTTGAATACGTGCATTCAAAATTTCCTCTAGCACTGACAGCGGAGGAATTGGTTGTCCCCTATGGATAAATATATGATTAGACATAGTTTTTTCAATATTATCCATATGCTAATGGGAAAGCAAAAAAATAATCAAGAACATCCTCCAAAAGGTCGTTAATGCTTTCCATAGAGATTGGCACACACAATTTTCCTATGCCCTTTGGGCGTATTATACTAGCATTCACACACCTACTAGGGCCGTGCATTTTTTTCTCATTTTTGAGGTTGATGTTGTCATGCCACTCGAGCTTGAGATCCCTTCATTAAGATTCATGCTACATGATTTCAAAAATGATGATGAAGAATTTTGTGAATGCCTCGCACAACTTTATCTTTTTGACAAAAGACATATTAATGATGTAGATCACCTCCAAGTGTATCATGATCGTATCACACAAGCTTATAAAAAAAGGTTCATATTCATGAATTTGAGTTAGGTGATCTTGTGCTCAAAGAAAACCAACAAAACTCTTCCCGTGGGATAACTTAACTCTTAATTGGTTAAGATCTTATGTCATTATAAAATACAGTTCCAACACTTATAAGTTGGCTGATATTTATGGTAATAAAGAACACGAGCCACTCAATGTTATGCATTTGCGGTGGTTTTATGCTTAAAAACACTAAAAATAATACAATTTTTAAAAATATAAAACAAGAATTAAACTCTTAAAATCACAAAAGCAAGATAAAAGAACAATGCAATATGTTAAAAAATACAAACTCACTATAAAAATGAGTTTGTGACTATACATGTGCACTACTAGATCCATTCATTTTCCATGTACATGTCCACCCATCCAAATTAAATAAAAATTACCCCGCCACTATATGTATAGGTGCGTCAATTCTCGTAGGCCCCTTACACTCATTTTGGTCACAAAAACATTGGTATAGACGCGACTAACTCTAAAATTTTGAGCTTGGTTTTCATTGCTAAACAAATTAAAGAATTCCTTCATCTTTTGAGAGACACACACACTATAAATATAATTAATTTATTGCTGCAAATACTATAGGGCCTTATTTGTCACATGATAGTCAATGACATCTCCATTTTCAGTACCATCTCCTCCGTCAATCCATAGCGGTTCTAAACCCCATTCAAAAATAATAAAGATAGATGAATATCCTATCAAAAAAGAAAAAAAACTTTTAAAAAGTGAAAAACCTCACAATATCATAATATATCTCGAAGGGAGTCTTTTCATTATCTCTATTGTGGCTATAAACATTTGGATGGCAGTAGAGTAATGTTGCAACTATAATCAAAGGTATCGTTGTCAAGGCTATAAACACCTAACTAGTAATGGAGAAATTCATGGCTTACACTTAACTTCAACCTATCATGATACACAAATTATGTTTCAAATGCGCACCTACACATTGGCTAGTGTACCCTCATCTGTGTTTCTTAACAAATTTTCCTCAAGTGGTAACTTATACACACACATTCACATTAGATCTCACTGGGATGAGGGGCTAATATGTAGTTTTTCAAATTTTGTTCAAATCATTAGTTTTCTCCATGTTAGTCTTAAACATGCTTATAATCTTACATATGTCTATAATGTACTTATAAACATTGTCTCATATCCACACCATATTAATGAGCATGCACTTGTCTCATGCATACCTTATATTCATATCTACACTTCTATGTTTTGCATCCCACAAAATTACATATTTATAATCACATGAATCCTCTAAAAACAAAATAAAAGTTGTTATATTTGTTATAAATTGTACATATTCATCTCATGATGAAACTCAAAAGTACACAAAAAGACATAGTGATTCATGTTGTGAAAAAAAGAGGTGATATCCATGTCTTATATTACACACACACGCGCGCGCGCGCGCGCGCACACACACACACACACATAGTTTATACACACAAATAGTGTTTACATAATCATATAATTATGGAGCATGACCTATATCAAGGCATGGTCTACTATCACCAATGTGAGATCCTATCGGGTGCACTAATCCACTTCTAGATAGACCCATGTTGTTCCTATGTGTATGGGACATAGAACTTGATTCTCTAAAAAATGGTGACACAACTACATCCGAAGCATGTATTTGCAGTACCACCTCATAATAGGATATGTGTGCACCCTCCATCACTACATCCCAAATCATTTAGGCTAGTGTTTGATCCGCATTCTCTCAACATCCCTGCTCATGCTCATGCTCTTCCATGACTAAATACAAATGAATGACACTCTCAATTTCTCACTCTCTCTTGGCCACTATCACCTCTAAGTCATATAACACCTTACAACATCTAGTTATATTGATGTCTACCCATCTAACTCCTAAATATGGGATTAATCTAGCTAGTGTCTCCTCCGCAGCTTGTCTACCTATATAACAGTCTATCAAGATTTGTTTTCACTTCATCTAATGATGCCAATATTAATTCTACCATTCTTTCCACATCTCAACCTATTTGTTAATGTGGTCATCCTGATGGATCCTCCTTCCTGTTACTCCCACCCACCTCCACATACTCCATTAACCCCTTCCCCTTCCTCTATCCATGCATCTTCCCTGACACTACATCTACCTCTGCTAGTGGATCATATGTCCTCTCTTCATATCCAGACACATCTTGTATACCTACCCTCACCATATCCCTCGTCACCATCCTCCTTTGATCGCTCTACCCTACATCATTATCTTTACATCAAAGTATCATCACCATCCATCTCCATTTTTCTACCTTCTCCTCATCCTCATCTATATCAATTTCATCTCATGACTCTCTCATCTCTAGGGCCACCCTTGTTATACATCCCCTTGGCCCATACACTACCCACTAGGTATCAAAAACGTATGTCATCCTCGTATCATCGCCATCAGTGACCTCTATTTTTGGGTCATCCTCATCCATGGTCACCTCATACATTAGGATTGGTCAGCCATCCTCACTCAATCATCAATACTTAATATGCTTTAAAGGCACTCCCCAATGTAGTCCAAATGGTCTTAATACACAACCATACTAAAAGAACCCAATCTTTTGTTCTTATTTCCAATAACCCACCTTGGTCTCCATATACTTTGTAGTTGTGTTACATCCTCCCACAAGCCTCCAAACCCATATACATACCAATATAGACTCCATATGATCTCACTCTCCTCTAAAGTACCTATTATGTGTCAATAATGCTTCAACATACCCTCAAAATGCATGTACCTGAATAAATCTTGATCTAACCTCCAATGTAGATAAAATGGTGCCTTTGGGGAGAATAACTCATGAATAGAATATGATAATCCATGCATCTATCTACTATTATGTGCTTCCATGCCCACACCTTTAGTAGTACCCTCATACTCAAGCATGCCTGTAGATGACTAGTATATTGATGAAGCTCTCTATACGTTTGTGCAAGCAATGCCTAGCCCATGCATAAATTGTACCATGCTCTATGATCTTAGCCAACACCTCACCAAGGCCCATGGGAAAGTATATCTTGATGTAAATGGTAGAATAATGTTGCATATAATAATACATAGATAGGTCATCACGTAGGAACCTACCTCCTAGTCATATAACTATTGATACTTGAAACCCCTATTGTCAGTAGCAATTCCATCTACTACTATTCCATATACTCACCATAGTATCACATCCCCCATGGTTGCATATGCCATTGTATCACTTTCTCACACTCAATAGGAATATTGAATATCCACCACATATCCTCCAAACTGATCTTCATCTCACCCATCACCAAATGGAATGTATTTGTATCATTGTCAAATATCTCCAATAGTGCAGTCAATAAACATCCATCCATATGCACCTACTCAATCCACGTAATATAAAGTAGGAAATCCCTCTGAATTAATTCCATCTCTGGTTGAATCTTCTCCATTTCCAATCAAAGCTTAAAGCTCAAAATTTTGTGTCATTTTCACTAAAGGCAACCCCTGCATCCATAAAAATCTCTCCATTATAATAGTCCACAAAATCATCCATTAATATTTCACATTTGGTGGTTGAGGCATGGGTGCAACCTAGTTGTAGCATGGCTACAGGTTGATCGTAACAACCTCATCTGCCATAAAATATACAAAAATTAAAAATATGCCTACCTCTACCAGGTTGACCCTCTATCGCATAATCAATCTCCCACATGGGAGCATCATGTTTCACATCTCTATGCTCCCTCCATATTACACATGTCACAATGGACCCCTCTAATAATCAAAACCTCTATATATGATCTGTATGCAGAATGGGCCACACCTTGATCATGTACTGTTCACCACTTAATCACTTTCATGACCCCACCCACGTCTCTAGTCATTACAGACCATAACCTCCACATATGTTACACATCACCCAATCACTATTGTAACCCCTCTATGTTTGTCTAGTCACTTCAAAAACCACCCCCATGGCTACCCCTCTCTGTGATCACTCCTCACATCCCATGCTGACCATACCTGTTGCTGGTCACTCTCCTCCTTCTACCATCCCTTAGCCTCACCTCTTGCATTGGTTATTCCCCTCACCTCCTCCCACTCATCATTCATTCCCTCAACTGACATCTCCCTCCTTCCTTCAGCCCTTGGCCTCAATTTCAATCCGCACTAGTTATTCCCCTAACCCCCTCCCACTTTCCAGTCACGTCTATGACTGGCATCTCCTTTTTCCTTGAAAAATCCTTTCCCTCTACCCCTATTTCTCATGCCCACAATCAACCTCTCCTTCTTCCTTTGACCAAACTTGTCCTCTATCGTTCATTGGTTACCCCATCCATAATGTTACCTCTCCTCCTTATATCTTTCATGCCCAGTATTGACCTCGCTCTTCCACATTCTCCATTTTTCACTTCTTTCTCTAACCTGAATCTGTCATACCCTTGCATCTTTACTCCTTCCTTTGGCCTCACTTTGTAACCCATCACCCTTTCACCACTAGTCATACCCGTGATTGACCATATTCTCCCTCCACCCCAGTACCAATTATCCCTACCTATTGGTCATGCATGCCACTAACCACTCTCGAAACCCCCTTTATAGTTATATGCATGATACATAAGCTAAGATAATTAACAAGACCTAACACCAAGTAGATATAATAACTAAGCAAATTAATTATTAACATCAAGATAAAACCGTTAAAAGGGAAAACTAAACTATTGCATCTAACATTAAAAACTTGGAATGATAAGCTATCCTTTGATGTTTTTAACGGGCTTTCGATTGTGGACACCTCCTTTAGAAATCCATACGCAGCTTACATGTGATCAAAAGGACTTCTCAAGGAAGAGGAAGAGGAAGATGTTTCACCAAAATATGGCTTAATGGCCATTTTGGTTATCCTCTTACTACTCTTTCCAAGTAGAAAATGGTGAGGGGTTTTGCTAGATCAATAAGCCTTCTCAGTTAAGAAAATGCTTTTATTTTATGCATATGGATAAAGGGTGTTATGGTTTAAACTTAGAAGGGAGGGGGTAGGGTTCTTTATATAGTTTTCCAAAAAGGAGAAACTATCATCCTCATGAATGTGGGACAAAAGAACTTCTAGGATTACAAACTACTAAATACGTTTAGCAATAGTTAAGTATGATTAGGGAGGATTAATTATATTTTCCAACTTAAGTGAGTTGAGTGTGATTTAAATTAATCAATTAGATTGATTAATAGGCCAAACTAGGCTTGTAAAATCCATTTGGAGAGAAGTTGATGGATTCTGAAGGATCGAAGAGGGGGAATGACCCAACATGAGGGTAAATCCTCATTTAAAAGATTAATTAATCAATTTTGGACAATTAATTAATCAATTGAATAGGATTATAACTAACAAAGTAGTGTTAATTTGCATCTAGAATGAAGGGGAGGCTAGTTAATTAACAAAGTGTCGTTCATTGACCAAGAGAAAGGGGAGTGTTAGCTAATTAGTAAGAAAGATGTTAATTATAACCAGATGATAGAAAATAGGATAAGAAATGCAATTTTAGTGCTAAAATTGTGGAGCTGGATTTAGGTGTCTACATTTTCCCCTCTTTGATGTGGTGTAGTGCGAGCGACACCACTTCAAAGATAGTAGATAATTCAAGATAATTAAATTTTGTAGAAGAAAATTAGTTGGATGAAGGATTCCCCCTCGAGTGTCGATGGGGTGATAGAAGAGGTCAATGGACGTTTGAAAACAAGAGTAGAAAAATCACAACAAAAGAATAAGAAATTGTGGCGACTGGGAGTCAAACGAGACCTAGTTAGTCATTGTTCAAATGAATTGATTAGAAAGGGATCCTGAGATTCTTTGTGTGGAAGAAACAAGGGAGGGTATGGGGATGCAAATGATCCATATTATCCCAGATTGTATGAAAGAAAGTAAAGATAAGATAGGCAAAGAATGGGAAGATCACAACATAGCTGAAGTACCATCCTATCTTGGACGTGGCTATTTATTTGATATAAGCACACAACAAAGGGGTAAAATGACATGAAAAATCCATAATAATGATTTTTGTTCTATATTAAAGAACTGACTCAAAGCAATATACATGAAGCAATACAATATGAGAAAGTAAACAAACAAACAAACAAATAAAAAAGCAGATACATATAAACTTAAACAATAAATATACAAGAAATTTGTACCAATGTTTTTGTTATCTAGCTTCAGTTTCTAAATGTGCAAGTTATACATGTCAGGGAATAAACAGAGGACATAAAAGTCCTATGAAAAAATAATTTTGCACTATGAAACTACCCCGGGCAACGATATATGCAAGGGAAGACAAAAATTGCAAGAAAACAATATTTGTTAATGAAGGAAGATCGTAAGATGATCCGCATGTCATGTGATATAAAATAAAACACTGAAGTAATATGTTTTGTAATATACTTTCCAGTGTTTAGTGTTTTTGAGTTTTTCACTCTTTTTTGGATTTTTTGATTTTTGAATGTTTAGGATTTTGAAAGGTTATGTGAATGTTTGTGGATTTTTGGAAGGTTTTCCGAAACTATGTATATGAAGAACTGAGTGCCAAGATGCCCCCGACGAGAGATGATAATATACAAGGGTGAATCCTACACACATATATAAGAAGAGGATCAGTCGGATCAGGGCTCAGAGGGATAGGTTAAACAATATAACACACAAATGATGAATGAGGAAGCTAGGTAGAAGTGAACATGCCCCAAAAATGAGGTGCTTTTGAATAAAAAATACTCTTGTGACTCAAAAAATTGATTTTCACTAAAGAACTTGTCCAAAGTGCCATAATTACGTGGTCTTCACACTTGGACAAATGAATTTCTCTTTACTTTTTTGTTTGTTTTTTTGTTTTTTTAGGTCTCTGTGTAGGAGTAGAAACGCTTAAGATGCATGGCATTCATAGGTTCCCAAAGGTCATCACCATCAGGATAAGCAAAATTATAAGTACTAGAACTAAATTTAGCCACCATAATGTATGGCCCTAACTAGTTAGGCTCAAAATTTCATTTATTTTCACATTCCTTGGTGGTATTGAATTGATTCTCTTTAAGAACAAGGTCTCCCACCTCAAATTCATGAGGGACGATACACTTGTTGTAGACTTTACAAACCCAATTCTGATACAATTTGAGATGATCCAGTGCATGGAGGTGCCTTTCATTAAGTACTTCCAGCTCTGCTAGCCTAGCCACTATATAGTCCTCATCATTGCGTAAATAATCTCACAAGGATATCCGTACATAGGGAAGCTCAATCTCAAGGGGCATAATGGATTCAATGTCAAATACAAGGGAATATGGGGTTGCACCTGTAGGTGTGTGGATAGAGGTTCTGTAGGCCTAGAGGGCAAGATGGATTTGAAGATGCCAATTACGGTCAGTTTTACCAACTAATTTCTCCATGGTTCAAACAAGAGTTTTATTAGAGGCATCAACATGTCCATTACCTTGAGGGCAATAAGGGGTAGACCATTTTTGGTGAATTTTAAAACATTGGCATAATGCCTTCACTTGTTTATTCTTGAGGGATTTGTCATTTTTAGATACAATAGCAGAAGGCATGTCATAATGGAAAAAGACATGGTTCATGATGAACTTGGATATTTGAACACCAGTAACAAAGGTGAGAGGAACATCCTCCACTCATTTGGTAAAGTATTTAGTGGCAGTGATAATGTGTCTATGACCATCATAGGAAGTCGGTGTGATCTTCCTTATAAGATCAAGTCCCCACTTTGAAAATACCCATGTTGTAGTAATAGGTTACAAAGATTGTGATGGAACATGTATGAGATTACCATGTTTCCAATAGAGTAGACATTTCTTTACACACTAGCAAAAATCTGTCTCCATAGTAGGTGAATACTATCTAACATGCAAAATATTCTTTACAAGGACCATGTCGCTAATATGAGCACCGAAGATGCCTTCGTGCACCTCTTTGATTACTTGGATAGACTCTTCTAAAGTTAGACAACATAACTGTCCCATTGTAGCCTTGACAATAAAGAGTGCCCCCAAGTAAGGTATAACATGTTATTCGTTGGATAAGCGTTTGTTTTTGGGATTGGGAGATGTCAGGGGGAAGGTAACATTTTGTAAGTAATTAAATATGTCGATTTACCAGGGGAAGAAATGACCAACAACTTCACACACCAAACATGATTCAGGCATGTCATGGGCTGATACCATTCGATGATCAATAAGGAACCGAAAGTCCCTAGTATCTGGAGATAGTCATAACAAAGATCCAATGGTAGCCATGACATCTACCAAATGGTTATGTGCTCTTGGGACTTGCTAAAAGGTGATTTACACAAAGTATTCTTTCAGAGCATCAACCATCTGTTTATAGGGAATGAGATCCTCATCCTCAATTTTATATTCATCATTAACTTGTTTAATGATAAATTGGGAGTCACATATAACCTTAACCTGTTTGATGTTCCATCTTATAGAAAATTTCAATCCTATGATGAGAGCTTCATACTTAGCAATATTGTTGGTACATGGGAAGCTAAGTTTGAAATCTTAAGGAATGAGATCACCTATAGGGGTGATAAGAACAACGCCTACCCCCGAGCCATTAAATTTGAATTACCCATCAAAGTATAAATGCCATGTGAAATATTTTTAAATATATAAGACAAAGGCATCTAACATATCCAAAATCAATGGTTCTATTCCTGATAGAGGAGCTTAGTTAGTTGATCAACCAACACGTATCCTTTAACTAATTTCTGATTGACATACTCACTATCAAATTCACTAATCAAGATGATCCAATTGGTCATCCTCCTAGTAAACACATGTTTAGATAAAAGGCACTTGAGAGGGTGAACTTTGGATATGAGCTTGGTTTCATCATTCAGAAGGTATCGACGAAGTTTTTGTAAGGAAAAAAAAAAACCAAACATGCTTTTTCAATTTGTGGATAATTGAGCTCATAAGAGATTAATGTACAACTATGATAATAGACGACCCTCTCCTTGTGATTTAAATCATATTGAGCTAAAAGTGCAGCTATAGAAAATTGAGTAGCTAAAATATATAACATAAGGGGTTCACCTCGGGTAGGCAGTATAAGAATAGGTGGGTTAGCCAAATACTGCTCAAGTAAGGCAAACACTTATTGACAATTAGGTCCCCAATGAAAATCAACATAATTTTTAGAAGATGCATGAAGGAATGAAATTTATCTATGAGCTGGGAGATGAATCTACGGATGGCTTGAATCTTTCCTTGTAAACTGTACAGCTAGTTGAGGTTCTTGGGAGGAGGCATTTATGTAATAACAATGACCTTTGTTGGGTCCACTTCAAAACCTCATCTAGAAACTATAAAACGAAATAGCTTTCCTAAAATCACATCAAAGACACACTTTTTTGGATTGAGCTTGACCTTATAATCCCTTAATCATTGAAATATATGACATAGAACATTTGAATGTTTTTCTCTAGTTTTAGATTTACAAACGATATCATCCACATAATCCTCCATAATATTATGTAACATGTCATGGAAGATGATATTCATAGCCCGTTGATACATTGCGCCTGCATTATTGAGGCCAAACAAAATGACTTGATAACAAAATGTAACCTAAGGGGTAGTGAAATCAGTTTTATGTTGGTCATCTTCTGCAATCTTGATTTGATTATAGCTAGAAAATTCATCCATGAGGGATAACATTTCGTGACCAGCCGTAGAGTCAATAATCATGTTGATGTTCAGAAGAGGAAATTCATCTTTAGGACATGCCTTGTTGATGTCCCTAAAATTTGTGCAAAGTTTTATGCCTTCTAGATTTTGGCGAATAGGTACTATGTTAGAGATCTCCTATGAATTGTCGATGGGTTTGATAAAACCCATAGCTAACAACTTTTCCAGTTCTTTGTTGACCAAAAGAGCAATGTGTGGATGCATCTTTCTTATATTTTGTTTGATAGGTTTCTCAGATTCATGAACAACTAGATTTTGCACCACTAAAGATGGATTTAATCCTGGAATGTCTACATAAGACCATGTAAATATATTCATAAATTCACTAAGGAGAAAAGTAAAGTCTTTTTGATCATGCGCTGAAAGTGAAGCCCCAAGTTAGTTAATTTTATGCTATTATTTTATACCAAGGTTGACGTCAATAGTCTCCTCAACTAGTAGCTTATAACCATCTTTCATACGTGTAGGATCAAGAGGGAGATTGAGTTATTCCTCAATAGGTGTCTCTATAAGATTATCACTAGTGTGACATCTATCAAGATTATCCCTTTTAGATTTTGTATATTGTTTATCTGCAAGTGTCTAAAAGAGATTATCACTATAAGATGTTGATTTATTATTCTCGGGTTTGCTTGAAGGTATTTGAACCTCCTTTTCTCTTTTTTGACCAAAAAAATCAACTTATTTGCCAAAGTAGGCGGAGGCATCAAGGTCAATAGATAAGCCTTTATTATGATCTCCTACAGGAATATCATCACGAATTCCCATGAATTCTACAATAACTTCCTCGTTCTGAAAAATATAGATTAGTATGTGTCATTATTAGTCCCAATCAATGAGGGATGGCTGGATAACGTTTACTTCATGGATAGAGGGGGATTGGGTTAGAATACTTGTATCAAAAAATAGGTTCGTGGAAGTAAGGTCTTCATAAAAACTACATAGGGACTCTATTTCGCTATCGTAATTAGAAGAACTATCCTCACATTCATAAGAGGTGGCTTTGAATTTTGTAGGGAAAGATACATAAGGTCGAATACCAATTTCATTCCTTTCCATCCTCTCAAGTGCTGGAAGAGGTTCCCACAGGTCTTGTTCATTGATGTTGCATCCATAGCCTTGATATCCTATGACATACATCATCTTGTTAGGGATGACATAGTCATGGGATTAATAGCAGGAGGCCATCCTTTCATCTGGAGATTGGTATGTAGAAATATTTGTCAATCTTTCATCATCTTAGAGACCATTGTTAGTAAATCTGTCAAGAGTGCTAATAATTTGATCTCTTTGTGATCAGAAGCTAGGCCTACCATGATTTTTAGGAGATACCGGGAGATTAGACACAAATAAGGCTTGTTGAAGGTCACATTCTCCATAGCCAGTATGAAGGATTTTCATTTCCCATGAAACAAATGGGGATATGAAGGTGAAAGTACCACCTTCATTTGGCTGAAGTGTATCCATATCTATGTGATAAGTGAGGGCTTATGATTTTAAGTCAATAACCAGTTCAGTGGAAGGACATTCATATGTGGCCTGATAATAACCAGTTAATGCTCTGTAGTGAGCAAATTATCGCGGGTCACTAGGAATGGTAAGTTCTTGTCCTTAGAAATGAAGCTTGATACATTGATGTCAAGTGGAAGGAATGACCTAAATGGCATGGATCCATGGGCATCCAAGGAGAATGTTATAAGGAAGATCTAAGTCAATGACATGGAATCTTGTGTCCTGTGTGATAGGCCCAACTTTGATAGGTAGAGTGATGGTTCCAGATGAATGTTGCTTTGTAATGCCGTATGCCTTGACAGTGATCACATCAAGCTCTAACTCATCTGTAGTATGTCCTAATTTTTTTACAAGTTTTATCGTGTAAATATTAAGACCAAATTTATTGTCCACAAGCACTGTAGACACCTAAAATCCGCTTACGCAGTTTTAATACTAAAATTGCACTAATTACCCACTTTCCCCTCATTTTCATAATAATTAGCGATTTCCCGATAATTAACTAATGTTTCCCTCCATTTTGGTCAATTAACGACACTTCGTTAATTAACTAGCCTTTACCCCACTCTGGATGCCAATTAATGACACTTCATTAGTCAAAATCTTCTTTCAATTAATTAACTACTTATTAGTTATTTGAGCTTTTTTAACCTTGTATTTAATTAATAAACCTTCTTATTAATTAAATATCCCTTTTAAATCATCTCAATCGTACGTATTTTCCTCTAAATCAACTCCAAATAGCTTTTTAAACTTATTATAGCCTATTACTTAATATTAGTTGATTAATTAAATCATCTTCAACTCCCATAAGTTGTTAATCCTTTGTTAATCCTTCAAAACATGCTTATCCTTTGTATTTCTTCTTTGGGATTTGTCCCACATCCACTAATTTACAACCCTTTCCTAAATAGGAAAGCTATATAAAGGACCAAGATCCTTCCTCTCAAACACACACCTCATTTGCATTAGTGAAAATTATAGGCATATTGATTTGAGCCATTCTCCATTGTCGGAAATAACTTCTCCATCTTGCATCCATTCTCTCAAATTGAGGAGCATGGGAAGATCCAAAGATGGCCTTGTAGCCACTTCTTGGTGAGATCTCATCCTCAATTCTTGAGGCAAACAACAATCAAATTTGATTGCTAAATGATCTAATTAGGTTCATGTTTTGATTAGCAATCTCAAAGAGTAGGAATAGCTTAGTATTTAGTTGTTTATGCATTGAAGAAGTTATTTTTCCTTAAGCTCTTATCATGATGTTAATGGTAGATTAATTTTACTTTCAAGCTATCTGGTGTTAGTTTCATTTAGATTAGCTTAATTAGTTTGGCACGCCCGGTGGGACTTACTCCGTTGTCTATAGCATTTGATTTCAAGATTTGTTCGTTTTGTCTCAATTTTGGCTAACCCTTATTATGTAGTTGTTAAATAACTTGAATTCCTTGATGCATTTTGCTAGCTTTACATGTATTGAGTCTCTTTTGTAGGTTTAAAGGAGATGGGTTGTTGTTAATTTTGGGCTAAGATGACTAAAAATTGACCTTTTTGAGTTTTTTATGTCAGATTTAGGTGTTCATGACATCATTCTAGGTCTCCACATTGGTGTTATGTTGCCCCGCACTACTGTCATATCCTAGGTGTTATTGTTGAAAGGGTCGTGTTAGTGTCATTAGGGCCGCACTACTATTACATTGGCCATGTTACTATGACACTTTTTTCCATCAATTTCTTGTCTCCCCACCACGTTGGTGTGACACCCCCACGTATATGCTTCTTTTCCTGTGTATGTGTTGGTCTATCTGTTCCCAGTTTGTATTTTCTATCAAACCCATGCTATTGTATTTTGGGTTGCATTTCCGTCATTAGGGGCACGTATACGTCTCTCTGGCCGTGTTGGTGTAGGTATGTCTGTTGCCAGTTTGTTTTCTGTATCAGACCCACGCTGCCATGTTTTGGGTTGTATATATATTACCAGGGTTGCGTTGTTATTGTTAGGCCTGCACTTCTATCTCAAGGCATGTGCTGGTGTGTTATGTTAAAATTTGGGCTCTGTTCTTGAGGTTATCAGATTTGGTCTTTGATATTTCTAACACATTTTGTAGGTTTTTAATGCTAAATTTTGTTTTCAAGGTGTTGGAATCATTTATTTGCTAACTTGTTTGATGATCTTTAAATGAATGTTGTGCTTTCATGTCTTGGGATAGAGTTGCATATGCTCTTCCTTCACACCTTTTAGGTGATCTTGGGAATCAAAAACAACTCCAATCCTTCTTGCATTTACAAACACTTCATTAAATTCATGGTTAAGGGAATGAACAACAATTGGTTAAAACGAGTTGCCTAGTCATTTGATTTACAAGCTCTTTCATTTTAGATATAGTTAGGTTAGTTGTTGTGTATGCTCTTATCTTGCATCTTATGACAATCTTAAGAATCAAAAACAACATTTAATCTTCTTTCATGACATTTTGATGTTATGGAAAACTATTAACCTACGCATGAGAATGGTTACTTGAGATGTGGATCTGACCATTGTGTTTATTTCAAGAAGCTTGGAAATGGGAGCTATATTATTTTGTTACTGTATGTGGATAATATGCTTATTGCAGGATCTAGTATACATGACATTGGTGAGCTTAAGGGAAAACTAGCTCACACATTTGCTATGAAGGATTTGGGAGTTGCAAAAAGAATTCTTGACATGTAAATACATAGAGACATGAAGAGCAAGAAATTGTATTTGTCTCAGGAGGCTTATATCAATAAGGTGTTGGAAAGGTTTAATATTCAAGATTTAAAACCTGTAAGTACACCTATGGTAGGACACTTCAAATTGAGAAAAGATTAGTGTCCTTCATCACATGAGGAGGTCAAATACATGACACGAGTACCATATGCTTCAGCAGTTGGGAGTCTCATGTATGTTATGATTTTTACCAGATTAAACATTGCACAAGTAGTGGGAGTTGTGAGTATTATTATGGCCAATCCAAGTAAAGAGCATTGGAAAGAAATACAATGGATTATAAGGTATTTGAGAGGGACATCTGACATGTTGTTATGCTATGGAGGTTCAAATATTTCTTTAGATGGCTATGTTGATTCGAATATGGCTAGAGATTTGAATGAAAGAAGGAACACTACTTAATATATTTTCACAGTAGGTGGGATGACTTAGCTAGATTTCAAGATTGCAGAAGGTTGTGGCTTTGTCTACTACAGAGGAAAAGTATGTTACAACCACAGAGGATAACAAAGAGATGATATGGATGAGTAGGTTCATGGAAGAGATGTGAAAGGAGAAAGATGATTGAAAATTGTTCAGTGATAGTCAGAGTGTAATTCATTTGGCTAAGAACTCAGTGTTTCATTCTAGAATGAAACACATTTAGTTGAGGTATCACTTCATACAACATGTATTGGAGGATGGGAAACTAAAACTAGAGAAGATTCATACAAGTGAAAACCTTGCGGATATGCTAATGAAGCCATTAGCAAAAGAGAAGTTGGAGCTACACTCCAATTCTGTTGGTCTTTGAGTTTGAGACTTGAAGAGGAAGAAACAAAGCTAAGAAAAAGATCCAAGAATGACGTTGTACGGGTATAGTGCAATAATTTATCTCCAAGTGGGAGATTGTTGAGCTATGGAGCTCAATTACTTCAAGTTAGAATGTTATATTAAACTTACAGGAATGCACAACAACTGACATCGGTTATGGAGGGATCAACATTGGTCACGTATGACCGACATTAGTCAAGTAAGGAGGAACTAGCATCGGTTAGGTTTAACCGATGTCGATTACCTGTACGGGAGTGTTTTCTTTAACTCTTGAGAATTAGATCTTATTTTAGCATAAAAACAGATCTATTGATTGTAATTACATGGATAAGTGCCCTAAGTTTGTATATGCCTATATAAGCATGAAATCTAAGGTTTAGAAGTGTTTGTTAATGACTATTGTGAGAATAATTGTGAGAGAGAGAATTCTTGGAGAAGAAGGAGAAGCTTGAGAGAAAGAAAGTACTGTACATCTGAGAGGTGTGGAAGATTGTAGATATTCAATTGTATATCTTTTGAAAGCTTTGGATAACAGATTGGCTTGTTTCTTGGTGGATGTAGCCCACACTTGGTTAACCATGTTAAATATGGTGTTAATTTATATCTCTTGTTTTGTATATTTCTTCTGGTATAATATCTATTTTTATTGCATGTATGCTTAGATTTGATATATAATCTGTACAACCTTGTGCTCAGTTCTCTCTAGACACCAGCACTCAAGACTGTACATTAGCACCCAAGTGCTCCTATTGATCCTGGGCACCTGTTTCCTCTTTATTCTTCTTCTCATTTTTGACATATGTGGTCAACCTTTTTGGTTTTCTTACTCCTATCCCGAGGTCCTAGTCGGCATGTCGGGTCATTATTGTCGAAATTCAAGCAAGAGATCCTTATATAAACACAACATACGTACCATTATAAGGGCACACAATTTTTATCGAGGGATATCTATCTACATATTAAAGGGACTACATCTTGGGCTCATTATTCTGCATACACACCGCATAGGAAAGGGGAAGTTTCTTAATTCCATCCCACACATTTGTATTTTATCTAGCTATCACTTGTTATCCTGGCATCACCGACGTGAGGGCATCCTAGGAGCACTATTGTACATAAAAATACATTGGTTTTAAGATGTAGTGCAACGTTCATTCGTAAGTTCACTTGTTTCACAACCGAGGATAATTTGAACCCTCATATTGCATCTTTATTTTTTAGGATTTGATGTAGTTTGAGGGTTTTGCAGGAGGTTATTTGTGTTGCAAATTTACAGGTGCCTCGGTGATCTAAACATGATACACATACAATCATTGATGAACAAGAGAAAAACCCTAGCAACCCCGAGGAAACCAATTTTTGAGCTTTTTCACAGACTTCGATGCCTAGGAGAGGTGTCGAGAACCCCAGGTGCCCTTGCCCCTACCCAGGTGCCCTAGTCCCAGAACTCCTGACACTACTGCATTTCCTTGAGAACATTTGTGACACTCTAAGCTTCTATTTCACCAGTTCTTCCAACTCAGACACACTTTGGGATAAGTGAAATTAAGATAAGTTCCCTAACTCTCTCATTTTCTTTCATAAATTCACCAATAAACATTGCTTAACACTTGCATATCATTGTAGCAATATTTACATTTAGATTTTAATAAAATATTCAAATTTTATTGAATCATTTTGGTGAACCTGTATATTAATAAGTCATTACCCTAGGATCCACTAAACCCCAATGGCTAAAAGTAGTTCTTCTTCTCCAAGGCAAGCCATGCATCATGAGAGTGTTAACACTATTCCTGATGAGGTTTCTGACGCTGAACGTAGTGCTCTTTATTGCACTGCTCATGTTGATTATAAGCTTTAAAAACACCTTCTAGCCATTGAATGCAATATTACTATTAGTTTCTCCCATTCTTCTTTTGGCATTGTTTCTCCAGAAGATAATTTTTTGGGTTGTACTCCTAGTTATTCCATAGGTTCTAGGAGTACTTCGCCTTCTTGTATTTCCGTTGAAACTCTTGACGATGCTATGATTGATTATATGATTGGTCTTAATTGAAATTACATTGAATATACATGTGAATGATGCTAGTTCTCATGATAATCAGGATGAGTGTAAAGTTATATCTCATTCTTCTCCTATTTTTGAAAATGCTTCTAATGATTTTCATGATACATCTTTCGATAGTTCTTCTTCTGCTTCTGTATATGTTGATGATTCCTTTGATGAAATAATTGCATGTGAAACTCTATCTGCTAGTGACAATGATTCTATTAGTGAGCATGTTGTATCTCTTGATCCTCCTGAAAGTGATTTTTGTACTCCGCTTTCATTTCTTTTTAAGGTTGGCTCTAATAGCATGCATGATGAGTCTCTACCTATTTTGTCATCTCTTATCACTTATTCTGAAGTTACTCATAATGTTTCTATCAATGTTCCATCCTATTCTCATCATATAACTATTCATTCAAATGTCCCTCTCTATATTCCATGTTCATTTCTGCTTATTTCTTCTTCTTCTTCTCTAGAAGATATTCCTATTACTTCTTCTATTCCTCCTAGTGTGTCATATCTCACTTCTTTTGCACCTATATCTAGCATGCCTATCGCATCTTCATTCTCCACTTCCTCTTCTCATACTCCCATGACCACTCACAATGGAAAATTATAACCTCTCAACGTGCCTCTCACATCTCCCACCATTCCTTCACATGAAATTTTATCACTTATGCATGGTGTTGGAAAATTACAATCTCATGTCTCATCTCTCACTCTTGAAAGCAAGACCTACTATGTGTCTATTGATGATAATTCTCTTCATGGTAATCCCATTCCAAAGAAAATTTACAATTAAAAATTTCCTAAGGATTTCATTATGCCTACATTCTCATGCTTTGACGGTACTAGTAATCCATATCTACATCTCAAGTATAATCATTTAGCTATGACATCCTACTCGAATGATAAATTATTGCTCAAATATTTTTATCATAGTATCACAGGTGAAGATCTTCAATGGTATACTCATCTACCTTTTGGATATATCAACACATATTATGACATGGAAGATGCATTTCTCAGACGTTTCATGCTCAACAATGGTCCTAGAGTCACAGATGATCACCTACTTGGCTTACATCAAGGCAAGACCTAACCCATTCTCAATTGCATATTACATTTTAATTCTTGCATGCATCAGCTAGTGTTTCATCCTGTTGATCTAGAAAAGTAATTCATTTTTTTGTCGAGGCTTGATTCCTTCTCTAGTAATATGACACATGCAAATCATTTACACTCTTATGTTATAATGTCATCGATCTAGAACAAGATCTAATTACTACACATGTTATAGATCCTCCTTCGAATTCTTCTGCTGTTGCATCACCTTCCCATTATTCTCCACTTCCATCTGTCAAACATCCTCCAAGGTCTCCATCTCCTCTGCTTCACAAGCATATTCCATCTTCTCCATCTTATAAGCATTTGTCACCTCCACCACCACGTCGTTCTACACCTAAGTCTTCACCATTTCCTACTCGGGATCCATCCATTTCTCGCATTCTTCTAGGCCTCACAATGTACTGCGTGCTTTTCTTGATAAGCACTTAATCTGCTTACCTTCTAATCTGCATCATCCTGAGCATCGCTTCCATCGCTAGCACGATTGTCCTTAATGCAATTATCATCACATCAAGGGTCATAGTGATAATGATTGTTACACCCTTCATGAAAAATTACAATAATTAGAAGATAAATGTGTCATTATCTTTGACTCTCACTCTTGTGAGTGGCATGATTCTCCAATTCTACGTAAGCATGCTACTACTTTGGTTCACTTATCTCCTTCTCTTACTTCTAAGGTAGTTACTGGTCCACTGCCTAAGGTCAGTATTCATGCACAACCTCTATCTCACTCATCCGCCACCGCATCATCTCATCCGTCGTGTAGTGCTCATACTTCACACTAGCTTCCTAAGTCGTCAACATCTGTGCTTCCCACTACTACATCACCCATCATTGACTCATCTCATCAGGCATTTAGTTTGGCTCTGTTATAAGCCAATTTTGACTACGTAAAATAAAAATGGAAATTTTGAATTTTTTCAAAAGTGTGACTTTGCATGGTTTGTCACTTTCATCACAACCGTCTCATCTTTGTGATCGTTCTGGTCTTCGTTTTGTCCTTTTTGGGTGAGAACTCCTCCCGCCAAGTCTCAAGTTGCATTAAAAATTAATTAATTAATATTTAATTAATTGATTCCTCTTTGTTTAATAAAATTAATTTTTAATAACTTTGGAGTATTTAATTAAATAAATGTTAATTAAAATTCATTCGACAAGTTTTTTCCGGGGAAAAATAAGCTTCCGCTTCCTGTTGCCGGGGATGCCAAATTGGCTTCCCGGGCCCGGATTTCCCCTTTCCTGGCAAAATTGTTTTAAATCCCCGCTCATGGGATTTCTTCCCCTAATTGCCAAATTAATAAATTGGCAAATGGGAAAAAGATACCCTGATTTGCCACATGGGGAAATTAAACAGAGATTGCTAGCCCACCTTGCCATTCCCGTTGGCAATTGGCCATTTCATTCCCCATTTCCCCCTGGCAATTAATTCCACTACTTGGAAAGAGGGGAAGTTGGGTTAACCCTCATAAATTCCTCCGTCGAACTTGTTGGAAAGAGTCATATGAAGCTTTCTAAATTACTTCTTACTTCTTCTAAGAAGCATAATAATATTTTTATCACATTCCTCAAACTGTGAACGCCATTGTGAAGGAGAAATACATGCAAAAAGAGAGAACAACCAAAGTAATCAGTTTCACATGCAATTGGAAAAGGAGGACAACATAAAAAATTTCCCACACATTAAACAAGAGGACAATCCAAATCAGCCAAAGGGACATCAAAGATAAAGTTTCCACGCAAAGGAGGGAGGGTAGCAGGTGAGAGAAACTTTCCACGCATTTACCTGAGCAAGAGTCCAAGTGGCAAAGGAGAAAGTAAGAGCCCATGCAGTGCATTCAAAACAGAAGAAGGGCAATTCAAGATAGAAGGGGGACAACAAAGGAAAAGAGGATTTCAATGCAGCAGGTGAAAGTATAAACAAAAATCTCCATGCATTCCAAGAATCAGGCCAGTTTTCAATAAAGAAAGAAATCAAAGATTAAATCAAATGCAAAGGAGGTTGGGCACTAAAGAGGCAAGGAGAAAACAAAACACAAAAGAAAAATTTCCATGTATTTACTTGAGCAAAACATCACGGAGGGAGATAACATTAAAAAAAAGGCCAAGACAAAGAAATGCGTAGATTTTTAAGTGAAGAAAACAAGAGCAGATTTTCCAACGCCTAACCACTAGAAGGAAATACACCACGCCTAGGGAAAAAGATAGCAAAAGACAAGGGAAATCATTACCCACACATTAAAGAAGGAAAAAAATCCAAAATAGCAAGAAAGACAAGAAAAATCATTACCCACGCATTAGCAGAGGGAGGGCAACAGGTGAAGGCATAAAACAAATTCCACGTAGCTTTTCCATGCACCCACCAGGTCTATCCATGAAAGTAAGGAGGAGTAAGTCTGTTTTAATGTATTTATAAGGATTGGATAAGATAAATAAAGCTTGTATTTTGTCTTAAAGACCATGTGGGGTAAGGAACAGTCCAAGATCAGATCGATATAACAACAAGCAAATAACAACCAAGAAGGAGGAGAGTTTAAAATAGAAGGGGGACAACAAAAGAATACCAATTTCCATGCATTCTTCAGGCATCAATAACATTCAATAAAACAGTTTTAAATGCATGCATAGAGATCCCACGTGCCAAGGAGAAGCTGTCAAGGCAATAAACCAGGCAGAGAAAAACATTTTCGCACGCGTCCAAAGAAGATAAGGTCATTGTTTCAACGCATTTGCAAAAATTGGTTTGCCAAATTCAGTCCACGCATTCACCAAATCCCACACCAAAACCAAAGGAGCAGTTAGTAGCTGTTCACGTTGGAAGAAATAGGTGATATAAAAAAAAATAAAAAATATTTGATCTGTGTAGAATATTAAAATCTAGAGATTTTAATTTTAAAGACAATATATATCGTTGTATCGCCAGATTCGGAACTCGAGCTTAGTCTTAATATATTTTTATTTAAAAATATTTTTTTTTGTAACCAGGACTGGTTGTTATTAGTATTATCTTTAAAATAATAATAAGAATAATAATATCAAAGTGAGTCATATTTTTATTGCATTAGCGGTGGTTTCAGAGATTGAGACCCGACCCCGCTTGTGTTGTTTTGCATGCCTGAGTCATTCTTATATGAAATTCATAATGGCTGAGAAATCTAACAAATCCGCAGGAAGATTGAGGAAGCCAGTGGAGAAATTGAATAAGCCCACACTCAAGTATGAATTCTAAGGAATCATCCCTCCCAGTTCTATTAAGTCAGTATATGACAATATCACTGATACAAACTGGT
>CM034151.1:111113587-111318086 GCA_019776745.2 Taxus chinensis
GACCCCTTAGGGAGATGCAGAAACCATCAAGTGCCTGACCTCCAAGACTCCGAGGAAATAAGTGAATGATGTAATTATCTTTGTAGGCTAATTCTTGGAAATCCATGAAGAAGTATTTAATGTGGTCATGAGGATCACATTTTCCCCTATATTTTTTGAATTCAAGGCAATCAAATCTTCATGAGAAAGGAGCACACTCAGTTTCCCCATCAAAAGGGTAACGTCATAGTTCTTCAAGATGATACTTATTATTATGCCCTTGATTATATTCCTTTAGACCGATTATGGCATCTTTCATAGAAAATCATTCTTGGTCAAAATGTTGGCCGCACAAAGGTGTGGTCGGTATGTATGTGCGGTTATATTCGGAGGCTTTTCCATTGTGGTTCTCAGTGTAGCTTTCAATGTAAGTGACCCTAGGATTTTCAATCTTAGGAGGTTTACCCGTGTCTTGATGGACATGAGAACTAACTCAAAGGATGGTGATTTGGTTGTAGTATTGGAAAACATTCAAGACAAGTTAGGAACACTAGAAGTTACTCAAAGAAGAGGAAAAGCACTGGATGATGATATTGATGATGAAAGAGAAAGATAAGTGGAAATAATAGAGAGAACACCAGAAGAAAAATTGGGACCAAAGGTTAAGATAATAAAAGTAGTTGTGGGAGAAAGCACAAAGTCAAGAATGAAAGTACCAGAATATGGTGGGAATTTATATCCAGAATTAAAAAATAGACTGAATAGCCAAGTTGGACAAATACTTTTACTTTGAAAACATTACAGAGGATAAAAATGTGAAATTTTCATGCACAAATCTTACATGACATGTTGCAATATGGTGGGACTTTGTACAACAAGAAAGAATAAGTAGAAACAAGGAAAAAATCAAAACATGGCACAATATGGTGGAAAATTTGAAAGGTAAGTTCATTCCTGCAGACTACCAAACTAGTTTATTCAAGAAGTTGCAAAATTTGAGAAAGAGAGAACTAAATGTGGTTGATTATATTGAAAAATTCTACAAACTAGCTATGAAATCTAGTCACATACAGGATGATGCTGAAGAATTCGAATGGTATGTAAATGGTTTGAGGTTGAATGTACAAGATGAAATAACTTTATTTCATTTGATATCATTAGATGAGGCATATTAGATAGCCTTAAAGGAAGAAGAAAAATCATCAAGAAAGCAAACTCAATACTTGAGAGGTAGAGGAAGAGGAGTGAGAGGAAGAAATCAACAATCATGAAGAGGACAACAATAATAAAAAAATAATTGTGGAAGAAGTGAATAGTTCACAAACATAGAGCTATGTTAGAGGTGGCTACACAAGAGGTTGATACTCATATAGAGGTAGAGGTGGATATGGAATACTTAGAGGCGAATTCACCGGTAGATGTTTCAAGTGTAACAATTTTTTTGGACATAGATCATTTGAATGTCATGAACATCCACAAGCAAGTACCAACAAGGTTAATGAGTTAAGAAACCAAATAACACATGGAAATGAAGTGGAGAGTGTAGCATCACCATCCTTAGTGGAGGAACCTGAAATTAGAGAAGCATTGATGATGAGAAGAGCCTTGGTGAATGCAAACAAGAATGAAGAGCTAGTGCAAAGGAGAACATTGTTTAGAACAATATGCAAGGCAAAAGATAAGTGTTACAAACTCATCATAAATAATGGTAGTACTAATAACTTAGTGTCATCTGAGATGGTTGAGAATTTAAAATTGAAAATAATGAAGCATCCTCATCCATACATAGTCTTTTGGGTTCAAAGAGAGTATCATGTATTAGTGAATCAACAATGTTTAGTTGATTTTCAAGTTGGTAGGTATCATGATCATGTTTTGTGTGATATATTTCCCAATGATGCATGTCATCTTCTTTTGGGAAGACCATGGAAGTTTGAAAGGAATGCATCCACGATGGATGGGAAAATACATATACATTTGTGAAGGATGGGATTAAACACACAATGAATCCATTGAAGAATAGGAAAGTATGGCCTAAGGAGCAGTCAAGGGTTATGGTCATGGGGATGAAGACATTCTTTCAGCAAGGAGAAGAAGGTGAAGTGATAGAGAATGGAATAAGCACAATAAAGAAAATGTCGGGATGGATAAGTGGGGATAGAGAGTATAACAACAACTTGCAAAAGAGAGTAAGTATGGAAAATAAGAATGGATCTACAAATCAAGATAATAACAAGGACATAAATCTATCAGCAGAAACAGTCAAGGAAGGAGACAACTCAACATATAAGGTGAACATGAGGCAATCATACCATTCCATAGAGAAGTACAATCATGAAAAGTATGATAATACAATTCAAGAAGACCAAATAGTGTAAGTGTCAGTGGAGAACAAGAATGAAGAAGGCATAATGATAAAGAGTGGAGAGGAAACTCAAAATTTTCAGTCTAATACTTCCTTTGTTGTTGTGTCTACAGGTTCATCACTGGAAATGATTAAAGAGCAGTCAAGTAAGGATGCATACTTCAAGAAAGGTTCATTAATTCCCAGTTTTGAAGATGGAGAGCACTATGAAGAGTCAAAGGAAACTGTCAAGGACAATGTGGCAGTCAAATATCATGAAGAAACAACACCAAAGAAGATACATCAGATGCATAGTCCCAACCAAGAAATAAGAAATACTTTTCTCAGCCATGCAAACTTTTTCTTGATCAAGAGTGTGGTCATTTGAAAGGCTAAGGAGTTTGAAAAGAGTATAGTACAACTGGGAAAGATGAAACAATTCTAGAGTGCAGTCACGAAGCACCTTCAAAGGATTATATGCAATTGGAAGCAAGGAAAGAAAGAGAGGAACTATCATGCAAGAACAACACCATGGAAGACTTCCTTTTCCCCTTGGTAGTATGATGTAGGGGCATCACTATAAGGGCTAATGTAGGGATGTTGTAATCAAATTTTTACTTTCTAGGTTGCTTAAGATGTTTTAAGAGTCATTAGGTTGCCCTTTTAGGCTCTTGAGGTTCAAAATTTAAATTAGGAGGTTTCCCTCCATTTTGCTTGGTTTAAAAATTTGAATTTTGTAGACCCAATTTTGGATTTCTAGTTCGGAGTAGAGGTTTAGATGTGTTTTTCAAGTTTGGGTTAGTGTGTATAGTTCCTATTTTGGTCTTGGAGCCTCCTCATGATGTACTTTATGGTTTGGGTAACTCATAGTCATCAATAATTCACGTTTTGGGTGTAACTCTTTTGTCTCATTCTTAATTTTCTTGGTTCTTGAAGTTAGTTTTGGAAAGAATTTGAGCCAAGGATGTATATATTCATCTTCTAACTATTTTAAAGGCATTAATCAATCAAAGAAAGCAAGATTGGAGCTACAATAACAAGGTTTAATTGGAAAATTTGTTTGTAAACAGGTTAATGAAGGTTCACAAATTTGTGTTTAAGCTCTGAGTAGGAATTTGATTTTATCTATTCGAGTAAGGAAGAAATAAACTTTGGTTAGACTGTTACATTGTATCTTGTTGATTTTTAGATGTTTATGTTTGTCTTATTGGTAACTAATGCTTGTATAAAAAGGAATACTCATCCAAATAGTGGTATCTTAGACCTGAGGATTGTATAAATTGCACGACAAGAAGACTCAATTGTTTAAGAAGAAGGACTGAATTATGGAGAAAGTATAGGTGCTCTTTCAATCCCTCATAAGTTTGGGATAGATCAAAATAACCATTACATTATTTAAAAACTGACACAGTCAAGAAGACCCTACATTTAGAGTCAGAATACGGTGAAATAAGAAGTAAACATGTGTTGTAAAGGGAAAATGGGGCTAATGGTAAGTTTATTAGCTTTTAAAAAGTGCACAGTACTTCTATATAAAATTATATGTTTTTATGGTTAGTAAATCTAGTTTGGTGAAGTAAACTCTGTTCACGGGCTAAGTGGAAACCCTCTTAGGCTTTTGTAACCGTTCTTTGGTTAGAGCTCTTAACCAAAACTTCAAAGGGTTAACCACACAAGAAAGTATCTATCTAAACCCTTAATAAAGATTCATATATAAAATTGCAAAATTATTATAGGAATCAAGATAACTTCTTATCAGTTTGGTGAAAGTCTTGAGCATGCAGTTTAAAGACCTATTTTGCACCACAAATCAATGAATTTGAAAAAATCTTACCATTACAAGACTATGTGAAATTTTTTATCCTAGAATAAATTCCAAATGGGTGTTTGAAACATTAATTTTTTGTTGGAATGAATCTTGTGATCAAAAGTTACACTGACATTTGCTCTAGTGCGGGGTTTGAAGGAAGACTATGCTTGAAGAGGAGGTTTGTGAAGAAAGTGATCATTGTACTACAAATTGAACTAAAAAAATTAGCACCCACCAAGATAATGGAAAAAAGTGTCAAAAAAACCCCCAACAAATTTCTTAGAGGCATTTTAGACCACTCCAACCTTGACTCTACCAAGAACATCATCTTAAGAAGCTTAATGGAAGTTTTAGAGCCAAATAAGGCAAGTGAGGGATTTTGTGAGTAAGCACTAAAATTGATGGATGAAATGGCATGAATTGAGGATTATAAAAATGGTTCAAGCATTGGATGAGATAATGTGAGCATAGAGGGCCATTTTTCATGTTTTGATGGTTATTGAACATAGAGAGAAAGAGTCCATTTTTGCAAGATTAAGACAAAGTTGAAGTTGCTTATCTAACTAACTTGGTTGGGTGTGTGTGAAAGAAGCATATGCTTTGCATCATGGGGAACTTCCCATTTATTCAACTAGTTCCCTCAAGGTGTTGACTACTTTGGGGTTCCTGTGGTAATCCTCATAATGACTTTTATGGCTTATGCCAATATACTTCCCACAGTTAAAGCGATTGGGCCTTAGCCTTCTCAGTCACACTTGCAAATACAATGTGAATGAATGGTGTGTTTTTTAATCTTAATGTGGCTTTGTATGCCTTTGGTAATCTTCACACAGTATAATCAATATTGTTTCGATGTTTGATCTTTGACAAGTGTTGTGGTCCTACATCAAGAGGTTAGTAGTTTGTCCATGCAAAAAGAGAATCGTGGTTGCTTTTGATTCTCAAGATCACCCAAAAGCGAAAGAGAAGAGCCTACACAACATGAAATACAACTAAGTTAGGAAATGGAAAACATAACTAAAAAAGTAAATGCCTTAAAAAATTTTACCTTTAAAAGAAACATTATAAGTCCACGTAAACCAATTGTTAGAAATGAGGAGCAAAAAATGATTTTTGAAAGCACAAGAGAAGAGCATACGCGAATTTTTTGTCCCTTCTTTTAAGAAATGGATAAAAAAAACTTCATAAAAAATAAAACTAAGTGTTTTTAACCCCAAAATGATTTTTTACTTAAAAAATGACATTTAGAAGTTAGAAAACCTGTAAAACAGTAAGAAAATTTGAAAATTAGATTATGTAATCTTTAGAAAATGAGCCAAAAAATTACATAGAATGCTAGTGCATGAAGGAGTAATGCTAGCGCATAAAAGGCTAATGCAGACACAACAAAGATGCATGGAAAATATGCGTAGATGTAGGAAGTTGCTACGTTAGTGTGTGAATAGAGACGCTAGCGTGCGTAAGGAGATGATAGCGCGTGAAGTTAAAAGGAATGATAACCAGATCGTGCCAAACCAAGAACACAGATGCTAATCAAACATCACGATCAATAAGATGAAAGTAATTTGCCAGAATAACTTTACATAAACCTTTGCAAACAAATGAGCAACAATATCATATATTATTATGGAACTCAATGAAATACAATAAGAATGTACCTTGCTTATATAGGCAAGGAATAACAATTTAATAACCAATCACAGTCGTAGATCAAGCCATAAATCATGGAAAGAACTAGTCATCAAAGAACTAGTCAAGTCCATAGATTTATGAGAGAACTAGACATCAAGGATCTAGTCAATACCATAGATCTAGGAAAGAACTAGTCAATACCATAGATCAAGAAAAGAACTATACCTAATAACTAGATAATATCTCCTAATATGTAAATAAATAAAAATAAATATCCACACACATAAGTGGGTGAGGATAAATACAATAAAGGTAAATAATGTACCTAGGTGAACATGAGCTAAGGTAAATACCTACTCTAACACCCCCCCTCAAGTGAAGCTAGGGGTGAAAATAGAAGTGACATGTCCATAATATGAGTCCCGGTAACTACGCCTGATGAGGTACTCATGTACAATATATCCATGAAGAAATCTCGAACCAAAAGAAGGAAAGAATCATGCTATAAGGAAAGAGAAAGAAGAAGAAGAAGGAAGATGTTCTCACGAACACCCCCAAGAACAACTTCCGAAACCCCAAGCATTCCACGCAACTCAAGGTAGCGAGGTGATGCAAAAGGCTTCGTAAAGATGTCTGTAACCTACTGCTGAGTTGGAATGTACTCCAAGCAAAGAACTCCATCTTGAATGTGCTGCCGAATGAAGTGGATGTGTATCTCGATATGCTTGGTCCACTGGTGCTCAATTGGGTTGCGAGAAATGTGAATTACACTTTAGTTGTCACACCAAAGCACGGTCGGTGAATCCTGTGGGAATCCAAACTCTGTCAATAACTGGCGAACAGAAAGAATCTGCTGACTCGCTGTAACTGCTGCCCTGTACTTTGCCTCTGAAGATGAAAGTGTAATAGCCTGTTGTTTTTTACATGCCCAAGCAACTGGAGAAGAACCAAGACATAAAAGATAGCCAGAAGTAGAACGCTTGTCATCAATAGAACCTGCCTAATCTAAATCTGTATACCTAACCAACTGAGTAGAACCCCTAGTGTAGTGTAGGCCAAAGGGGGAAGTACCCTGTAAATAGCGTAAAATCCTTTTAGCAGCCTGCCAATGACTACTATGAGGAGAATGTGCAAACTAAGATACAAGCCCTACTGCAAATGAAATATCAGATCGAGTATGGGTCAAGTACATGAGACTCCCAACCAACTACCTATACAACATAGGATCACAAAGTGGTGTGGTACATGTGGATGTAAGAGTAACCCCATACTGAAAAAGAGATGGACTTGGCTTGCAATCAACCATATCAAAGCGTCGAAGAAGATCATGGGTGTATTTTTGCTGACTGAAATGAATCCCTGAATCTGTCTAAGAAATCTGTAAACTAAAGAAATAATGCAATAACCCAAGATCTATCATGTTAAACTGTGTAGAAAGAGCCCACTGAATATTCTGAATGTGGGAAGAAGAGCTGCCAGTAAGTAATAGATCATCAACATAGAAGAAAAGTATCACAATATCCTCACCAACATGTTAGAGATACACTATATGATTGGAGTGGCAACAACAAAACCAGTAGATAGAAGAAAACAATCCATTTTCTCATACCAAGCCTGAGGGGCTTATTTGAGACCGTAGAGAAACCTTCGGAGCCTACAAATAAGAGAAGAATCCTAAGCAAATCCATCCAGCTGCTCCATTCATATTTCCTCTTGTAGATCTCCATGTAAGAAGGAACTCTTCACATCCATCTGGTATACGGGCCACCCCTGTGATGCAGTAATAACAAGTACAAGGCATATAGAATCCATCTTGGCAATGGGTGCAAAATTCTCAAAGTAATCAATACCTTCGACTTGTGAAAAAACCTTTACAACAAGATGAGCCTTATACTTATCAATGGACCCATCAATTGTGTATTTGGTTCGGTATACCCACTTACACCTAACCATATTTCTTCCTTTAGGAAGAGATACCAAATCCCAAGTATGATTCTTCATCAAAGAAGAATACTCAACTGCCATTGCATCATCCCACTCTGGTATCCCATGAGCCTTTGAAAAAGACTGTGGATCCTCAGAAACTGCTTGACACAAAAGTACAAAACATGTAGAATGTGCGTGATGATGCCTAGTGGGTGGAAGATCCTCTATGAAAGGTGCTGCCTCAGAAACTATAGTACGAGCCCACTTCCGCATAGTGACAACATCAGTGGGAATATGATCCTGAATGACATCTATAACCTCTTCATCAATCTCCTCAAAGAAAGGATCCTTAAGATGAGATGAAGAAGAAGAAGGAATGGAAGAAGATGAAGAATCATGAGGAGTGAAACGCTCATCAAACTGAACATGTGTTCAAAAAAGAACGTCATGTGTATCAAGATCTAAAAGATGATAAGCTCTCATGTCCTCATAATACCCTATAAAGATCAAGGGTTTACTCTTCTTATCCAATGCTTTCCTTTTCTTCTTTTGCACAAAGGCCCAAGCATGGCTCCCAAAGACTTGAAAAAATGAAACATCTGGCTTAGTGTTGGACCAAGCTTCCTCTGGAGTCAAATGCTCAAGTGCTCTGTGTGGTGTGCGATTCTGAATATAGTTAGCATAATTAACTGCTTCTACCCAATAGATAGGAGGTATATCTCTAGAGTGCATCATACAGTTAGCCATTTCCTTCAAAGTTCTATTCTTCCTTTCTGCTAATCCATTCTGTTGTGGAGTATGAGGAACATAATGCTGGTGAATAATGCCTTGAGTTGCCAAAAATTCAGAAAAATCATTACTGAAGTACTCCCCCCCATTATCAGTGTGAAGGTTCTTTATGCTACTAGAAGATTATTTCTCGACCAAAGCCTTAAAGACTTTGAAGTTTGAAAAAACATCACTTTTTTACTTGATAAAATAAACACAAGTACGCCTCAAGAAATTATCAATAAATGTAAGTGCATACTTAGCTCCATTGAAAGATGGGGTAGGAAAAACCATCAAGTCGCTATGCACAAGCTCAAGTGGTGAAGAAGCTCTCTTAGAAAAATTCTTAAGAAAATGATCTTGATGTTGTTTCCCTAATGCACAACCATGAAAAACTCCCTCAAGACAAGAAAATCTAGGAAGACCATCTACCATACCATGAGTGTTCAACTCCTTTAAATATATGTAATTAAGATGTCCAAATATTTCATGCCAAAGCTTTCTCTCTGAATCTGCATGAGAAACCAATCATGTCCCTATAGAGGAAGTGTCATCAAAACCCTCAAAGTGCTATAGTCTAGAACTATGATCAACAATACCTTGAGCAACCAGTGAATGAGGCTCCAACAAAGTTCGTTCTTCTACTCCATATGGTGTAAAAGTCATTGTTTTTTCTTTACCAGAATGACAAATTTGATACACAGAAATCAAATTTGTAGTGATGTTAGGAACATATAGTGCATCTTGGATACTACCACCATCAAGTTGTATATCACCTTTTCCCTCAACAGAAAGAAAGGAAGAATCTCCAACCTCAATTTTGGAAGTCAAACTCAAACCTAGAGAAATAAAAGACTCCTTGGAAGAAGTCATGTGATGAAAGGCACTAGAATCTATAACTCAATTGTCTGCAAGTTGTGACTGAGATCTTCCAATAATATTAAGTGTTTTTCCATGCTGATTAGAAGGAGGTGGAGTGGATATAGAAATTTTGTGTTTCTTAACTGCATCCTCTAAGGCTTGCATTTTCCTATAACACCTATGTTCTTCATGATTACTACCCCCATAAAAAGAGCATGAACAACTAGACTTATTCTTGGATTTAGAAGACTCCTTGGGTTTTGAGTTGTTTTCTTTGGGTTTAGGAGCATTTTGAGATGGAGAAGGTGTGGATTTGGTTTTACTGTTTGGTTTTCCCTTGCCCTTAGGATTAGATGCAACTAATGCCTTTTGAGAGGTGGAAGACTCAAGGTGAGATAATTTGGATTCTTCCCTAGTAAGTCTTTCACAAAATGTTTCTAAGTTAGGCATTTTAAAGGTGTCACCTAAGGCATCCATGCCAGAGAAAAATGTAGAAGCAAAAATTTGGAATGGTCCTCTCAACTTGGATAGAGTCAAGTAAACACACTCTTCATCTTTCTTATCTCTTCCACTCCCCTTCAATTGTGTCAACAAATGCTTGAACTTGGTAAGATAGTCTATAATTGTTGGGAAATCTTCAGGATTAAGAGAGGTGATCTCAATTTCAAGTTTCACGGCTCTCATATGATCCACCTTACCAAATAAATCTTCCAATTTCTCCCATTTTTTGAAAGGAGAGTCACACTTTTCCAAATGAAATAAAAGACTGTCACTGACATAAGTTCCTATCAAAACCATACACACATCAAATTTGCACTGGTACTGAAATTTCTCAAATTCTCTAGTGAACACTGGCTGTTCTTTAGAAGTTAAAGCCCATAATCCTTTTTGCTTAATTATTGTTTCCATTCTTGGTTTTCATGTGTGGTGATTATGTGTTGTTAATGGCTCAACATGATCTAATATAGAAGTAGAATCCATCCTAAAAAAAATCACCAAAAGAAATGGAAGAACCAAGCAATGTAACAAGACCCCCAAGCAATGCAACAAGAGCCCCCCAAATTTTGACACTTTATAATGAGTGCATGTTACAATATGGCACTTTATAATCATAGTGCAATTCTCAAAATAAATATTGCCAATGGAAAGAGCATGGAAAAACAAGCACTTTTGCAAAAAACGGCACTCAAAACCGAGTTACCGTTCAAAAGTCACAAGCTTTTCAATATTATGTTCTACTATGTATTTTAGTTTCCACTAAAATAGAATAAAATTCTCTTTCCTTCACCACATAAATAAAATGAAAGGGGGCTGGAGTTAAGCACCTACTAGTAGGAATCACAAGCTTTAAGCCCTCATATGACCATGCCTTCTTTTAAGAAATGGATAAACAAAACTTAATCAAAAATAAAACTAAGTGTTTTTAACCCCAAAATGATTTTTTACTTAAAAAATGACATTTAGAAGTTAGAAAATCTGTAAAACAGTAAGTAAATTTGAAAATTAGATTATGTAATCTTCAAAAAATGATCCAAAAAACTACATAGAATGCTAGTGCATGAAGGAGTAATGCTAGCGCATAAAAGGCTAATGTAGACACAATAAAGATGCATGGAAAATATGCGTAGATGAAGGAAGAGGCTACGTTAGTGTGTGATAGAGACACTAGAGTGCGTAAGGAGATGATAGCGCGTGAAGTTAAAAGGAATGATAACCAGATCGTGCTAAACCAAGAACACATCTGCTAATCAAACATCATGATCAATAAGATGAAAGTAATTCGCCAGAATAACTTTACATAAACCTTTGCAAACAAATGAGTAGCAATATCATATATTATTATGGAACTCAATGAAATACAATGAGAATGGACCTTGCTTATATAGGCAAGGAATAACAATCTAAGAACCAATCACGGTCATAGATCAAGCCATAAATCATGGAAAGAACTAGTCATCAAAGAACTAGTCAAGTCCATAGATTTATGAGAGAACTAGACATCAAGGATCTAGTCAATACCATAGATCTAGGAAAGAACTAGTCAATACCATAGATCAAGGAAAGAACTATACCTAACAACTAGATAATATCTCCTAATATCTAAACAAATAAAAAGAAATATCCACACACATAAGTGGGTGATGATAAATACAATAAAGGTAAATAATGTACCTATGTGAACATGAGCTAAGGTAAATACCTACTCTAACAGAAGTCTCTACGCGTAAAAAAATAACAGAAAACATAGAACACTAGCGCAATTACAGAGAATGCTAGCAAAAAGTTGTAGAATGGTAGCATGTGAAGTGCAATGCAAGGGCAAACACAACAAATGCTAACACATGGATTTTGATGCAAACGTAGGTAGAATTATGTAAACATAGGAAAGTGCACATGCTAGTGTAATAAGCTCGTGTCTCTTCACAAAATACAAAAAAATTGTCAAATTTCTTCAAAATTTGAGGTTTTGGACGTTGAGTTTCAAATTTGGTAGCACCTCACCTCCAACAAACGTTAATAAACATTAGTTGACTCAAAATATGCAAAAGAGAGGGTTAGTATGTAAAAAAAAACTTAATTCAAACAAGCGTGTGTGAGGAAAAGGGGGGTCCCACTGGGCGTGCCAAATGTATGCATGATAAAGAAGCTAAACCAATTAACAAGACCTAACACCAAGTAGATCTAATAACTACGCAAATTAATCATTAACATCAAGATAAAGCCATTAAAAGGGAAAACTAAACTATTGCATCTAACATTAAAAACATGAAATGTTAAGCCACCCTTTGATTTTTTTGATGGGATTTGTATTTTAGACACCTTCTTTAACGAGTCGAACGTAGATTATGTTCGATCAAAAGGACTTCTCAAGGAAGAGGAAGAGGTCTCACCAAAATATGGCTTAATGGCCTTTTTGGTTATCCTCTTACTACTCTTGCTAAATAGAAAATGGGGAGGGGTTTCGCTAGATCAATAAGCCTTCTTAATTAAGAAAATGCTCTTATATTATGCATATGGGTAAAGCGTGTTGTGGTGTAAACTTAGAAGGGAGGGGGAATGGTTCTTTACATAGTTTTCCAAAAGGGAGAAACTATAATCCTCATAAATGCGGGAGAAAAGAAATTTTAGGATTAGAAAGTGCTAAATAGGTTTAGAAATGGTTAAGTATGATTAGGAAGGATTAATTAGATTTTCCAACTCAAGCGAGTTGGGTGTAATTTAAATTAATCAATTAGATTGATTAATAGGCCAAGCTAGGCTTGTAAGAACCATTTGGAGAGAAGTTGATGGATTTTGAAGGATCAGAGAGCGGAATGACCCAATAAGAGGGTAAATCCTTGTTTATAAGATTACTTAATCAATTTTGCATAATTTATTAAAATAGGATTATAACTAACAATTTTTTGTTAATTTGCATCCAAAATGAAGGGGATGCTATTTAATTAAGGAAGTGTCATTAATTGACTTAGAGGAACAGGAGTGTTAGCTAATCAACGAGAAAGATGCTAATTAAAACCAAATGATAGAAAATAGGATAAGAAGTATAATTTTAATGCTAAAACATCAAAGCTAGATTTAGGTGTTTACAACAGTGCCACAAACCCGCATTGCACCACTCCACCTACATACCCCAAACCCTAACTTGTTCATTCCACCACGTGATACACCTCCTAATTCATCCTACTCTGCATCCCTTCTTCCCACATCATGTTGCACTATGGGGTTGGTCACACATGTAAATAACCCCATATTCTTTGTCAAAATATAACTACGTCATTGGCCTTGTTGGTCATGACTGTGATTGGATTGGGCCGACTCCCCCTAAGTGTTGGTCATGCACATGATCAGCCACTTGATGGCCAAAAAAACAAAACAAAACAATTCCCTCAATTGATCATGCATGTAACTGGTCGCTCTAAAAAATAAAAAATCCCAACAAACATATTCAAAGGGCTCTTGGGTTGGGCACTCACGTTCGCAACTGAGACTTGCCTCATTATTATAGGTGTTATTTGTACATGTGGCCGACCCTTTACATCTTCCATACCCAAAAATAAAAATAAAAAATAATAATAAAAATAAACTCACCTAACCACTTGCGCTAGAGACTAGTCTGGTATTTTTTCCCTCTTGCATTGATTGCACTCATGACCAAGTTCTTTCCAATGAAAGTGACCATTTTTTCAGGTTGCTACCCTAAACCCTAGGACTGTACCACATGGTACTCACACCCGCCTCTAGGCGATATAACCATCACATTCACTATCTCATCTTGTAGACACCCATAAGTACGCCCAAACAATTTAAATACTTAAATTGCACTAATTATCTCCCTTCTCGCAAATTGACGACATATCGTCAAAAGTGCTCATCTTCTCTCTTATTGTCGTTAATTAATTACACTACGCTAATTAGTTAAGTCACCTATCCAACTAACATCCTGATTAATGACCTCCCGTTAATTAATCACCCCTTATATCTGGACTAATTAATTATTATTAATTAATTAGCTTTCCCCTTCATTTAATCAATAAATCAATATTTAATTGATTTAATTCCCTTCTAATAGCCTAAATCATGCTAATATTCCTCTAATTAGCTTATAAAAGCTTACATCTACTTATTAGTTAATCACCTTTGATTAATTAAAGCACCCCTCCAACTCCCATGACTTGCTAAGCATAAATTAAACCCTTCTAAAGCAAGGTTACCTTTTATAAAGCAACCTTATCCATTCCTAATCTTGTTTTACCTTTATCCCACATGCAAAGGGATGAAGTGTTTCCTTTATCCATTGGACTATATAAGGAGCTCTCCTTCTACCTTTATATCTACACCTAAACTTCTTGAGAAGACAAACACAAAACATATAGCAAAATAGACTAAGAGCTTGCCTTTTCTTTTCTTGAGAGTTCATCATCTTGAAGAGTTAAGCCTCTTTCTTAAGTGCTTAGGTCATATGGGAGGTGTCAAAAGGGTCTTGTAGCCCAACTTTGACAAGCCCTCATTCCTTGGTTCTTGGAATACCAAAAACAACCATTTTTGATTTCCATGGAGCCTACTTAGGTCCATTCATTTATTTGTTGTTAGAGAATAGAGGATTTAGATACTTAACATTATTAGTTTAGAAGTTTTGAATATGATGAATGTTAGTATCTAACCCTTGTTTAATTCTTATCTTGATGGTGCTTAGTATGTTGTTTAATTCTTGCTAATTAAGGCTATTTAGGTGTTAGTCTTTACTTATATTAGCATTAGTTTAAAATAACACATGCACACACATCTACCCTCACACATGCTACAACCTACACATTCCCTAACATGCCATCACACTTGCTCCACCCTGTATTCTCTAGTCTACCTTCATGCGTAATCTGCCTTATGTATTCTCTGGCCCGACCTCATGTAAAATGCACACCATGCATTCCTTGGTCTACCCTCACACATGCTCTAACCTAAAAGTTCTGAGATCCACCTCTACATGCACTTCACCACTGCACTTTGAACTTCCTTTCTTTGTATATTCCCATCATCCCTCTTTTTTAGTAAATTTGTCACTCATTTTTCACAACCATCTTCACTTTTTCTTCAATTTATCAACTACCACCTTTTTTTTCCTACTGGAGCATCCAAAAATATGACACCTGAGAGGGGATATCACATCAAACCTTTCTCTTCAATCTTATAACATTCAATGATCATCTATATTAGTAAATTAAAAAAATATTCTTTGCCTCATGAAATCAATCTTTCAATTCCCTCACATACTCTAGACGACGTGGCCCATCGATCACATTTATAAATTCCCACCCATCCAGTCAACGATCTAAGCCCACATGTATGAAAACCATTGTCATAGGGTTGGAAAAACCCCATCTCATCTTTAGTTTTGTGTTGCATCCTACCTAGTGCAACATGCAACTCAAAAAGGGGCAAAATGTAGACACCAAAAAATGCATCTTGTGCATATGGTATCCTAAGTTATAAAATACCAAAAATATCATAAAATAATAATAATATCTAAAAATCAATTAATCTAATAAAAATAAATAAAATATAAAAATTTGACAAAAAGATGATAAAAGACACCTCATCACCCATTTACTCATCCTCACCCACTCACATTTAATCTTGACCACTTCACCTACCCATTTGTACTTGTTATTCACAATAGACCCTTATCATTTCTCCTTTATGTACATTGTACCCATATTATCACAATATTCTATGCACTATAAAAATATAAAATAAAACTCACCCCCGCATGTCAACCACTTGACTCTTTGTGCACTTGATCCTATATTGTATTATTTTTCTTTTTTTCTTGCATATTTTAGTGTTGCAAGTTATTGGAAAGGTGAAGGTAGATCTCAAAGAATTGTTGCATCCCACAACACTATTATTTTGGAAAAAATTCAACATAGGTATCAGTTGCGCCCACAACTAGCTTGCGACCTCCTTGTGATTTTTAGTCAAATGCAATTGTGACTAACTTGCAACTTAATAAGGTAGAACATTTCTTTTCATCTATTTATTTTGTCATTTTACTTCAATAAAATGTCTTTTATCACCTTAAAAGGAAAGGATATAAATAAGGTAGATCCCTTAACCACAAAAAAACTAAATTTCTTCTAAGTGTTTTGCATGCAAATTTAGATTTAGATCTCAGAATTTTATCCCACTTTAATCAAAGAAAAAGCCTTATAATGTATAATGTTTACATGGTATTAGCGTAAGCCCATTTTATTTAGCAGCATTGATTTGAGATTTGATAATATTTCATCTAACACATATTGTAGGGTGATCTAAATATAGGTATACAAAATGTTGTTGCCTCTCCGGTATGTGGAAGTTGGGATTGTGTCATTACAGGAAATGAAGGTTAAAGGATTTTTTTTTTCTATTGGTACCTAAGGAGAAGGCCCTAACCTACAAAAAATTACATTCAGTTCCAGTCCATGATATTAACATTCATCAATGAAATCTCATAGTGAGTTAAGGCACCTTATCGTGCTTTATACATTCCATAAACCAAAATTTACAATAGATACAAGAAAGCCCCGCCAAAAATTACACCCTAACATCTATAATATCTACTTATTTATAGGCATGAAAGCTTGATGCAAAAGGAAATTCCCAGCCCAAGACCCAAAAGCATGCAGACCCCCACAGAGCATAAACCCGACTAGAACAAGATATTCCATCCTCTCACTCGAAGACATCTCTGTTAAAATTTCAACATTTGAATCATCCTGACTTGGTGAAGGAGAAGGAGACAGTTCCATGTAACACTCAGGAATCACAACCTTAGTATTCTCTAGTAGCTTTAGCCCCTAGTTCTTCACCATAGATTCCAACCCCCAGGAAATCACTTGAACCCATCTAACCAAAGCGTGGATGTGAAACTGCATGCTGATCAAGTGTTCCTCTAAAGTTTCGTGCTCCCTGTGTAGAATGAACTTCCCAGAAGAGTTAGACAAAATATTTTCCACACTTAAACCTTGGGTAACATCGAACACTTTCCTTCTACCAATAGACTATTGAGCACAAGATAATACTGAGAAGGGGGGGTGAATCAATATTATGATATTATTTCAAACTTCAATACTTAAACTTAGATCTATAATCACAAGCAATGTGAATATATCAAATCAATCAAAGAACACAAAACTTAATGCAAGTAGACACAGATATATGTGGAAACCCTTTCGGGAGAAAACCATGAAGAAAATTCTTTCTTTATATATATTTCTAAAAAAAATTGTAGGCACCAACCTACTGGAGACACCAATCCCCAAATTATAGTTTTGTAGGCACCAACCTACAGGAGCACCCACCCCTTTTGCTAAGCACCAACTTAGTAAGAGACACTAATCTCTTCGAATATGAAGGCATCAACCTTCCTTACAAAATTTTCTTTCCACTTTTGAACTTGTTGCTTCCTCAACGAATAATGGAAAATTCTTCTTCTTAATTTCAGATTTGCTGTTCTAAAATTCTGCCCTTACGCTTCCTCTTCTTCTTCTTTTTCCTTAAGATATTCAACTTGAATCCCTACTTAATAAGTCTCATATGAATCTTCTTATATAGCCTTTCATACCTTTTCAAAAAGACACATCGTTCCAACTGACACAACCTTTCCAGTAACACAACTTAATTAAGTGCATTAGTCGGCTAAAACAAAAAAAAATTAATGCAGCCCATAATTATTAAATGCACATTAATCAATGCAATTAACCACTTGATAGGAGTGCTGCCCCTCCTTAGACAAATCACTGTTATCATTAAATTGTTGCCAGTCATCATTAAATCTTCTTTTTCACCATAAAACATTGCATATGAACACCTTAAAATGCGGATATCTCTCTCTTATGTATAACTGTGTATATCTCACTTATACCATGATAATCCTCATGCAAAAACACTTCTTTTCATGCATTTAAACTTTCATTTTCAACCCTTCTATACTGCTGGTTATTTCCGTTACTTTCTACCATTTCTGTCAATAATTCCGTTACTTTCTAACAGATTTCCATTTACCAATTCAACACCTCTTTTGACATCAATGACAATATTTCCAACAATCTCCCCCTTTGTCATTGATGGCAACCCCAAAAAATAATCTCCTCTTTTGCAAATTCCTCTTGCCGTAGCTCTCCCTTACTACCATTCTCCCCCTTTGACATCAATGGCAAAGGGTCATCCTAGGAGCTGAAACATTTGCAAAGTTTTAGCTCCCCCTTAACCAGTGCTACCCTTGACTCTTCAATGTAAATATGTAAAAGAAATTGCTCCTAGCTTATGCCGTGGATATTCAAATGTCTCCTTTGGAAGTGGCTTAGTGAAAATATTTGCTATCTGTTTAGATGTAGCGACATACTCCAACTTTACCTGTTTCTCTGCCACCTGCTCTCTTAAGAAGTGATATCTTATGGGAATGTGATTTGTTCTGGAATGCATAATTAGATTCTTTCAAATACTTATTGCACTGGTTTTATCACATAATATGGAGATGGGATGATCATACTCTACTTTGATATCCTTCAAGGTCTACTTCATTCATAAAATTTGCGTGCAACATAGTATCGCTGCTATATACTTTGCTTCTGCTGTGGATAGGGATACATAATTTTACTTCTTACTTAGCCAAGATACCAGGTTGTTTCTAAGAAAAAATGCTCCTCCGCTTGTACTTTTTCTATCATCTACACATCCTACCCAATCTGAATCTGTATAAGCTGTCAATGTAAAATATTTTCCTTTTGGATACCATAACCCGTATTCCATAGTTCCCTTTAGATATCTAAATATGCATTTTACAACTTGCACATGTGTTTCTTTCGGCCTTTCTTGAAAACATGCCACCATACCCACTGCTTGCATGATATCTGGTCTAGATGCTGTCAGATATAATAAACTCCCAATCATTGATCTATAGAGAGATTGATCAACATTTGGAGATTCGTCATCTTTGCTTAACTTGGTTCTGGTGATCATCGGTGTGCTGACAGGTGCACACTCCTCCATACCAAATGTTTTCAACATTTCCTTCACATACTTGGTTTGGGATATAATATTCCTTTATTAGATTTGAGAAATTTGCAATCCAAGGAAAAAGGATAACTCACCCAACATAGACATTTCAAATTCCTTTTGCATGTCTTCTGTAAATTTTCTAGACATTTCTTCATTGTCTCCTCCAAAGATTATGTCATCCACATATACAACCACAATTAACTGGTGCTCATCTTCAGTTTTGATGTAAACATTACTATCAACATGTCCTCTCTTGAATCCTTGGTCTTGTAGATGTTGATCAAGCCTTGAGTACCATGCTCTGGGGGCTTGTTTTAATCCATACAATGCCTTTTTCAACCTACACACATAATCTTCATTTTCTGATAATAGGAACCCTTTAGGCTGTTCTATGTAAACCTTCCTCTTCTAAATTCCCATTTAAAAAGGATGATTTGACATCCATTTGGTAGACTTTGAAATTTTTAAACAATGCAAAAGCTAGGAACATTTTGATTGCTTCTAGTCTGGTAACCAGAGCAAAAGTCTCTTCAAAATCAACACCTTCCACTTGAGCATACCCTTTGCATACCAATCTTGCTTTATTTCGAGTGACTTGACCATCTTCATTTAGTTTGTTCCGAAATACCCACTTAGTGCCAATCACATTCTGACTCTTTGGTTTGGGAACCGGTTCCCAAGTTTCATTTTTCTCAATTTTATCTAATTCTTCTTCCATCACCTTCAACCAATGTTTAGCATTTCTTGCTTCTAAAAAGTTCTTAGGTTCTACCTTAGATAGTAGAGAAAAATACCCTTGCTCAGAAGCATTTGTAATTCTTCTTTTGGTTTGAACCCCGGTATCAAGTTCTCCAATAATTTGACTTTCATCATGATTTTTCTGAATGAAGTGAGATGGCATCTTGGTATCCTGCCTTTCTGATTTACTCCACTCTTCAATATCTTCTTCTTCCTCTTGTTCTTCTTTCACAAGACTTGGTATTTCTAAAGACTCTTCTGAATTTTATTTTGTCTTTAGATCCAGACCCTCATGCACTCTGACACTTGCACTTTCTATGATAATCCACAACCTCTTGTTATAACATCTGAAGGCTTTACTTTTAGTGGAGTACCCAAGAAAAATCCCTTCATCGGATCTTGAATCAATTTTTCCTAAGTCCTCTTCAGTTCTTTTAATGAAACATCTGCTCCCAAATACCTTAAAATATTTAACCGAGGATGGTCTTCCTTTTCATAATTCATATGGAGTTTTGTCATGGTTAATTCTGATTTGCACTCTATCCAAAATATAAACGGTAGTACTTAGTGCTTCTTTCAAAAATCTATTTGATAGCTTAGATTCATTCAACATTGTTCGGGCCATCTCTTGAACGGTTCTATTCTTCCTTTCTACTACTCCATTTTGTTGTGGAGTTCTTGCAGCTAAGTATTGTCTTTTAATTCCATGGTCTTCAAAATATTGAATAAATTCATTTGACATGAATTCACCTCCATGATATGACTTTATACATTTTATCTTCGACCCTGTTTCATTTTCTACTAATGCCTTGAAAGCTTTGAACTTTCCAAATGCTTCAAATTTTTCTTTCAAAAATGCTACCCATGTCATTCTAGTGTAGTCATCAATGAGTAATATAAAATAACTCTCACCTTGAATACTTTTTATTCTGGTAGGTCCACACAAATCCATGTGAATTAGCTCCAATGGTTTGGTGGATGAATACTCCTTTGTTTTGAATCTTGTTCTGGTTTGCTTCCCAAGCTGGTACTGCTTGTATAGAGTACTCGAAGGCTTTGCTATTTTAGGCATGTCCCGTATGGCCTGCTTATATGTCCCATCCTTCTATGCCATAGCCAACTCTCATCAACTTGACTCAGGCAACATTTTTCTTCTTTTATTTCTCCGAGCATATATAGATTATTTGTAGTTCGGTGGCAATATGCAAATAGTTCTCCCGTATCTACTTTCCTTATTTCACATCCTTCGGCATAGAACTTAAGAGTGTGTCCCTGATCACACATTTGACTCACACTCAAGAGGTTATGTTTTAATCCTTCAACATACAAAACATTCTCTATTTTTGTTTTTCCATTATCCAGACTCAGCGTACTTTGCCAACGATCTTCGCTGTAGCATTATCACCAAATTTTACTATACCTTCATTTACTTCTTTAAGAGAGAAACTTACTTTTATCACCAGTCCTTATGTCTTGAACATCCACTATCAATGTACCACTGCCTGTCCATCTCGAGCATGAAAAGTTGTTTAAACGAGCATGGATTTTTCTTTGTCTAGCCCATCTTTCTCCTGCTTCCTTGTCCAAGATTTCGTAGCCTCCCTTTTCTTTGTATTTAAAGGCTTTGTCTTTTGATATTATCTCGAGTCAAACACACTTCTACAAAAGCGTGCTATATGTCCATAATTATTGCACTTGTAGCAGATAATGGCTTCCTCGTTATAATAGGATAGTGGAGAAAATGAATTATAGTTCATATTCAACACTCTATGAGCAGCTTTTGGTTTGTTCCAGGCTTCGTTATCTCTCATTCGATTTCTACGCTCTATCTTTTTATGCCCATATATATTGCAATAAAAACAATAACCATGAAAGGAACTTTCAAACCTGTTCATATTCCTATGTCATGGAGTAAATGGTCTTTTGATGTCGTTCTCTTTAACACCTTCCTTGTGGATGGAACTGGTCTTCGTAGTTTCCTGTTCCTTTCTAATTTTATTCTTCGTAGGTGCATTTAGAATTTTTACATAACTTTTTGCCTTTTCTAAACCTTTCTTCTCCGGAATCTCAATGGAATTTGAAGCTTTCTCTAGTTTTTCTTCATATCTAAGTCCTGATTTGTTGGATGGTGATCTTTGATTTTCTAAAATCTCATCTAGAACCTTAGTACTTTTTTCAAATTTCAAGTTGTTCATTAGTTTGGTATTTACCTTTTCTAAGTCTTTTCTCATTGCAACAATCTCTGACTCACACTTTTCACATTCTCCTTGTTTCACCTTGAGCTGACTTCTCAACCCTTCCTCAATTCTCTTTGCTTCTTCAATTTGGGTCTTCAAGTCAGTGATTAGATTCTTTGATTCTTCAAGACTTTGTGCTAACTTAGCTTCGAAAGATTGATTTTGTTCTTCATATTTTTGGAGCTGAAGTCTTTGCTTCTGATTCCTCTTTTTGAGTGCTTTTATTTCACCCAACGCACAAATGAGTTCTTCTTCGAGGTTTACCTCACCTTCTTCTTCTATGTCCTCGATTCCTTCCAAATCAACTTTGCTAGTTGATGAACCTTCTTCTATAGCCATAAAAAATGTTTCTTCATCATCACTGTCTGAATCACTTATTCCATTTTCTTTGGATGAGCTGCTACCTCTTTTTGAATATAGACTTTTCTTTTGCTTTTCAAATCTTTTCTTACCTCTGCTTTGCTTGAATTCTCTTTTGAACTTGGGCTTGATTTCTTCATCTTTGCTATCTTCCTTCTCTGAGCATTTAGCTACAAAATGACCAATTTTACCACAGTTAAAACATTTAAATGGTAACTTACCTTTATATCTCCCAGATCCTTTCTTTAGCTTTTGAATGAATAAAGATTCCTTTTCATCTTCTTCGCTGTTTGATTCATCATTCACTTTAGATTCCTTGATTGCCTTTTTCTTTGAGACTTTGAATGCAGCTTCCTTCTTTGTTGGTTTATTAGACTCAGTCCTCATTTCATAAGCCGTCAGTATTCTATGTAGTTCATCCATGCTTAGCTTGTCAAGATCCTTCATTTCTTCGATGGCAAACACCTTAGCATCAAATCTTAATGGTAAAGATCTTAAGACCTTTTGGACGATCATAGGTTTTTCAATCTTTTCTCTAAGCCCTCTTATGGCATTGACAACTTCATCCAACCACAGAAGATAAGTTGCAACATCTTCCTCATCCTTCATTTTTAGGCTCTCAAATTTTCTCCTATGGGTTTGAAGCTTAGATTTTTTAACCTTATCATCACCTTCATATATTGTTCAAATTTTATCCCATATTTCCTTTGCCATGTCACATTGCATTACCTTGACAAATTCAGACTCTGACAGACCACACAAGATTGCATTCATCACCTTGGCATTGTTTTCAAAAGCCTTCTTACCGGCTTGATCTATTGGCGGAGTTGATGGAATGATATATCTGACTACTACTGATTGCCAAATATCAAACTCTAGTGCCATCAGATAGGTTCTCATTCTTACGCTCCAAAATGCATAGTTTGTTCCGTCAAACAACAGAGCCTTGTTCGAGGAAAAACCTTCTTGTACTATACTAGCCATATGTGCTCCTGAGATCTACCTTCCAATTGTTAGATTGTTCCTGAAGGAACCTGCTCTGATACCAATTATTGAGCACAAGATAATACTGAGAGGGGGGGTGAATCAATATTATGATATTATTTCAAACTTCATTACTTAAACTTAGATCTATAATCACAAGCAATGTGAATATATCAAATCTGAAAAGAGTTTGCAAGAATCGAATCGGAAACGAGGCACCACAAAGTAGTTGCACTCCAACAGAATCGTGAAAGCTCCCGCGATAGTAAGGAAAAAATTGATCAGTAATGGAAGAACTTGCTCAACAGAAACAAAGCTTGCATAGAGGAAAGACAGCGGAGTGTCTTGGCATGCTCATAAATGAATAGAAAAGGGGTACATATAGGGTGCTGAGTAACCCTAGTGCATGACACATATGAAACCCTAAACCTAACCCTAAACCTAACCCATGTGAGATGACCCTCCAACATGAGAGGAGGACACATAGGATAACTCACACTAACACCCCCCCTTCATCGAAGCTAGGGTAGCGGCTGTGATGAGTCAGACGGAAGAGGAAGACACTCCTAAACAACTAAGAAAGATGTGTCAATGGGGCCCGACAACTAAAGGCCTGATAAGGTGCCCATATACAAACACAATCTTCCTAGAAGAAGAAGAAAATAAGGACTAAATAGCCCTAAGAAGATGGGCAACTGCAGAAGACCTCACCCCAAGAAGAGACCGTAAGTGAAGAAACTTCATCTCAGTGAAAGGCTTGGTGAATAAGTCTGCAATCTGATTAGCTGTCTGAATGTACTGAATGTCGATGATACCATCATGAATAAGCTCCCGTATGAAGTGCATATGGATCTCAATGTGCTTTGTCCGCTGATGCTGAACTGGATTTCTACAAATAGAGATAGTGCTCGTCCATGATAGTGTATGCCATTAGCATAAGTGCCACGAACATAATGAAGGATCCGTTTAGCTGCTTTCCAATGCATCTCATGTGGCTCCTGCATGAATCTGGACACGATCCCAACAACATATGATAAATCCGGTCGAGTGTGAGTCAAGTAAATCAAGCTCCCAACCAACTGTCGGTAAAGAGTGCCATCAACTAAGGGAGCACAACAATCTGAAAACAAATTAACCCTTAACCCTAAAAGAAAAGGAGTAGGAGAAGACTTGCAATCAGACATCTGAAACCGAGCTAGCAAATCAAGAGCATACTTAGGTTGCGAAATCAAGATTCCTGAGTCAGATTGTGAAATCTGGATCCCAAGGAAGTAATGAAGCAGACCTAAGTCAGTCATGGAAAACTTGTTGGCTAAGGTGATCTTCACAGAATCAATAATAGAGGAAGAGCTGCCTGTGATCAACAAGTCATCAACATATAGAACAAGAATGAGTATGGAGTCATCTTGCCATAGAATATAAACATTTGGATCAGAGTGACACCTAGTAAACCCTGATGTAAGTAAGAAGGAGTCCATCTTGGCATACCAAGCCCGAGGGGCTTGTTTAAGGCCATAAAGAGACTTCTTTAACTTACAAACGAGGGAGGAATCTTGGACATAACCCGGAGGTTGTTCCATATAGATCTCTTCCTCTAGGTCACCATGAAGGAAGGCACTCTTAACGTCCATTTGATGGACTTTCCATCTGTTCGTTGCGGCAATGGCTAGGGTCAGTCGAATAGAAGTCATCTTCGCAACCGGAGAAAAGGTTTCTGTATAATCAACCCCAGCTATCTGGGAGAAACCCTTAGCTACTAATCACGCTTTAAACTTTTTGACGTCTCCATCTACTCCATACTTTGTTCGGAACACCCACTTACACCGAACGATTTTTCTTCCTTTCGGAAGAGTGGTGAGATCCCAAGTATCGTTCTTCATGAGAGAGGAATACTCCTCATCCATGGCAGAATCCCACTCAGGAATACCAGAAGCCTCCCGAAAAGACTGTGGATCAGAAGCAGAGGTGAAGAAAGAGTGGGGTCCAATGAAATCTGAGCGAGTACGTCTCATATCCGAAGTATCTCCAACTAAATCTCCAGCACTTTGCAAAGTTTTCCTGGCCCAAAGGGGACCAGGAGGATCAGGCTCAGAGTCAGAAGATTCTTCACTTGAGTGAGAAGGGACATAGTCCTCATCATCACTACTGTCAGAATCAGAAGACTCAAAGGTCTGATGGTTGGGAGGATCCAGAAGAGGAGCACGCTCAACAGTATCATCATCTGATGAGTCAGAATCTGAATCAGCGAGCTGAAGAACCTCAATAGGTGGAGAAGTAGAAGTCGAAGAAGACTCATCGAACTTAACACTTCTCTCAATATATAGCTCATGAGAAGTAGGATTCATCAATCGATATCCCTTCACGCCATCAGGATACCCTACAAAGATACAAGGTTTGGATTGTGGTTCCAAGGCCTTGCGTTTCTTCTTGGGAATCTGAGCCATAGCCTTGGATCCGAAGACTCGAAAGTGCTCAACATCAGGCTTGCATCCAAACCAGGCTTCAAAGGGTGTCATCCCTCTTACTGCCTTGTGTGGAACACGGTTCTGAATGTAATTTGCACAATTCACTGCTTCGGCCCAATACTGCGGAGGAAGAGACTTCGAGTGAATCATACAAGTGGCCATCTCCTTAAGAGTATGGTTCTTTCTTTCTGCGACTCCATTCTGTGAAGGGCTATAAGCAACTGTATGCTGCAAAGAGATCCCTTCAGAAGTACAGAAATCCATGAACCTATTGTTTACATATTCACCTCCATTGTCAGTTTGAAGAACCTTGATAGACCATTCCACCTGTTTCTCAGCAAGAGCCTTAAAGTCCTAAAAATGTTCAAAGACTTCAGACTTAAGCTTAAGAAAATATACCCAAGTATATCGTGAATAGTCATCAATGAAGGTTAGCACATAAAGAGCTCTAGTAAACGAAGGAGAAGGAAATGGACCAGAAACATCACTGTGAACAAGATCCAAAGGACGAGTGGCTCTCCAGGATTTTCCTTTGTCAAAGTTCTTTTTCAGGATGCTTTCCAAGGGTACAACCCTCACAAAGACCCTTAGAAAACTTGACGCGAGGCAACCCATTGACCATTTCGTTTTGACTCAATTGTTCAAGGTAGCGATAATTTAGATGTCCAAAATGCTCATGCCATAGCTTACTAACCTCATTTGCATGAGTGAGCAAGGCAGTGGGTGTAGAATCAGAAGTAAAGTGGGAGAAGGTGTACAACCGTGAACGGTGATCTGCCTTTCCCTCAGCCACTGTAGTGTCATTGTTAAGCTCACGAATAATCACCGAGTTAGGACCAAATTCCACTCGCATTCCTTCACCAAGGTGAGTAATTTGGTAAACTGATAGGAGATTGGTAGAGAGATCAGGAACACTCAACACTTGGTTAAATGTTCCCCCATCCATCTCTACCGATCCACTACCAGAAACCGACACTGTCATGTCATTACCCATCGTGATTTGGGACATTCCACAAGGTTCGATGTTGGAAAACTCAACATGCGAAGAACCCATGTGGTGCGAGGCACCAGAATCTATAATCCATGTCGATGAAGGAGCAACTTTGGCTACAAGGGCCTTTCCTTTCTTCTTATCATTTTTAGCACCTTTTGCAGCAGAAGACTCGGCCTTCAGAGCACTTTGTTTTATGGATTCAGGAACACTTATTTTATTCTTCTCAAGTAAATGAGATAAGTGATCAATCTGTTTCTTAAAATAGTGTTGCTCGTCGTGACCAGACTTCTTGCAATAGGAACACAAATACTTGCTTTTCTGTGCCTTAGGCTCAGAAGTCGAAGTGTTTGTGTCATTTTTAGGTTTGATCTTGGTTTCTTTCTTAGGTTGATCCTTTGTTTCTTTCTTCTTTTCAGTCTTCTTTCCCTTGCTAGTACTTGCTACAAGGGCATGTGACTTGGACTTGAGAGACCCCATTTGAATGAGTTTGTCCTGTTCTCGAATGAGTTGGGATGAAAAACAGTCAAAGGAGGGCATAGTCCAAGTATCGCCCAAAGCAGCTTTTGTAGCGTAGAAAGTTGACACGAAGACAGAATATTCGGGACCTAGCTTAGAGAGAATTGACAAGATCAGTTGAGAATCTTTCTTTTCTACTTGACATCCTTTTAACAATAATCTAATGTGGACAAATTTTGAGAAGAAAGCTTGTAGGTTTTCAAAGTCACTAGGATTTAACCCTAGTAGTTCGTTTTCCAACTCATGCGCTCTCATGTCATCTAGTTGTCCAAACATCACATCCAACATTTTCCACGCAGATTTAGGTGTTTCAGACGCCTCAATGTGGAAGAGCAAGTCAGGAGAAACAGACATGCAAAGAAGACCTAAAGCTTCATCACTACGGTTTAACCACTTAGATTTTTCAGGTTCGTCATCTGGTTCAGTCTCAGTTCCCATGGTGATGCGGAATAACCCTTTACCCCTTAGTTTCATTATTATTTTTCGATCTCCATTCGAAAAATTTGAACGGCGTAAGCAAAGGAATTGAAAGTGCATCCATAGTGAGAGAGAGAGAGAAAGAAATGCAGAAAAGAAACACAACCACCCAGGACAATAACAACCCCCTGCTTTCGGCACTTTATAGTTTAGTGCGTTGATTACAATCGGGTCCGTGCGTGCGGTTTGAAACACTTGGTAACTCGTCTTGCAATTAGCGTAATAACGCGCAAGAGAGGAGACCACAACAGTGTTTCATGGAGTGCAACAAAAAAGGACACCGTAAACAAGCACAAGCAAAAAATAGAAAGGAGGTGAAAGCCAACCCTGGTGGTGAGAAAAAATGTCTCACGTCGTAAAAGGAAACCCCCTTGCTGTAGACTGTGGCGGACGCGCTCACTAGTCGCAAGCAATAATAAGGGTGAAATACAAGGTTTGGGAACTCAAGGAGTTCAGATAGTCTTCAAAACGCCAGATTAGAACTTGGAAGGCAAGGAGGTGCATTTACAAAGTGTCACTGCACACTTGAGCGCATGATTAGTGAAAAAAAATCGACAATAAGTGCCTAAATTTTAACGTTTGGAAACGCCCAATTTTACTATTTTTAGAGCTATTGGAGTTTTGAAGAAAAAAGATAAGCCTGCAAACGGATTTTAAATTACTGATTTAAAAGCATGCAAAATTAATGTATGTAATTGGAAATGGCATAGAATTTGAATATGGTTTGTTTAATTGCGAGGGGGAATTAGCCATTTAATTCAATCCCGGACCTCAATCTAATTCGTCTTCTACACTAATTAAGGTTAAAATAAACAATCCAAAGACCAAATTTTATAATTATTAAAATATTTTTTTTAAATAATGTGAAATTAAATAAAAATTAGATCTAAATTTAAAACTAATTAATTTTAATTAAAAAATATTTTTAGAAAAAGATTTTTAAAAAAAAAAACTTTAAATGTTTTAAAAAAGAAACTTGATTAAAAAAAGAAACCTTTTTGTTTTTAAAAGGAAATTTTTAAAAAAAAAAAATTGAATGCGTTTTTAAAAAAAAAGCATTAAACTTAAAGAGGCTCGTTTTTATAAAAAAGCATGAAAGAAACTTTAGAGAAAAGAAGTTTTTTTTTTAAAAAATAAAGAAAAGGAAACTTATTAAAAAAATTACCAAAAACTGGTGTAAAAAAACAGTGGTGCACAAAAATTATACAGTCAGGCAGTTTTATGTTGCCTACACCAAAAAAAAAGGGACCAATGCCGCGCTAGAAGGAAAATAACAGCAGGGAAAAGATGCCTTTGGCCGCGCTAAGGGTGAGCAAGTCCAAAAACAAGAAAAAATGTGGCCTGTGTTTTTAAGAGAGATGTACAGGCCGTTTTTGCTTCTGCCAGGCCAGTTTTTGTTTTGCAAAAGAAGGCCAAGTGTAAAAAACGTGGCAAATGATTTTTTACAACTCCTGTGAGGGCCACGCAGATGATTTTTACAACCCTGTGAAGCAAAAAAAAACGTCAAATGATGTAAAAAACGCCCTACAGACAAAACAAACGTGGCTTTTGATTAAAAAACACCTGTGCAACAAAAAAAACGATTGCTAATGGATTAAAAAATGCCATCAAAAAAACGTGGCCAATGAAACCACGTTTTGCAAGAACACTTGTTTTGCAAAAATTTCCAGAAACATGCAAAAAAAAAAAACAGAGATGATTAAAAAATTTCACTTCAATTTTAAACACCAAAAAACAAAAATCTCTATTTTTGAGATTTAGCAAGATAGCTAAAGTGGTAGCTAAAAACCCTGATTTCTCTTGCAACCACAGACAACATGCACAAGAAAACTGACACAAAAACTTTCCGAGAAAGCTTGTTAGAGATATTAGCAAGATAATTTCCAGAAAATAGTGATCAAAAAACTTGCATGCAGAGTAAAATAACGAAACCAAGTAAGAGTAATCGCAACTAAAAAATAATCGAGTGCACGTTTACCCGATCTCAGCTCTGATACCATGAAAAGAGTTTGCGAGAATCGAATCGGAAACGAGGCACCACGAAGTAGTTGCACTCCAACGGAATCGTGATAGCTCCAGTGATAGCAAGGAAAAAATTGATCAGTAATGGAAGAACTTGCTCAACAGAAACAAAGCTTGCATAGAGGAAAGACAGCGGAGTGTCTTGGCATGCTCATAAATGAATAGAAAAGGGGTACATATAGGGTGCTGAGTAACCCTAGTGCATGACACACATGAAACCCTAAACCTAACCCTAAACCTAACCCATGTGAGATGACCCTCCAACATGAGAGGAGGACACATAGGATAACTCACACTAACAAAATCAATCAAAGAACACAAAACTTAATGCAAGTAGACACATATATACATGGAAACCCTTTCGGGAGAAAACCATGGAGCAAATTCTTTCTTTATATATATTTCTAAAAAAAATTGTAGGCACCAACCTACAGGAGCACCCACCCCTTTTGCTAAGCACCAACTCAGTAAGAGACATTAATCTCTTCGAATATGAAGGCACCAACCTTCCTTACAAAATTTTCTTTCCACTTTTGAACTTGTTGCTTCCTCAACGAATAATGGAAAATTCTTCTTCTTACTTTCAGATTTGCTGTTCTAAAATTCTACCCTTACGCTTCCTCTTCTTCTTCTTTTTCCTTAAGATATTCAACTTGAATCCCTGCTTAATAAGTCTCATATGAATCTTCTTATATAGCCTTTCGCACCTTTTCGAAAAGACACATCATTCCAACCGACACAACCTTTCCATTAACACAACTTAATTAAGTGCATTAGTCGGCTAAAACAAAAATAAATTAATGCAGCCCATAATTATTAAATGCACATTAATCAATGCAATTAACCACTTGATAGGAGCGCTACCCCTCCTTAGACAAATCACTGTTATCATTAAATCGCTGCCAGCCATCATTAAATCTTCTTTTTCACCATAAAACATTGCATATGAACACCTTAAAATGCGGATATCTCTCTCTTATGTATAGCTATGTATATCTCGCTTATACCATGATAATCCTCATGAAAAAATTCTTCTATTCATGCATTTAAACTTTCATTTTCAACCCTTCTATACCGCTGGTTATTTCCGTTACTTTCTACCATTTCCATCAATAATTTCGTTACTTTCTGACAGATTTCCGTTTACCATTTCAACACTTCTTTTGACATCAATGACAATATTTCCAACATAGAATGATTTGGATCAATCATTAATTTCTTCATATTTTCACAAATGTCCACCTCATATTCTTCCTTAAAGCTTTTTGCAACTGAACAGACCTTTTCAAGCCAGCCTCTCATGATAACATTCTTAATTTTTCCATTCATCTATGTTGAGAAGGATTAATCCACTGCTTCACCATTTAAAGTTTGTTTCCTTTTACAACTAGGAATAGCGGTCAAAATCTCTGTCCTCCTCATGTTAATAGCTCGAGAAAACTAGAGTAGAGCCCAAAAGCCCAACCACTAAGACATGCAAAAAATAAATTAGGCAAGAGTGATGAAAAAACACCCCATGTCATTCATAAATACACTTACCTCCAATCCCTCCCTTGAATGAAGAAACACATTTGAGTACTCAAAAATCCTTGCAAATATCTCCTTTCCTTAATCATCATCAACCAAAAAGTGGTAATTAATGGTTGGTGGTATTCAAAATTATTCCCCCGTACAACTGATCTCCAACCATGTATTCGTCAACAGAAGGGTCATGACGTCACTAGGAAAGCTCATCTCCCAAATTTTTCACTTTAAATGGTAATTTTCCCACAAATTGGCCCCTCTATTTTCCAAGCGATCTGCCACCATATTCCATGCCCTTTTAATATGGGAGAATTTAATCTTGAAAAATGAAGGAAGAATAGATTTGATCTTAACACAAAATGGTTTCAAAGATCAGGCTTTAGAGACATTACCTTGAGCCAAACCAATAATGGTTTTTGAATCCCCCTTAATCCAAAGATGTTTCCAATTCTATTTATTTCTCCAATAAACCAAAAATAAGGGCCATGCCTTCAGCAACATTGTTGGAAGATATTCCACAGTAAGCAGTTAGAGCCAAAACTGGTTGGCAACATGAATACCTAAAAATGCAACCACAACCAACAATGCTAGGGTTGCCTCTAGAAGCTCCATCAAAGTTTAATTTAATCCAATCCTCATAAGGAATTCTTCACTCTTCTGATCTAATTTTCTCACTTCGCTTATTAGGAGGAAGGTTAAAGGATTCTTAGAGACTATGTTGTACTGGGATTTATTTAAAATGGTGTTGTTCCTATGAGTTGTGTACGAAATTGTAATAGTTAAATTATCCTTCAATTGTAATGTAATAGTGTTATTTTTTCAATTGTTGGTTGGATGCGTGTCATTTTAAAACTATTGCAAGTATATGTTTGGAAACTTTATGAAAAAATTAAAAGAAGAATAGAAGTATGAAAATTGTGGGATTAAATAATTGCTTTTGTATTTACCTTAGTAGTAGATAGTTTGCATCTTATATACTAAAATTATTTCTAGATTATAAGAAAGAATTCAATTTCCAAATGACTATGAAAGGACTTTATTTAACTCTAGAATCATACAAAAAACTTGTAACTAGGTTGATAGCCCCATGCGATTAAGATATATGTACATATTCCAATCTAGAGAAATTAGCTAGCCATCTTTAGAAATAGATAAACATATTTGTATTGTGATTAAATTGGTTATACTAAGTGTGGTCTCATTTTTTAGATGGATTGTATTACTTGCAGCTGAATGTGTTCTCTATTGCACCATTTTAATCCTTAGGTTTTGATACATGTGTGTGTGTGTGTGTGTGTGTGTGTGTGTGTGTGTGTGTGTGTGTGTGTGTATGCACATTTTTAAACCAATAATCATATCTATATGTTGTAAATAATGCGAGTTTGGTTTACCTCATGATTATACATAATATGCATGTAGGTATGTCTCTTTATATATTGCATCATACAATATTTATTCTTGCATTATTTTAAACTTGTGTTAAATTTAAATAAATTACATATGGGTCAGCTAGAATAGACCAACCAACTATTTTGAATTCCTTTGCATACGAGTTATCTAACATACATTGTCCAACTATGCCTTGGTTTAGGGGAGGGGACAACATGGTCATCCTACCCTCAACACTTGTATGAGGGTAGGATGGTCATGTCATCCCCTCCCTGTACTCAAAGGGGAGGGGACGACATGACTACCCCATCCCCACCTTTGGTATGGGTAGTGTATCCATATTTCCCACTTCTTATTATTTAGATAATATACCAATGGGGTGGGAGTTGAAACCCACCCCAAACCCTACCTTATTTATACAACAAAAAATGAAAACAAATACATACAACTGTATTTTTATATCAACGTGCATATATTTGTATGTATATATACATATACACATACAATGTATATTTATCTATATATATACATATCTACAAAATCCTTTAAACTTAAATAGATCTAATAAAAAATATAAGAAACTATTAATCATATACAATGTAAGAAATAATTGAAGATCATTTCAACCATTTGCATAACAAACAAAATGAGATAACTTGTGAATTTAAACACGAAATTGGAGACAATAAATAAAATGCATTGGAAATTATTTCAAGCCATTCGGGTGAGAGATAGAAAAAACTCTTTTAAAAATATACACAAGTTAAACCTCCATGAGACCTTGGCTCTCCAAATACTTTTCCACTCCCTTTGCTCAAACTTGTAAATGGAAAAATGGAGGCTAATGAAATCCTTTATTGAATTCTCAAAGATAAATTAGGGAAACATTAGGGTTTCACAAATCCAAAGGCCGAGATTTTTTTGATCCAAGGGATACATTTTAATCCTACATTGGTGAATAAATAGGCATTTAAATGGGACCCTAGATTTAATTAAGTAATGACGAGAATTATGCAGGGTGTGGAGTAATAGAAAATTGTTTGTTTATATTATTACATACGTGAGTTTAAATTAGTTGCAATTGGGCATTAGGAAGTGTAATTAAGTAATTGTTGATTATTTAAAAAGGTTTTGCTTTTACCATTTTATTATGTAGTAAACTCATTTGTATTTCCTTAATAGGATAAACTTAACCTAGATAAAGTCATTAAAGTACGTCTTCGAATCAAATTATTAAACCATATTATATAAAGTGGGAAACTTAGTGGTTGCAAAATGGTAAGTGGTTTAATTTACAAGGATTTATCAACTAATTTCCATTATATGTTCTCGTGTTGCTCTTATAGCCATTGTTGTGTGTTTCATATTTTTGATAAAATCACATCATGTTTTATTTTTTGCGCACCATGAGATTAATATTTTTGCTAGGAAATCGGGAATATCATTGGAATTTTCATTTAATAGTGGATTTTTTACCTGTAAAAGAGATATCGTAGGTTTGTTTGAGTGATTTAGTGTATGCAAGGTTTTGATTTAATCTAATTTTAATTAAATCTAATTTCAGATTAGCTATTATAACAAATAATATTTGGGAAATAAAATACCTTAACGTACAAGAAATAAGTATTCAATAATGTAAAGGGTAAGTGCACCAAGTTGGGGGACAATTAAGTGGACATCAAATCCTGAATTTTACATTAAAAACAGCAAAACATCAAATTTAGTCTTCCGCAGACTTGAACCATGCCAAAAAGTAAAAAATATGTCATAAAAATGGTACCATTGCGTAGGGGAGACTATTAGCTTTGTATAAATACTGATTTTAAAGTGAATAGAATAGGATAAATATCATTTTATAATTTTTTACTAATAGTAGGTCTTTAAGACACTTTTTCCTGTGAATGTTTATGTCTACGTTTAAGACTGCAAAATTTGTTTCACTTATTAGAATGTGATAAAACTTATACCATCCCAACCATGGTGAAATTATATACATGTTCAAAAAAAAAGTATTTGATTTCAATATTTTTTGATGAAGTTATGGCGGGCAAACGGAAAGTGCTCTGTTTTCTTTATGTTTTCATACCACTTTCACGGAAAAAATCATAAAAAATAAAATATTACTCAAAAAAATACAAAATAAAATCCATCCCAAGATAGATAGTGGCATATAAATTCTCACCAAAGGAAAAAAATATATATCGATTTTTGGTCATCCAAATTGTGGGCAAACGGACTATAATCTTATCGGCGTTTTTAAAAAAAAATACCAAGTCATTGAATTTTGAGTGTTTAATATAGCTAATCTTGTCCATTTTTTACAAAAATTAGTATTTTAGAAACTAGATTCCAGATGCTACAATTCATATTAATATAATTTTGTCTAATTTTGAGTGTATGTATTGCTAATAATCCCTACAAGTTGATATTATGTTGTTATTTGCAATATGATGTCCACGGATGACCCTATATTTGTCCATCAACTTCCTGCACTTACCCTAAAACCCTACACAAATGAGAGAGGGGCGACGACTTAGTTGATTCTGTACAACCTGGGAGTGATCTAGATTGTGTATCTATTGGAACAGGCTAGGAAAAGTGTCGCAAAGGCTAGACAAGGGTTCAAAACCTTAGTAATGTGTAGGAACGAAGCACTTGCAGGAGGACAAGAGTGCCCCAAGCACTACTGATTGATATGAGTGCCACTGTCTGCTCAGATGCTTAGAGTATGGTCTTTTCTGAGTCAGAAGGTCTTCGCTCCAATATTTTATTTATAACTCTGACTTTGTTGTTACGGTTTTGATCACACCCATAACCTGTAAAAAAATGTCTACCTACACATGTCCACAAACCACATCAAATATAATAAAAAATATGCAAAATGTGGAGTTGGATTGACCCTGTCGGTTACCTGAATATTGAACTTACGACTGAGCACTACACTGCATCTCAGACTCCATATTGTTTATCCATGCCCTAGGTTTCCTTTGTACAAGTTGCACAATGAAAGCATGCTAGATCTAGATTGTACCAAGTATGTAGAATGTGTGTGATGGAATAGAATAAACTACCCTCAAATGTTGTGTATGTAAATCAATACAACCCTTGTCCCTTGTATGAATGTGCTAGATGTATGATTTGTAGTGATGTTGTGCATTTGTGCAAGCTTAGGTGGTGATATATTATGCTTATAGTGCTTGGACCCTTTTTGTAAGAAGTAACTAAGTATATATATGATTCCCTTGTTTGAATTTCGTAATTAACAACTGAAAGGATGACCAAAAGTGTTAAAAGGTGACCAAGAAGCGAAAAGGACCCAAAAGAGTAATAAGAAGAAAGAGAGGGACAAGAGTGACTAGGTGCTTCTATCCTGATTGGGCGCTAGTGTCTGAGGCCATTAAAAGATAAATCAATCAAGTTCTTGTTGAGTTGTAAGATATGTAAGTCTAGTAAAGTGCAAGAGATAAAGTAACCAAAATTCCAAAAGGATTTGTCAACCACTACTTTTCTTGCTTAGGAATCATGTATATATTAGTATGCTTTAGGACCTAGAAATGTACCCAAGTGTATAGATTTTATGTCTACATTTGCCCCCACTTTATACATTGTTGAGTGAATACTCGATAACATAAACTAGATAGAAAATGCGTACCTTGTAAAGTGAAGAGAAGTGTATTTGATTGTGTGTCGAGTGCACAAGTAGCCATGTGAAGTGTGAAGTGATTGTAATGTGAAGATTGGAAAACTAGGAAAGGGAGGTAGATCCTAGGGGTGAAGTCTATGCGTAATAGTGTGTTGATGGAGATTTTGATTTTTGATGTGAGATTCTTCTTGTTTCTTGTAAGGATGGTCCTACAAAAGAAGTGCAAAAGAGTGATCAAATACTTGTAAATGAAAAATTAGAGTAACGTACGTATAAGTATGTAAAAGTAGTAGCTAAGGAAATAGTACACCCGATGTGCGAAATATTATAAAATATTATTTTTTCCTATTTACTTTGGATATGTTGTTGGATGGGGCTTAGGGTGATCAATTCCCAACCAAGAAAGTGTTGAGCCACGGGTTTGAGCATCCTACCACCAAGGATGAGGTTTTTGGGTGATCTCATGCCAAAAGTGAGTTTTTTGGGAGATCTTACGCCAAGGATGAGGTTTTTGGGTGATCTCATGCCAAGAGAAGAGTATTTGGGAAAGAGGTATATTTTTATCTCCATCCATGATGCTTCTCAAATGATAAGTGTCACTACATATTGGCACGTCCTGATTTGTAACCGATTGAATGAATTATGTAGCTGAAGGTAAGTGCCCGATACTATAGATCCATATTGTAACCCACTGGAAACTATGCTAAATTAAGAAACTGTCTAATTTTACCCCCAGGAAACAAACACCCACCATTCCTGTTTGATACTGGGTGTTAGTGTCTCCTCCATGTGTGTGATCTAAGTCTTATTCTAGACCACTATGTGACTGTGTGCCTGTGCCAATTTTGTACCATGTTGTTCTATTCTGGAGCTCTATGTTGTTAGAAGTGTGAATTGTTCACCCAATAGTTTCCCCCCTCATTTGGGTTGCATGTGACTAATGTAGGAGGATACAAACCAAATACAAGGACCTAAAATTTATGTGTTTGTTGTAGATTGGATACCTTCAAGGGGTAGGGGATGTGCATGGTAGAAACCAAGACACATGCAAAAAATATAGGCTAGAAACAAGTGTTAGTATAAAATATGTAGTATACAATAGAGTAAAATGTATGAAACAACTATGAAGACAAGAGGGACTGCGACAAGTGGGTTGCATACATGGGACATTTATCATAATGTCATAAGACAATCAAGGTTGAGGTGGTCATAAACAAACAATGATCGAGCATGACATATCTCATAGCCCAAAAATAATAGCAAATAATAGCGAACAAGAAGTAACAAATAACCATGGTTATATAGTGTCCTATAAGGCAAATGATATACATGAAGAACCTGTTAACATGTTAGAAATAAAGTACTATGTCAAAACATGTATATATTAGTGAAAAGTAAAGTGATAGCAATGAGAACTAGTAAATAATGTAACAATAGGACCTGTGATGTGTAGAGTATGAGAGTAGAAAAGGTAGATGCCCCGAGGAGCCTCTGTTGGACTGGTAAAGAGTAGTGTTGAGCATCATGCATCGTGTAAGAATATGTAGAAGTCCTGAATTTACCTCAAAATACCACGTGAATGTGTATGTGTGTATAGAAAAAGATAATGCCATACTAAGTATCCAACTAGCATAGGAAACAAAGTGCAACATGTAAATAATATAAGCTAACAAGAGTAAATACAGCCAAGATGTACAAATGTTGTGTGAAATTGATGGTCTGCTGTGATATGAAAGATGTGCAGATGAGGGGAGCATTATTTCCCCTAGTAGATGTGTGTGATGTGAGGTTCATTTTATAATTTCTCCCCCAACAGTCAAGTATGAACTATAGAATTAGAGTGTGTCATTGGGTAATAAAGGTATTGTATGTGATTGAGTGTAGATGATAGAGCGTGAAGTGTAGTAGAGAAGATATGAGTATATGATAGAGATAGTCAATAGTGATGGAGGGGGGAAGAAAGTGCGATTCCCCCAAGTGTGTGAGTGATATAAAGTTATCCGATGATAGTGAAGAGTGAGGGCCCCTTATATTTTATCCAAGGAGGAGAAGGCATGTGACCATGGTCTAGTTTTGGTGGTGTGGGAGAGTAAATATGCATATGTGAGGGAGTCCAATGTGGTAAAGGAGGTGAATAAAACCTATAGGAATGGGCTACCCATGTAGGGGACTTAGGCTGACAGGGTGCACTAATGGACTAGTGAGGCTGATAGGGTTGTGATGTAGGTCATGTACGAATGTGAGAGCTAGGTGTAGATTTAGACTTGGGAGGTGTTGGAGGTCTAGATGTCATGATTGGGGTTGGAACATAGGTGAAAGTGTAACACTCTGATTTTGTATGTTAACTTGGTGAATGATTTACATACTGTTATAGCTGCTGAAATGAAGGCAAACATGTTAAGATATGTTCTGATTTTAAGAGAATGTGTTGCTAACTTGGATTCTTGTATGCTATGATTTATTGCATGGGACAACAAATATTGTACTTGTGTGTTTGCTGATGTGACGAAAAATTGTCGTATACTTGCTAACTCTTTTGCTGATTGACAACATACCTTGAATCAATTCCATTGATTCAAGTATGCTGAGGTCCTCTTGTGATTTCTGTGTTGATTCACACTTGAACTGGACTGAGATTGTTATGAGCGTGCAGCGCCTGAATTGCAGGTGTGAACAGCTAGCATGTAGATGCCAACGACAGGGGTTCGATTCTTGAACCCCGTACTGTCGAACTTGGGACCTCGTGAGGTGAGAAACACCTAGACACGGGTGGCCTTGGCACGTGATCCGGAGGACGGAACGTCCTGCTCTGCATTAACGTGAATGTTAGTAGGGAGGCTGGATGGAAGTTGTTAGTGTTAGTGGTTAGTGGGAGTTAAAACCTAAACTAATCCTAAATCCTAACATGCACCCTACATTACTACCCTAAGTGGATTTTTAAATTAAAAAAAAAAAAAAGGAAAATAAAACCTAAGGCTAAAATAAGACCTAGGTGGAACACTTTATGCAACCTAAACTAATCCTAAACTAAGGGGTGCGCAGACCCTTACGAGGAAAGGGATAAGGATGGAAAGGGCATTCATTGGCATTTATTAGGCAGTCCATACGTGGACAGCGCCAGTTTTGGCGGGGCAGGTAAGAATTAGAGGCATCTATTTAGAAATAGAGCCAAATTCAGTTTGCATGGAAATTTTGAAATTTAAAGTTCACCAACCCAAGTGGCGGTGGTGTGGGAAGCAAGGAAAAAGGCAGAGCCTTAATTGCATTAATTATTCTTGGTCCTCGCGACCAGCTCGCCTTGGAAACTGCATGAGGGAATTTGATTTTCATTGTTTCGATTTGGTTTTGGGCAAATTTGCTTTGCATTTGGTTTTTTGGTCTGGTTCAGTCAAACCAGCTCTTGGCATTTGACATTTTTCATGGAGATTTCGAGGCTGTTGTTAAGCCTGAAGAAGAAGGAAGTGTTGGAGAGTTTGTGCTGTCGCTGTGGAAGGAAAAATGCGGAAAACGAAGTTTTCTTCGAGTTCTGGAAGAAAGAATACAGGCATGTTAAGCCCTTCTCTTTAAAAATCTTTGCTTTAATTAAGTGTTTCATTAAAACAACCCTGCTCTTGGGTTTGGATTGTGTGATTGCTGTTGAGTCGATTCGAATTGGGTTTCATCGATTCGATATTTCCTTCAATGTTCGTGTTGTTGGAATTGGAACAGGCTGTTTAATTGTTTCCTTATAGTGTAATCATTTCTTTGCTGTTGCGCTTGGATCTGCTATTGCATATAAAGAGAAAATGGAAATACAGTCATGTTATGTTGCTATGATTTGGGTTTCCTTCTCACTTGCTGTCATTTTTGAAATAATGGGGTAAAGTCGTTCCCTTGCTGTTGTGATTAATCTGTCCTTGCACTTTGATTGGTTGGAAACACTTCCACGACGTGCTGGTTGTTGACAGTATGGTGTTTGAAATAGATGTTTTTCTTTCACTGATTCGCGTTGTTTGAAAGTGGAACAGGTCGTGTAATCGTTCCTTGCTATTGTGTCTGGAACTGCCTTTGCATGTAAATGGAGGTTGAATATGGTTGGGTGTGTTGCCATGATTTGGGTTCGTCGACCCTTGCTGATTCTTTTCTTTTGAAATGATAGGAAATGATTTTTCTGTGCTGTGTTTAACTGCCTTGCTCTTCTTGCATGGAACTCCTCCATGTTGTGCTGGCTATTGACTTAATATGAAATTGTGAACTGGTTATTCTTGTAAAATAGAATGTGGAACTGTATAGGCAGTATGGGCATTTTATTGCTGTACTATTGTTTTGCGGTCATCTGAACTTGTGTTAAATTTGTATCGGCTGTGCGAGTTGCATGAGGTCGTTTCTATAATGAAATTTCTTTTACAAGAGGAAATAGATCATCTCTCTTTTACTGTGTTTGATTAAGATGAAGACAACATTGAATTTTGTCTGAATATAGGAAGTTGCCTTGGGAAAAGAAAAGATAACACATTATTGACTGTTCTTTCCTTTCTTGCTTAAAAGAGATAAGACTTCTCTCTTCCTTCTGCTGTTTCGAATTATGAGGAAATGGCATCTTGTATTTTAAAAGGAATGGGCGTTAGACTTTTATATGAGTGTTCATGGGAATTGGAAAAGAAATAGCTTTCCTTCTGAATTTATAATGAATAAAGGTGATCTTGCTAGGAAAGTATGATGATTAGTTATGTTGATCAATGCTGAACGGTCTTTGAGAATGGACTGTTTTGGTGGTTACGAATTAGCTTTGAATTGCTGGGCAAGGAATACATGCAATGAAATTTTGTCTTGACTGTACTAGGTTCATGTTTTGCCACCCTGTACGGTTATTTTGCTAAAGGTAATGACATCTGATTTTGCATTCTGGAAGTTGTGCATACTGTTATGAAACTAGAAAATGGATTGGGTAGAATCATTATTGGAAGGAAATCCTTCTTTTGCCTGCTGTTCTCACTTGGTGAAACTCATAGTCATGAGAACATTGGACTTGCTGTAGGTAACAACAATGAATAATATGTTATTTTGAATGGGGTACGTTCGTAGGATTATGAATTGATGTGATTTATGGACTGCATGATGAATAATTGTTTGTTTGGTTAACTATACAGTGAAAGAGGTATGAAATCTTCTAGTACAACAAATTCATAGTATGCACCTTGATATGGCTTGTTCTATGATGAATATGATGTCTTACTAACCTGTTTTGGTATTTATATGAACCGGAATTAAATGAAATTATTCTTGCTGCCAGAAAGTGAATTCCGAATGGATTTTGTAAGTTTCACTCTAAACTGTTATCTTGATTTGTCTTTCGTTTGGATTCCACTATTAGGACAGACATGTGGAAAGAAATAGAGATATGAATGAATGTCTTAGAAAAATGATCTTTTCTTCTTTCATTCAGTTAGAAATCTGGAATTCGTGAATAATGAATTTTATAGTGCTTAGATGGGAGCAACTATATGCATTGTTGTTCGCTTTCTTGTCTGTACTTGGTTGCTTGGATTCTAATATGACGCATGAACTGAAAAGAAAGTAATAGAATTACATTTCAGTTAGTTTCGTCCTTTGCATTCATTGTTATTGAAAGGCGTGGAAAGGATAATAGTGTGTTATATCCGTTGTAAGTTACTTGTATTCCTAACTTTTCAAATATTGTGAGTTGATTCTTGTAACGACTATGTGGAAACATGACAGCAGTCTTATTGCTGATTGTGATGATATTTTTGATAGTTCAGTTGTTATGCTGATCTTTCTTTTGTGCCTATTTCGTGATGGATGTTTAACTGTCGTTTCATAAAAGTAGGGTTCTTTTATTGAAACAGTTAGTTGAAGCATCTTATTTTAAGGATAAGTGCTTAATACGCTCAGTTCATTGAACTGACCCGTGCAATTCATTTTGCAGATGGAATTTGATTAGAATGAAGACTTGGCTGTTTTCTGATGCTTTTTGATTTGATGATGTATTGTAATTGTTGCTTTTATTCCTCTTCGAGGAATTGTGAAAAGAAGAAAATATATTCTTCTATCCATGAGTTGTATGGATGTTTTGTATAAACTATGCCCAATCAGCTGGATTGGCAAATGTACAGATTATGACTTGAAATACTGAATACAATTACAAATGTGACATTTTCTATAGTTATATCAGTTTGATTTGTTGTCTAAATTGGAAATATAATGTTATTTCTTGATTTGGATTTGTTTATTTGTCCTTGGATGGATGCTAAATGGAAACTGATATCTATTCTTACTTAAATGCAACTTTTAAGTTGAAAAATGCAATTAGTTCATACTTGGGTAAAGATGAATTTTTAATTGACATTAAAAAGGATTAAGAAGAATATGATTCCATAATCGGAAGGTATTCAGGATTAGCTTAAGAGCTAAGGAATATCAATTCAACTTCGGAGTAATCGAACTTCGCTTTCGAACTCCATTAATGATCCCGTTTGATAAATTCAGAATAAAGGATATAGGATAAATATATCCATAACTAATGGACCTTAACCATATAACGTTAAGGAGAACAAATGAATACTGTTCTTGGGAATTAGACCTCGTTTGAATGACGTCTAATAAGTCAATAATCTGAATTTAATTGCAGTTGAGAAAATCTTGGTTAAGTTTAATAGGTTAAACTTATCACGACCGTCGGAACAGACTGCTTAATCTAATGATTAAGAAGTGAACCAAGTCGGAAAATGCAACCCTTCGACATGAAGGAGAAGATGCATAGTAAGTTAATGGACGGCTTTAGTCCCTCTTAGCCCTATACAACTGCAACGAAAACGAGGATCAAGGGATCAACACGAATGCTGAAAGTTGATTTTAATTATTAATTCGTGGCTAAGTCACTTGAGCAGGATGTGTATTCTCGATGGTGGATTCTGCAGGACATTGGCATACGCCAGCTACAGCAAGGTGTCTTCATGAAGATGGGGTCTTCATGACGATACAATGTTGCAGCTGACATATAGCAATGCCCTCCCAAATTAAAACATTTAGAATACATAGGCTGAATGTGTAACTCTTAGCAGGGGATAGAGTATGATCAGATATACGGAGTGACTCCGGAATACTAAAGATAATTAGACACACGAAGTCATGGGGTAACGACACCGTATGTCTGCGTATCTTTAGTTATCAGGAGTGCCTTCTTATATTCGTTTATATTCTAATTGGAAAAATTGAGAGTCTAAAACTGATCTTAAACGATGATGACTGGTAGGAACCAGGAAAGACCATTCTAGATAACAGGTGAAGTGAAGTGAAGGACGTATTCTGTAGATGTGTATCACATCCAGGAATATGATCATGCAAAGCATGTGAAAATCTTTGGCCAAAGTATAGCAATTGCTGGTTGCGTTGTCCTTATCACTTAATTTAAGATGTAGGATGTCAGATGAATATCAGTAACAGATATTCAGATAGGCTTCTTAAATGGATCACTTCGATAACAGGGGAAGGTTATGAGAACAGGTATATATAATATACTATGCATAAACAAACATGAAGGATCGGTTGTTGCCGAGTCATGAACATGAAGGATCGGTTGTTGCCGAGTCATGAAATGAAGGATCGTTGAAACTCCGAGCCATGAAAATGGAAGATCGGCAGTTCATCGAGTCATTTACAACAGCATATAGAATCTGTTATAAGATTGAATGGCATTGAATGTGTGTTCCATATTGTAAATATGCGAACAGGGAACATTCATTTTAAAAGGAAATTGTGTGATCCAAACTATGTTGTCTGGGCAGAGAACAATTATTAAAACATTGAATGTGTGTTTGAATTTTATAATTCATAACAGTGAACGTTATCAAAAAAAAAAAAAAAATTCCCTTGTTCTGGTGTTTTAAAAATGGGGATGTTACAGAAAGTGGGCTGAAGTAATGACATGCATGGTGGAATACCTTGAATGGTGACAATTTGTTTGTTATGAATGAACTTAAGACACAAGTGAAGCATGGAAGGGATAACTTGGGTAGCCCAAAGCCAAGGGAGACCTAAGACCATGTCACAACACTTGATTTCAGATGTAACAAGGAAAAATTTTGGTATGGTAAGGGACCCAACAATAATAGGAAGGACAAAAATTATGTAAGAATTGGGGACTATAAATGTGATATGAGAGAGTGGAAATTTGATAGCCAGTAAGAGTTCTACTGAGTATGTATTGGAAAGGGTTGAGGGATGTACCATAGTATTGTTGTCTATACGAGTATCAATAAAAGCATCAATATGCATCTCATCAGAGGAAAATTTAGCATGTAAATTATGATCCACAAAATGTAATAATTGGTGGCAGCATGTCATCAGTAGCAATAAGAAAATCAAATGGCCTTGATGAAGGAGGAGGCACAACATAATATGCATGATTGGTAGATGAATAAGTAGCTTGTTTTTCATGTTTTGGTAATGGGTAATTGAATATTTTAATCTTTTGATTATTGTTGACCGATTTAGAAGTAGTCGAATCTGGAAGTTCAATTGTGTTGTTCTCGATAATATCTTGAATGAGATGTTTGAGCTTAAAACAATGATCAATAGACTTCCCATTGCATTGGTGATAATCACAGTATGCATTTTCATCGTAATTACAACCACGTGGTCAAGAAGGATCGAAATTGAGTGGTGGAGGGAGAGTAATTAGATTGATCTCAATGAGTTGCAGTAATAAAAATCAAGGTGCATAAGGTAGCTTAGTAAAAGTGCACCTTGTGGATTGAAATTTAAGTGTGGCTGGTGTAGAAAAAATATTGATAGTAGCTTTAGAGTTGGTGGGCTTAGTGGATGGTGTGAATGCATGTTTTTTTTGAAGCTTGTTGGAAGAGGAAGTGGAAGAAGTATCACAATACTTCAATTTTCCCATAGATAACAATTTATTTTTATGTAATTTGAGCGTGTGACGCAATTAATCGAAAGAAGGATAAGTCTCAAAATTTACACTCTCTTGGAGTGGAGGGAAAATACTTTGAATAGGTCTTGTAATTCTGGATCAGCTAGGAAATTGGTCATTTAGAAAAGGTTCTTATATCGAAAAACATAGTCCGCAAGATGTTCATTAGATCCTTGTTTGATTTTAGCTAGTTTTACATAGGATATCTTAGTGCCGATGTTCATAGAAAAAGGAGCAAGGAATGTGTTGGCTAAATATGTTACCGAATGAAAAGATATATCATAGAACCATCACATAGCTATGTAGCCATGCAATATTTGAGAAAACAATTTGGCCAATAGTGTAAGGTCATCAACATATATAAGACATGCAACATGAAAAGAGCGAAGGTGTTTATAAGGGTCTCCATGGCCATTAAAGATAGGAAACTTAGGTGCAATGAAGTTAGGAGGTAGCATATAGGAGGAGATGTTGGGTGCAAAATGGCTATGAAGGAGGGAGGAATTTAGAGATGGAGAGGAGGATGAAGAAGCTTGTTATAATTAAAAAAATTGGATTTGTAAATGATGGAATAATGAGGCTAGGTCATGAGTGCCTGAAGGGGAACCAGGTTGTGTATGGGAGGTATTGGGAGGAATGAAAGGAGCGGTGGTGGTTGTGATAATAGAAACATGAAAGGTGGAGGGTGGGGTGGAGGTTAAGGTGACCAAGGAGGAACCCACGAGAGTTATTATGTAAAGAAGAATGGAAATTAATGAGCTTATCAAGTTGATCTTGATTGACATTAGTGTCTTCATTGTATGAGTGTTCATTTTCAAAAGCTTCAATATTTTCAAGAGGAATGTGGGTAGAGTTAAATAAGGGGTTATCATATTCAACCATTGGTTTAAAGAACTTATAGGAAGAGGTGGGAAGCTAAATGTGCTCAAGAGGACCAAAACAACCACTACATATGATGGGCATAAGAAGGAGGCTCTAAAGGTAGGGTTTGAGTGAGCGGGTTCAAAAAATGATTTAATATAATTTGAATTAAATATAATTTTAGAGTCACTATTGTAAAAAATGATATTAACAAAATAAACTACAATAATACACAACCAATAAGCATTCAACAATGTAAAACCCTAAGAAAATGAGAGAGGGTTGATGACTTAGCTGATTTTGTACAACCTAAGAGTGATTTGGATTGCGTATTTTCTATAATAGGATGGGAACAATGTCATAAAGGCTTGATGAGTGTTTAGAACCCTAGGAGTGTATAGGAAAGAAGCACCTGTAGGAGGACAAGAGTGCCTTAGGCGTAAGTGACTGATCTGGGGGCTTGTGTCTGCTAAGATGCTTAGAGTCTAGTCTTTTTTAATAAGAAGGTCTTCACTCCAATATTCTCTTTGTCACTCTAACTTTTTTGTTAGGGTTCCAATCACACTTGTAACCTGCAAAATAAATGTCTACCTGTGCATGTCCACAAACAACATCAAATATAATAAAAAGTATGCAAAATGTGGAGTCAAAATGACCCCAACAGTCACCTAAAGAGTGAACTTATGTCCAAGCACTGCACTACATCTTGAACTCCATGTAGTTCTTCGTGTGTGTGTGTGTGTGTGTGTGTATCCATGCCCTAGGTTTCCCTTGTACAAGTTACACAATGATAACGAGCTAGATCTAGATTGTATCGAGCATACAAAATGTGTGTGATGGAATAGAATAAAATCCCCTCATATGCTTTATATGTAAATCAATGCATCCTTTATCTGTTTTATGAATGTGCTAAATGTATGATTTATAGTGCTCTTGTTACTTTGTGTAATATTAGGTGGTGATAGATAATGCTTGTAGTGCTTGGCCCTTTATTTAGAAGAAGTAACTAAGTATATATATGATTCCCTTGTTTGAATTTTGTAATTGATCAATGAAAGGTTGATCTAAAGTGTTAAAAGATGACCGAGAAGTGAAAAATACCCAAAGAAGAATAAAGATACGGACAAGAGGGCATAAGAGGGACAGAAGTGCCTAGGTGCTTCTGTCCTGACTAGGTGCTAATGTCTGAGGCCATTAAAAGATAAATCAATCAAGTGCTGACAGAGTTGTAAGATGTGTAAGGCTAGTAAAGTGCAAGAGATAAAGTAACCAAAATTTCAAAAGGATTTTTCAGCTACTAGTTTTCTTGCTTAAGAATCATGTATATATTTAGTATTCTTTAGGACCTAGAAACATACCCAAGTGCATAGATTTTATGTCTACAAGTTTGGGCAAAGGAAACGTCTGTAAGAGTAGATATTTTCAAAACTAAAAATCCATTTCATTCATTTACCTTTCCATCTCCTTGAAAATTTTTAATCAATCCATTTGACATGCAAAATCGTTATCAAGTTCATTCATTTTGGTCATGAAATCAATTTTTTAACATAAAAGAGCTAAAGGATTAACCCTACATCAATAGGAGACACTTGGAATTCATCGACGTATCTACTTTCAACTAGATATTTGGACAAAAAGAGTTAAAATGACAAAGGCACTGTAGATTATGGATTAAACAATGGTGGGTGTGTGTTAGAATCTCATATCACTACATTTGGGATCACATAAAGAGTTTGGAGCTATACATTTTAGATTGCAGAAAATGAGGCTTTCAATTAAATATAGGTGTTATAATCTGACAGCCCTTGGTCAATACAATATAAGCATGTGAAGTAAAATAATTAAGTGTTTGCCAACAACCAATTTCAATGATTGGTTGACACTTGTCAATGATTGGATTTAAGAAATATTGAGAGATCAGACAAAACACTAAAGAAAATGAGGTCATATTGAGATACTAATGGAGGCCACATGTGTGTAATTAGCACTTTACATAAAAGACAAAATTGACATAAAGATAAAGTGTTACGTGGAGAATGAAGAATTTGATGAACAAAACATTTTATTGATTGGATTTAAGTATTATTCTAAATGTTTGGCTAGAAATTATAAGAATCATATACAAATATTTCACCAATGATCACCAAGTGTCATTAATTGGTGCCCGTCATAAAAGGAAACAAACAAAGGATTGTGAAGAAGAGTTTTGAGAAGAGAATTCATACAAAACACAAATACATCAATGAATGACATGTTTCATCAATCAATAGTATACACATAAGGGATTAAAATATTACCAGGGCCTTAAGCTTGAAGTTATACAAAATGTGGAGCTTACAATTTTAGCCACATGGTTTCTATCCAACACACTTCAACATTTTAAGAGCTTATAAATGAAAATCATGAGAGAGAATGAAACCTTGTAGATCTCATGATCATTCCATTGGTCCATAAGGGTTACTGAGTCACCAAATTTAAATTACCTTCATCAAATCTTATATTTAATCAATTCATCGAATGTCAAACATGATTACTCACAAGAAGTAAGAATTAATGGTGAAGACACCAAAAGTGGTTCTAGTTTAAGAAGTTTAAGTAGTTAAACATTTAACACTTCACATTTTTAAATGATATTGTCTAAGTTTAAAGTTTCTAAGGGTATTTAAATTTAGTTGAAAATCAAGAGTGAACTAAAAATTACTGATTTGAAGTAGATTTGAGTACAAAATTGCAGTTATATGAAAGTTTGTTAGAGAAAGATCAAATTATAGTTAGAGGAGATGACACAAAAACAGGAGAATAATTTTTTGGTTGCAATCCATAGGTTTTTAAATGGATACTCGATTCACTAAAGGTTCAAAAATTCATATTAATAGTATAATAAATTATTCAAGGATATAGATAGTAGTGATTCCATTTTTTGAGGAAAAGATCTTGAGGAAACATATTAGATTTATTATAAGGACCTAAAATAAATTAGGGAAAGTAGATTACATTGAATTTATACCAAACCATAAGTATTTCCTTATGAATACTGGTTCAAAGGCGTGTTCACAATATTCACACTTGAAGGTGGGAAAATTATTTCCAACGTATTACAAATGGTCATTGTAGTCACATCCAAGGAAACATTTAATGATATGTATTACATGGTCCTTCCACATATTTATTATAATAAAAATATTTTTAAATAACACATGAATGATAGGAACATTATTAATGATTTAAAGGAATGTTCATTAGAGCCCGAAAGGATTAAATAAAACACAAATTACAACTGCTAACTACATTGTTTAGGGATGGAATACAGGTAGGAACGATGTTGTTAGATAGATTATATTATGTAGATAAGGATGAACATGTCAACAAAATTTGGTTCCCTTTTCTAGAAATGATAATTTTAGATACAAAGATAGACTTTAAATAAATATTAGAGTTGTTCTCATGCAAATTTGCAACATGAAAATTCCCAATTTTCAAGCATGACAGTAATACCCTACTTGATTTTTTTTTGCTCAAAGGTCATTTTGAGCCCTCCTGCATATCACCCTAATCCTCAAATCAGTCCTATCCAATCTCTCTAAAGTAGTCCCATGTGTCGTGTCAGTGAGCCCATAGGTGATTTAGGGGTACCCAATTATTCAAAGTACTTTCAAGGCTAGATTCATCAAGATAGACTCTTTGGAAAGCTTTAGGAAAGACTATTCCCTAGTCTTCTTGAATCTGGTACACACCCCCCAAAGCGTAATGAAGGGCCTAAACTCATCATGGACGTGTATAAGAGAGATATAAACGTTGTGAAATAATTTTTAGAACATTATGGGAGGTTTTGGAGTAGTTTCAACAAAAATGGGTCTTAGAAGTTTAAGTAGTGCACAGTGCCAAAACAACTCCCAAGCTTCAGGAAGCGATTCCAGAAGTTCTATGAGGAGTTAGGAGTAAAAAAAATAATTTTTGAATATAATTTAGATACCTACAATATGGTAATTTAATATTTTTCACAATACCTAGGTGCATGTACGCCGGAAAAGCGACAAGCGAGCGTGGGAATCTACAAAAGACTCTTCCACGTACCTGACCTCCCGAGGTCGTGCCGAGACAGCCGGTGGGGATGGAATACAAGTAGTATACGGATAGACTAGTTAGGCAATCTAATATCTTCGACACGCACTAATGGAATCTGCGAATCTAAGGCAAAGAAGGCCCTTCCAACCTGGACCGGTGTGATAGATCGATCAGCCAGGATGACTACTCGAAGGCTCCAATCAATATCGAGCTCTGGCGTGATTCGATCTATGGGTTGTGGAATGCGTGGAAAATGACCCGGGATGGTTTCGTGTATTTCTCCTGATAGGGTCATATGGTGAATATAGTCAAATCTATGGACGATTCTCTGGCCTAGTCCAAAATTCTCTAGCTTCATTAGCTGTTGTGTCCAGCCAGGATAACTGTTGGATGATGATAGGTGGGATTAGAGTAGACTGAAATACCAGTGTGCGTAGACTAGTGTCTATATCCAATTCTCTTATGGATTCGTTAGGCTGTGGGATTTGTGGATCACAACCGTATACTCTCGGTTGTTGCGGTCCTGTTATGGTCATACGCGAGATCAAGTTCTAATCCCTAATATCCAGTAATCGTATGCTTTCTCAGCCTCTATGTTTAGAATTAGCAATTGTGCGATTTTATCAGAATACCTCACAGGTGTTCTAGCAACTTGGATTCTTAAGCTGGTATCTATGTCTACGAGGGTGTCTCCTGCATCTGGATGTGGAACTAGGGGATCACACCTAAAAGTTTGTTCTCTTTCAAATCCTTCTACAGTCATGCGGATGTTTTTCTAGGATAACCTGTAGTTTGGATGATTTGACCAAAATGTATGTGCTTGGTCATCTTCTATGTTTAATCCTCTCAACTGTGACCTGACCTGTTGGAAATCCATTGTTGTTTGGAAGACTTATACCCTAAGGTTCTGGTCAATATCGGTTATTGCCGCTATGAGATTGGGCTGGGGCACAATTGGCTCGAAAATGTATTCCCTGGGCTCCCTAGGTCCCGTAATTGTCATGCAAAAGCAGTAATGAAACAAACTATAATAAAGTAAAATCTAAGTATACTTCTAGCATATATAATTTCTTTTTGTATTTTCTGGCAATTTATAAGAAAGCAGCTATTTAAAATATTTAGAATTGACAATTAAACTAATAACGTAAAACAAACAAAATAGCCGAGTGTAGCTATTTGTCTGTGTAATTTCGTATATCTATTCTAAATAACGAAATAACTAATCTATTTGCAAGATTCTCGATCCTACCTCAGAAGTGAGGAATGAATCATAGTTTCTCAGAAAATATCAATCCCCACAACTTCCCTGGCAATATCAAGAATGGAAATAACTGAAATAAAGCGATTAACTACTTTATTTGATAAGTTCTAACTAAAAATTTGAAAGATGGAACCTGGATTTCGCAGAACAGTGGCAAATCCGACGGTGTGTGTGATATTGTCCCCTCAGTATGATCTCTTCGTTCTTTGTGCTCACGTGAATCCAGAAAAGCGTGTAATGCTTGCATCAACAGGAATAGATATTTGGATCAATGGACAGCCTTCGGAATGTAGACAGAATAGAATGCGGATAGGAGAGGGATAGCGCAAGAGTACAGAGCTTGGCTTATGCAATTCCTAGCGGGGTCTACTGCGAATCATGCAACAAAATGCGTCCAGAACCTGAAACTAATCTATATGAAGAGCAAAACCTGTAACTTTAATGGCTGCCTAAACTATTCTACTCCAAAAACAATAATACTGTTTGCACAAGTTGGATCTGTGGCTTACCAATAGCTAAGCAATGCAACCAAGCATGTAAAGGATTTAAACTATCAAACTTAAGCAAACTAAAAGACTGAACTACTGAAAATGGTGAGGTTGAAACAAGAATGAGGGGCCATTTGCATGTGCACAAACCATGCATTTATAGGAATTCAAACACCCAAAGATCAAACCCAAACTAAACTCCTAAACAATAAACAAAGGAAAAGCACTATTCCAGGGGACCAAAAATATAAATGCATGCTCAAGTCGGCAAGAAAAGCTGGTGAAACGTGATATTTTGCGTGCGTTCCGTCAAAAGAACGTTCTGGAAAACGCGTAAAGGACCGCCGCCCTACCCAGGGTGGCGGTTACAGGACCGCCGCCTTGTTCAGGGCGGCGGTTTCGTCACTGAAGATCAAAAGGGGCAAGAAAAGGGAGGAAAAAGGGGAAAACAAAGCACACGGGGGCTAAGCGGGGCATGCGGGACGTTAACGCATATCCGTAAAGCTTTTATGGATCCCGAACACCTTGCGAAGAGACCTACATCATCATTGGGGCATTTATTACACCGTTCCACAGTACAGTACCTTACAATTTTGGATACATACATATTGCCCCCTCGAAGAAACGTTTTAGCCATGAAGAGGCATAAAACGGTGGATCCGAGTATGGCCGTCCCGAAATGGGAAGTTAGAAGTTATACCTTACACGCCCGTGTGTTGAAACGATGCCGTCCAAAATTCCCGCTACCTGCAAAATAAAAGGAGAACTCAAGTGCAGATAGATACAATAATTTGGAAAATAAACGCTAAAATAATAGGGAAAGAGGACGTACCATTTGTGCGAGGATAGAAACTTACCTCCGTCGGCGCTCCGAACCTGTGAAAAGGGTATTTAAAACGAATTAGAGCGCTATATATATGAAAGTGGGCCCATTTTCCTATTCATTTGCGCGAGTCGATTTGATAGATTTTGAGCTCTGGGGCCCACGGTAACGGTTTCTCACGTGAGTAGAGTCAAAACGTCCACAACGAGATAGTGATCATGCCTAGTGCATGATGGCATTGTATACAAACATTGATTATTTATATATATGCGTCGATTTTTGGATCAAAAGCTTGTCACTCATGTGTGTCCTTTTTATTTCCAACTGCTTTGTGTATACTACGATGTATGTTTTATATGCTTTCTAGAATGTATGCAATGGAAAACAGATGATGCAAATGTTTGCTTTCTTTTTGTGTTTCATGATGCTGATACATGATATTGTAGATATACTGTGATCTTGAATCTTAACTTTTGTTAGCAATTTGGATAACTTGTATTTGTTTTGGCACAGTGATGAAAATAACCAGTATGATGAACAGATTAACTTGCCCCGCTCCTAACTCCACGCAACCAGTAAGATGCGAGGGCTCATCACCAAGAGCCAAGAAGGGCGCAGGTTTATGAGAAATGGGGAAATGATAGTGATGAAAGACAGACGAAGCTTTGGTGGAACCAAATTGGAAGCTACAAGCTTACTCTACCTGAATGACTTCGTAGTTTTGGGTGCAACTTGCTTTGCGGTTTATCCAGACTTAGACCCGTAGATGGCCACATAGTAGACAAAATCTGGTTTTTAGGATTTTTAACTCTCTTGGAATTTTGAACATCTGATTCATTCATTTTTGACTCAAAATTTGAAAGTTTGAATTGCTTTCGTATGACCATTTGTATTTGTTTGTCTTAGAGGACCCCCTACACCTTGCCCCATGCTACTAGTAAGAAGCGTGGGTTTATCACCGTGGGCAAAGCGTAGGCGAGTAAGGGCATTTCCATCCTTTCCCAACCCTACATCACTAGTAAGAGACGCAAGCTCATCACCGAAGGTTGGTGGGGCAGGGACATGTGTAAATTTAAAATTTTCTGTTTTTGATCAATGTTTGACTTGTTTATTTGAGTAAAATGTCAGTATATGCTTGTTTCCAAAGAGATGTATATATGGGATAGATGTGACACCATGAAGCTTCTAGAACAGACCATAGGCAAGACACCTATCCTAAGAAGAAATCCAAGCGAGAACAAACTTGCAGATCTTGGTATGGTTACCGTTAGGACTTCGTCATGTTTGATTCTATTTGATAAAAGATTCCAAGATGACTTGATGATATCGAAGATGGAGAGGTATGATTAAAGAATTCTATGCCAGAAACATCACGAGTTTGAAATAAATTACTTTGAGAATAGATTCCTTGACCACGATTTGTGTAAGAACAAGTGGACAAAATGATCCTAATCTATATGAAAAATGCAATGTAGATAGTTATATAAGTAGCGTTAGCCGCCTTATGCATAGAAGCGTTTGAGGTGAAGGGAATTGACTGTTTCACCAAACTCCTCACCTTCTAGCATGTATAAGAGGTATGCACCATTTCCGTAGTCCTTCGTGACTCGGTATGGGCCCAGCCATTTGGGCCGAAATTTCCTTCCTTTGCCGGTCTTCTTGTCGATCCGGCTGTCTAGTCTTAGAACTAGATCACCTTCATATATGTCGCGCTCATAAACCTTCTTGTTATACTGCCGGAACATTCGGTCAGCATAAGCTCTATGCCGTTGTTCAACATCTAATCTAGTTTCATCTAGGCTTTCTAGTTGGGAAAGACATGCTTCTCTGTAAGCGTCTTCATCCAGAATCCCTTGTAGTGAAATGCGGAGACTGGGTATTTCGACCTCCAGTGGGAGAACTGCTTCTGACCCAAATACCAGTGAGAAAGGAGTTGCTCCTGTTGGTGTTCTTATCGAGGTTCGGTGGGCCCACAAGGCCGGGTATAACTTCAAGTGCCAATCTCGCTTGTTTTCTTTCACCGTTTTAAGGAGAATGGCTTTCAACGTTTTGTTTGTTGCTTCAGCCTGTCCATTGGCTTGGGGATAATACAAGGAAGCCGTATGATGGCTTATTTTAAATTTGTTACATAGCTCACGAACTTCTTCATTTTTGAAAGAAGTTCCATTATCTGAGATAATGATTTGCGGGATACCGTATCTGCAAATGATTTGGTTCAAAATGAACTTAGCGATCACCGAACCAGGTACGGTAGTAAGAGGCATGGCCTCCACCCATTTGGTAAAATATTCAGTGGCCGTAATTATAAAATTGTGGCCGTCTGTGGATGAGGGAGAGAATTTCCCTATTAAGTCTAGGCCCCATATAGAAAAGGGCCATGGAGTAGCAATTGGTTGCAGAGCTTGTGCCGGCATGTGGATCTCATGAGAGAACTCTTGGAATTTATGACACCTGCGTATAAACTCTATTGCGTCGCGTTCTAGAGTGGGCCAGAAATAGCCCATTCGATGTATTTTTCGAGCGGTGGCGTGGCCGCCGAAGTGGCCTCCACATACTCCGCTGTGAGATTCAAATAGAATCTTCTTGGATTCTTCTGTGTCAACACATCTTAAGAGCATTCCATCGAATGCCTTTCGATAGAGAACTTGCTCTATAATAACGTACTTAGCTACGATAATACGTAACCGCCTTCTTTGTTGCGGTGTAGCTCCTTCTGGATACCTATGGTCCATGATATAGCTAATGATATCAGCGTACTAAGGGCACTCAGATATAGCAGGTCGGGTTTCGACGTAGTATACGCATTCATCTGGAAAGTCTAAATCTACTAAGTCACCTCCGTCTAGTGGGTTATCAGCTAACCAATCCATGATGATTTGTCCTTTTACCGACTTCTGGTTTACAAATGTTAATTCGAACTCTCCCATTAAGGTTATAAAATGTCCAGCTTTTTTGGACAAGGATCCTTGTGTGAGAAAAGTCCGTAAATGGTCTGTCTTTACCATGACCTTCGTTTCTTGATTCAGCATGTAATGTCTTAGGCATTTAGTAGCAAAGACTATGGCAAGGCATTCTTGTTCTGCCTGCGTATAGCATGTTTCATAGTCGAGCAATGTTCAGCTAATGAAATAAATCGCACATTCTCTCTTGTCATCGTCTTCTTGGGCCAACATACAGGCCAGCGAGACATTGGTAGCTCGCAAATATAGGATTAACGGGCGATCCAACTTAGGTGGCATTAGCGTTGGTGGAGATAACAGAAAACGTTTAACTGCATCAAAAGCTTCATTGCAATCTTCAGTCCAATTGATACTATAATCCTTCTTGAGTAAATTGTTGATTGGATGAACGGCGAAGCTTAGGTCCGGGATAAATCTCCGGATTGCACCTAGCTTTCGAGAAATGATCTGATTCCAGATTCACTAGAAGGTGGGACCATTTCGAGGACAGCCCGAATTTTGGTTGGATCAACGTCGATCCCTCGTGACGATATGATGTAACCTAGGAGCTTTCCTCCTGTTACACCAAAGATGCATTTCTCTGGGTTTAGCGTGACTCCATATTCTATTAGGCGTGAAAGAATGATGCGGAGTACTTCAGGGTGGTCACAGCGCTTTTTGGCCTTAGCCAATAAGTCATCCACGTAAGATTCCACGATTTTATGAATTAGATCGTGAAATATGTATGTCATAGCCCGTTGGTAAGTAGCACCAGCGTTTTTGAGACCGAAAGGCATGACAGCATAGCAATAGGTTCCCCAAGGAGTTATAAACGTAGTTTTAGCTTGATCTTGCTCAGATATTCTGATTTGGTTGTATCCCGAGAATCCATCCATGAGAGACAAAAGCTCAAACCCAGCTGTTGCATCAACAATGACATCAATAGATGGCAATGGGAAGTCATCCTTAGGACATGCTTTGTTAATGTCCTGGAAATCTATGCAGATGCGTATCTTTCCATTCTTCTTGAGAATGGGAACGATGTTAGATACCCATTGGGAGTAGTCAACTGGCTTAATGAATCCTACTTGAAGGAGTTTTATCACCTCCTCTTTTACCATGAGAGCTACTTTGGGCTTCATGGGTCTTGATTTTTGTTTAAGTGGCTTTGCATCTGATCTAGTGACGAGGTTGTGCACCACAATGTGGGGTGCAACTCCTGTCATTTCTTTGTAACTAAATGCAAATTCCTTCTGATGCTCTTTGAGGACCTGAGTATGTATTTTCACTTCTTCTGGGGTTAACGAAGAACCTAGTTTCAATATTCTTGGTTCATCTTCTGTCCCAATGTTGACATCGATTGTTTCTTCAATTAAAGAGGCGTTACCCCCTTCAAACTCAGGTGGTGCTGGAGGTAACTCTAAATCATCCCCATTTTCTATCGTGTATATGCTAGGTTCCCTTTGTGAGGGAAGATCTGTTACGGGATTTCCAAAGTAGGAAGACGAATGTGGAATCAGGGATAAATCTAGCATGTGATAGGAGAGATGTAATGCCGCATAGGCATTTAAATAATCCAAGGTAGCCGCATTATTTCCAACATGGTCTAGGATGGTAGATTCACTTCCACTAGAAAGAGGATGTGTCATTGTTTTTATTAATGGTTCGTCACGAATGGATACTGTGAAGTGAGTATCTTCTAGTTCATTGCTTGGAGTAGAACGTGACGCTGAAGTTGCTATCGAGTCAGCGAGGAGATTTCTCTCTCGTGGGATAGCTTCAATGGATATGAAGTTAAACGCCTTGCTTAAATCTAATACAGCGTTTTTGTAGAGTTGTAAATGTTCGGCTTTAGTTTCATATACTTCTGAAACTTGGTTTGTCACTAATTGCGAGTCTCCTAAAACTCTGATATTATCAATACCAATTCTTTTGGCTAAAGTGAGACCAAGGAGGAGGGCTTCGTACTCAACGCCGTTGTTTGTGCATTCGAAATTAAGCTTGAAGGCAAATGGCATGACTTTTTCTTCTGGCGAGGTAAGAATTATACCCGCCCCTGCTCCGTAACGGCATCTAGCCCCATCAAAATGGAGTGTCCAATATTTAGCTGGGAATATAGAGGTTGGGGTATTCATTGTGTTTGCGCACCCTACCTCGACCATGCAAAGATCTTCTGCTGGAAGAGAGCCAACCCCTAAGGAATATCCTATACCTGCCGAATCAAATGGTAAGAACATTGGTAAGTCTTGTTCTATTAATTCAATGATTTTTGCAGTAGTCCCTAATGATATAGTTTCTTTAGTTTTACCACCAGGAATTGGGGTTGTTTTGGCTACGCTGATGGTTTCAAGATCCCTCGTAGGTACCAACTTTTCCTTTAGCTTTGAGTCAGTGGGTTTATTAAGTTGGTTTGTTGGAAGTTTAAATTCTGAGTGTACACCTGGTCTTTTCTTTAAATCAGCTAGGTGCACGTCAAATGGCTTTGGATCACCTTTGGCTACAAATACCTTTCCTAGATGCAAGAATCTTACTTCTTGAAATAGCGTGGAAGGGATTGCCTTCATTCGATGTATCCATGGTCGGCCGAGGATCATATTATAATTGGTTTCCCGATCTATAATATAAAACTCAGTTAGGATTGTTTTAGGTCCTAAGGTGACCGGTAGTATTATGGTTCCTATCGAAGTGGCTTTAAGGCTATCATAGCCTCTCAAGGTATTTCGAGTAGTGGAACAGTTTGTTTCACCATATCCCAATTTTTGGAGGAAAGAGAAAGGGACTATGTTGACCGCAGCTCCATCGTCAACCATTGCCCATTTTACATAATTATTATAAACCTACACTTGCAAGTGTAAGGCTGGATTGCCTCGACGTGCGATCTCAGCATCTGTAGGCATTTTACTTATTTCGAATATGAATTCGACATCCCTATCTGCCTGTCCTGGAGGAAAAACATCAAAGTCTATATGATTTACCTGTGTTTCAGGTGGTGGAGTGATACTAATTAAATGACCTAAGCCTAACACCTCTAAAAGAGCAACCCTGTGAGCAGGGGAGTTTTTTAGTAAATCAAGGAATGAAATATGCGAGAAGGTTTTTGTTAGATCATTAATTAGATCGTAAGCACCCATAGGTTTTGCTACGGTTTGCTGGATGTTATTTGTTTTCGGCAGATGGATTTGACTTGGTTGAGAGAAATACTCTCGTGTCCTTGTAATTGCTTCAACGGGTAATTCGGAGTCTAACTCCACTAATCCAACTACCTTAGGTCGTGGTTGACTTCCTAGTTGTGGCGCAACTAACTGATTTAGCGAAGTTGAGGCCTCGTGATCGTTGTTTCCTGTTATTGCACCCTTGTTTACTCCAGTTGGTTTCAACCTATCGCTATCATGATTTGGGAGTGGATCATTAAAGATCTTGAGAGGGGCATTCTGAGGGGAAACTGCCCCTGCGAACGTATTGGGTGGCGATGGCGCAGGATCTGCCAAAAACAAGTCTGTGAAGAATTGTCTTTGTTCTTCTGGAAAACGTTGCATGAATTTGTTGTAGTCACGACACGTTCTAGTGTCATGACCCCGAATTTTGTGGAAACCACAATAAGAATTGGGGTTGTAATTCCCGTTTTGTTGGTTTGGTGTGTATTGTGGCCTAAAATTCCGATCAAACTGTTGCCTATTAGGACTAAAGTTTTGTTGTTTCTGGTTTTGACTTTGGTTTTGATAACCAAAGGAGTTTTGGCTTGGTCCTTGCATGGGATTTCACCGTTGTTGTTGTTGTGGATGATTAAAATCCACTGTATTGACCGTTGGGGTAAAATTGTTGTTTCGCTGATTGTTTTTTTATGACGGAGTATTAACAACATTTACCCTCTTGGGCTGGTCGGTTACCCCATCCGTTGTTACCCCACGATTTTTGTTAAAGATTTTGGGTCCTTGATTGACGTTTGTGGTAGTCGTAGTATTTTGAGTAGAGGTGATTAACCTCCCGTTTGCTCCGTACGTCTTACGACCACTATCTATTGCTGCCTGGTCTATTCGTAGAGCGCTCTCAAGTACTTCATCATAAGTCCTCAGTGGGAACTTCTGGACTTCTTCCTTCACTTCTTTGCTAAGAGAATGAAGGAATAAATCACATAGTTCCATCTGATCCATGTTTGGAGCGCTTGCCGAGGAATAAAGGACTGTGCGCCACCTTTGGATGAAATGGGCGACAGATTCGTTATGTTCTTGCTTCATGTGCAAGAACTCCCTGATTCCTGTCCTTAATAGTTTGTTCATGTCCAAGGCTTTGATGAACTCAGACACGAGTTGCTTGAATGAATGTATGGAAGCCTCGGGTATTCTGTAATACCAATCGAGGGCAATGCCTTCCAGTGTTTTGGGGAATATTTTAGCAACAACCCCATCCCATGGGAGTAATTCTCAAATGGCTCAAGCGTAAGCTTTGATATGCGCATTCGGATCTCCTTCTCCTTTGTATTTGGGCAAATCGGGAAGAGGCCTTGGAAGCATAACGCTTCGTATGGTGAAATCTAAGGGCTCCTTTAAATATTCTGAATAAGTCCCTATTGTATATGTTTCAACCATTGACGGTGTCTGTTGAGGAGGCGGTGGCGGAACGGGTTGTTGATATGGCGTAACGTACGCGTTGGCAGGGGCATAAGGCAACCCCTGCATTTGAGTAAACATGCCGGGGGATGAGTACATATCCCCTTGTGGTGATTTGGAATACATGTTTAAGTACGAAGGAGTACTATCCAGGAATGGATTGCTCTGTACTGGACCAGGAGGAACAATGCTAGCGATAGTGGGTCTGGTTGGCACTTGTTGTGAATACTGAGGAGTCATAACTAATGTACCTACTCCTGTGAGAAGATCTACTTGGCTAGGATGGTGCAGAAGATTGGAACTCCCTGTTTGTATAAATTTCGAATTTTGACTTGCCTGGGCAAGTTCTAATCCTCTAACCTTCTCTATTAGAGTTGAAATGACTTCGTTTGGTGAAGTCACGATATCGTGCCTTGGTGGCGTTTGTTGTATACTATGGCTTTGCGGAGGTATGTGATATCCTGCTATGAACTGATCATTATCCTGCCAAGCATCTCTGAGAGTATTTTTTATACGTGATGGCATAGAGGTATTTTCTTGAGGAGAGAACTCGGGCTGTATTTACAAAATTCCTACAGGTGGGTACATGCCTTGAGAGCGTTGTTCACTCCTAGGATAACGTATTGAGAACTCGTCATCTAGAACCGAGTATGGGTCTGATTGTCTACTAATATGTGGTCTAAGTAACACCTGAGGAGATGAAACAGATTCTCTAGTCAATGTCATATTGTTTGAGCCTGAAGGCTTTATTTGTGTTTGAGCGAGTTGCTCCAACCCCTCTGCTTAGAAGGACGAGTTATATCTAGTCCTTGGAGTTTGCGTTGACAACTGACTAGTTGAATAGTTGTCGCCCCACATTGAGAGTGAGGGTGATGATTGTCTATTCTGTTGGGCATAATATGCCTCAAGACCTAGGAGGGGTCTTCCATATGCATCGAATCCCGACATATTCGGGGGGTATATGAATAGCCGCAGAATAATGGGAAGGAGCGAAGGTGATTTGGATAAGATGAAACTTCTCAGAGAGAAGATGAAGCAATTGTAAGGTTCACGTCGGGTTCACCAATTTTGTTGGTGAAGCTGATGTGAAGGCTGATAAGGTATAGAAGGTGAAACAATTGTAAGGTTCACGTTGGGTTCACCAATTTTGTACGCCGGAAAAGCAACAAACGAGCGTGGGAATCTACAAGCTACTCTTCCGCGTACCCGACCTCCCGAGGTCGTGCCGAGACAGCCGGTGGGGATGGAATACAGGTAGTATACGGATAGACTAGTTAGGCAATCTAATATCTTCGACACGCACTAATGGAATCTGCGAATCTAAGGCAAAGAAGGCCCTTCTAACCTGGACCGGTGTGATAGATCGATCAGCCAGGATGACTACTTGAAGGCTCCAATCAATATCGAGCTCTGGCGTGATTCGATCTATGGGTTGTGGAATGCGTGGAAAATGACCCGGGATGGTTTCGTGTATTTCTCCTGATAGGGTCATATGGTGAATATAGTCAACTCTATGGACGATTCTCTGGCCTAGTCCAAAATTCTCTAGCTTCGTTAGCTGTTGTGTCCAGCCAGGATAACTGTTGGATGATGATAGGTGGGATTGGAGTAGACTGAAATACCAGTGTGCGTAGACCAGTGTCTATATCCAATTCTCTTATGGATTCGTTAGGCTGTGGGATTTGTGGATCACAACCGTATACTCTCGGTTGTTGCGGTCCTGTTATGGTCATACGCGAGATCAAGTTCTAATCCCTAATATCCAGTAATCGTATGCTTTCTCAGCCTCTATGTTTAGAATCAACAATTGTGCGATTTTCTCAGAATACCTCACAGGTGTTCTAGCAACTCAATTTTCTCAGAATACCTCACAGGTGTTCTAGCAACTTGGATTCTTAAGCTGGTATCTATGTCTACGAGGGTGTCTCCTGCATCTGGCTGTGGAACTAGGGTATCACACCCAAACATTTGTTCTCTTTCAAATCCTTCTACAGTCATGTGGATGTTTTTCTAGGATAACCTGTAGTTTGGCTGATTTGACCAAAATGTATGTGCTTGGTTGTCTTCTATGTTTAATCCTCTCAATTGTGACCTGACCTGTTGGAAATCCGTTGTTGTTTGGAAGACTTGTACCCTAAGGTTCTTATCAATATCAGTTATTGCCGCTATGAGATTGGGCTGGGGCACAATTGGCTCGAAAATGTATTCCCTGGGCTCCCTAGGTCCCGTAATTGTCATGCAAAAGCAGCAATGAAACAAACTATAATAAAGTAAAATCTAAGTATACTTCTAGCATATATAATTTCTTTTTGTATTTTCTGGCAATTTATAAGAAAGCAACTATTTAAAATATTTAGAATTGACAATTAAACTAATAACGTAAAACAAACAAAATAGCCGAGTGTAGCTATTTGTCTGTGTAATTTCGTATATCTATTCTAGACAACGAAATAACTAATCTATTTGCAAGATTCTTGATCCTACCTCAGAAGTGAGGAATGAATCATAGTTTCTCAGAAACTATCAATCCCCACAACTTCCCTGGCAATATCGAGAATGGAAATAACTGAAATAAAGTGATTAACTACTTTATTTGATAAGTTCTAACTAAAAATTTGAAAGATGGAACCTGGATTTCGCAGAACAGTGGCAAATCCGACGGTGTGTGTGATATTGTCCCCTCAGTATGATCTCTTCGTTCTTTGTGCTCACGTGAATCCAGAAAAGTGTGTAATGCTTGCATCAACAGGAATAGATATTTGGATCAATGGACAACCTTCAGAATGCAAACAGAATAGAATGCAGATAGGAGAGGGATAGCGCAAGAGTACAGAGCTTGGCTTATGCAATTCCTAGCGGGGTCTACTGCGAATCATGCAACAAAATGCGTCCAGAACCTGAAACTAATCTGTATGAAGAGAAAAACCTGCAACTTTAATGGCTGCCTAAACTATTCTACTCCAAAAACAATAATACTGTTTGCACAAGTTGGATCTGTGGCTTACCAACAGCTAAGCAATGCAACCAAGCATGTAAAGGATTTAAACTATCAAACTTAAGCAAACTAAAAGACTGAACTACTGAAAATGGTGAGGTTGAAACAAGAATGAGGGGCCATTTGCATGTGCACAAACCATGCATTTATAGGAATTCAAACACCCAAAGATCAAACCCAAACTGAACTCCTAAACAATAAACAAAGGAAAAACACTATTCCAGGGGACCAAAAACATAAATGCATGCTCAAGTCGGCAAGAAAAGTTGGTGAAACGTGATATTTTGCGTGCGTTCCGTCAAAAGAACATTCTGGAAAACGCGTAAAGGACCGTCACCCTGCAGGGCGGCGGTTTCGTCACTGAAGATCAAAAGGGGCAAGAAAAGGGAGGAAAAAGGGGAAAACAAAGCATGCGGGGGCTAAGCGGGGCATGCGAGACATTAACGCATATCCGTAAAGCTTTTCTGGATCCCGAACACCTTGCGAAGAGACCTGCATCATCATTGGGGTATTTATTACACCGTTCCGTAGTACAGTACCTTACAATTTTGGGTACGTTCAGTGCACTCTATCTAAAACTTGTTTTTGGCATGCATAACCTTGGAGCTAGAAAAAAAAATCCTATTTTTAGGGAGTAAAAGTCAGAATAAAGAGATTGTAACCCAACAATTAGATTGAGAAGGAAATTTTCATGCAAAATAATATAAAGTTTCATCAAAAAAATCTTCCGGAAACTCAAGATATGGCCTTGACAAGCAGCTCCCCAAGGTACAACTCCAAAAGTTAGTCGATTTCTGCTTGACATTTGAGCTAATGGGAGAGTGGCACACTTTTGTGCACCAACTGTTGTGTGGTTTTGGGATGGATGGTGCAAGAAAATGTTCCCCCTCCTAGTTAAGCCTTTAGACCCCAACGTGACATGTTTTAAGCACCTTTTCACAAGTTAAGCCCTGTAGTCACAAAATCACATACTATTTGGATCTTGCGTAGTAAAAGTATTCACTAGTGACCCATCCCTTGGTCTTGTTGTCAGTTGGTCAGTCGTCATTGTTATTTTTCTGGTTCAGTCGTCACTTGTCTATACAATTTTGGGCATCTTTTAGGGAGTCTTAGGTGTTGTAATTTGCTCAGTTGTCATCTCCAGTCCTATACTGGGGTGCCCTGGGGTTCCCTAGTCCATGATTTTAGGCACCCTTGTTTTCGTAATTTGTGGTCCTAATTTATTTGTTTGAGGTTGGTCTTTTTTGTTACCCTGTGCATTCCCCTAGGTTGTAGTCAGACATTTTTGGGTCACTAGTGTCAAAATTTGAACAAGAGATCCCTATATAAACATAACATACTCACTACATTATGGGTAGACATCTTACTATCAAGGGAAACTATCTACTAAGGCAAGGGACTGCATTTGGGCATCTTCTACATCTACATCACACAAGCATAGGGGGAAAGGGTTGTATTCTTTCTATTCCATCCACCATTTTCATTTTTACATCTAGTTATTTCCCCCTACTTCTATGTCATTGGCGCTAGGGAATCCTAGGCACAAAATTACACACACACACAAGAACTACATGGGGTCTGGAATGTAGTGCAATGCTTAGTCGTAAGTCCACCATTGTGGCAGCTAAGGTCAGTCTGACCTATTCATATGCATTTTTATTTCTTAGGAATTGATGCTTTGAATAGGGTTTTGTAGGTGGATCTTCACACTACATTTACAATGACACAAGTGACAATATTGTGACACCCATGTGACAAAGATGAAGATATTACAAAGATATTGTGACACTACCAGACCCAGGTCCTGAGATTTTCTACAGTCAACAATGCCCAGATCAGAGACCAGGGTGCCCCAGGCCACTCCAATATCCTCCCAGACACCTTAGTCAAGTCAGATAATTAGCTTCTTCCCTTCCTGAGGCCACCTAGTCACAACTTTCCCAGTCTGCACAACAATCTGCTTCAGTTCAACATACAACGAGGTAAGTCAAATTGAGGTTAGTACCATATCCCTCTTATTTCCATTATTTCAATACATCCAAATAATAAAGTAAAATATTTAGATCTAACATTTTAGTATTACATTATGTTTCTATTTATATTAACTCATAAAAATAAGAAAATCTATTTTTCTCTATTTTTAGTTAATCATTTTGGTGAACCCTAATTTTAGAATACCCTTTGGATCCTTTTTAATACCTTAGTGGTTAAGCATAATTATTCTTTTCTCCTGTCATGTCTCATTTTAGTGTCAATCCTATCTATGATGAGGCTTCCATAGCTGAACTCAAAGCTTTATATAGTACCCCCATGACTCTACCTGATGATACTCAACAATCCCTCTTGGAAGGCCAACAACATGTGCCGACTAGTCTTGTCGATTCTCCTATAGGTATATGCCTTGTTGATGACCCTATTGCATTCACTCATTGTACACCATGCCATCTGGTTGCATGTGGTCCTTCTTCTGATATGCCACCCGATGCTTTAGATGACTCTATCATTGATTACTTATTAGGCATTGATCCACAATCAGGTGTACCTCATGACTCCTCCCCCTCTACTCCACCTACTACTATAGCTACTCCTATGTCTTCTACTACTTCTGATAGTCCTCCTCCCACATCTCATTCTAGCTTGCATTCTCCTTCATATTACATTGATGATCCTATTGATCCTCTTGATGGAAACAACATTATTTCTGGAACCCCATCTTCTACTAATGATCATCATGGGTCTCCTTCTTTCTATACCACTGAGTGTGACTCTCCTACTCCATTGTTGTCCTCTCCTGAGGTTGCATCTACTATTGTGCATGAGTCACCACCAACTATTGCTTCTTCTCCTTCTATCCCCACATCCTCTACAACTCCTACTGCATCTTCGCCTATAGAGGTTTCCTCCTTGATCACTGCACCTACTAGGGATTGTGTTGATACTAGTCATACTATAGCTCCTACATCATCATCTACCATAGCTCCTTTAGCATCAGACTCCACTATATCACCTCTTGATATCCCTATGATCACTCATAATGGAAAAATTCAACCACTTAATACATTATTTCCATCTCCTACCATCCCCTCACAGGATATTCTATCTCTCATGCATGTTGTAGGACAACTCCAATCTCAAGTTCATACTCTTACTTTAGAAAGTAAAGCCTATTATGCCTCTATTGACAACAATTCTTTACATGGAAATCTTGTTCCTAAAAAGATTCATAATTATGCCTTCCCTAAAGACTTTACCATGCCTACTTTCACATGTTTTGATGGTACTGGTGATCCTCATGCTCATATCCTACACTACCACACACTTATGACCGATTACTCTAATGATCACTTGTTGCTTAAGGCCTTTCACTATAGTCTTACTGATGAGGCACTATAGTGGTACACCCATTTACCCTTTGGGTCCATTAGCACTTTCTATGACATGGAGGATGCTTTCCTCCATTGTTTCATTCTTAATAATGGCCCTAAAGTTACTTATGACCACATTCCTACTTTACATCAAGGCTCCTCTGAACCTATCTAGGACTATATCTTGCGGTTTAATGCCTGTATACACCAACTCATCTTCCAACCTAGTGACTTAGAAAAGCAATTCATCTTTTGTCGTGGTCTCATTCCTCCACTTAAGCAAAGGTTACAATATGATACTTGTGATTCATTCATTCTCTTGTGCTATAAAGTTATTGATCTAGAAAAATATCTTCTATCCTCACATATCGTTGAACCCACACATGTTTCTCCTAATAGTTCCATCCTCTAGTCTTCCACTCCCACCTCCAGTTGAGCATCCAAAAAAATCTCCACCTTTTCCTAAAGTGCATTCCAAACAAGCTCAACCCGCTCCTTCACCACCAACCCATCCTTCTCTGGTTCCATAGCAAGTTCCTACTTCCACCACTCCACCTCCATCACGAGAGCCTTTGTATTTCTCCCCTCACGCTCGACCACATGATGTGTTGCACATATTACTCAATGAGTGATTAATTTGGTTACCCTCCAACAAACATCATCCCCCACACTGCTTACAATGTCAACGTGACCAACACTATTGTAATTATCATCGCATCACTGGCCATCGGGACAATGTTTGTCTTACCCTACATGAGAGGATATAAAAATTAGTGGATTCTGACATCATCTCCTTTGCCTCTCGTGAGTGGTCATTGTCTCCTTCACCCTGTCAGCATAGGCATACCCCACTTGAGTCTTCTCCATCAGGTTCTCAGTTCATTTGTCATGCTCCACTATCACATGTTTGTTCTCCACCTCATCCATCATTTCCACCATCACATTCATTACATCCACTACATCCACACTATCCACCACTTCATGTTGTTGCATCCCATGGGTTTCCTCCAGTCTCTACATATCCCATGATTACTACACATGACATTCCATTTGGTTCATACACTCATGTTGCATCCATTCCACATGTTTCCACTGCCACACATTGTCTTGGTCTTTGGTAGGTGATTATTATCACCTTACCCCCCGATGACGCACTTGTGTTCTTACAGTTCTTACATGACTGTTGAGGGATTAGTTCTAAGAACCTTTCATCATGTGCTTCGTCATTTCATCTAGCACACTCAATCATTTCCCAATGATGCACTCTTGCTTACGTGGCTCATACTTGACTTTTGAGGGGTCTTAATTACATGAGCCTATTCATTCACACATTGGGGGGCATCATTAATCCCTCCCCTCTTATTTTCATCACCCTATCCTACTACGATATACATTTTATTCTCACACAATCATTACGGTACATTCATTTCACTATCATACATTTTTCTATTTTCACATCTATTCTACTATAATCATTACATTACCTACGCTACATATTTTATTCATTCAACATTTCATCAATCACATTACATTAGTTCTATATATTGTCATCATTCACCATACACATTTTATCTACCACTACTAACATCATCATGCAAATTTATATTCATCACATATAAACAATACACATGCTAGGACAATAACCATAGAATCATACAACATCCATTACATCGTCATGGAAAAACATTCCAACATGGATTTAGCATACATCAAAAATAGGTTTCCATACATATATTGTTAATACAATCATCAACCCAAAAACATTTTTCACAATTGGGGGGCAAGGCCCCCACATCATATATAATAATCCCATCAGACCTCATCATCGTTATCACTCTCATGTACTACGAGAGCCCTAAAACTGGATGCCTCTCCACCAATGTGATGCCACATTTTGTGGCCCCAAAATTTCTCCACCTACCTCCGTAGCATAGTAATATATGCACTCTACTCCAAAAACTGGTGTTACAAGTCCACATACCGCACAAACACATCTTGGGCCAAGGGACCACCACCTACCACCTCTCAGGCACGTCAAGTCTCCTCATGTGCCTCATCCCTCTCACTTAGCAGCACCATACATGTCATCACTGCTATAGCCACTGGCTCAAAAAGATGGGCATGCTCGCCTGCAATGTCATCAACACGCTCTAGCATCCCTCCACCTAGCACATCATTTGACACATTCCATGTCAAAGTATGGATAATGTGTCTACTATCAATGACCAATATGTATCCCCTACAAACATAACATAAAACCACATATTAGCTAAACGCATACAACACAACGTAGACAATCTGTTAAACACTACATAGGCATACACAAATACTTACACTCTGCCACATCCATTGCTATAGGGTCGGGGACACCTCCCTCCCCTCCTTCATGTGGAAACTCCATAGGACCCACGAATATTGGGTATAGTAATACCCACCGATGTGCTTCCTACCACACTCGATACTCCTCGGTACACCTCACATCATCTCCATCCACAATCGATATCGTTGGGTATGTCTCATTCGGCCCTGGTGGTATCAACTACTCTGTTGTGGGCCCTGGCCTAGCACCAGCCCTCCTAGGGGGTCTGATGGCTCTCAACCATATATATGGCTCTAGGGGCACATCCTACACCATACCAAACTGACGTGACACCCTCTCCACCTGAAAAAGCTCCGCCACTCCTGGAAATTGGTCCTCTAGCCACATAGTCCTCCGAATGCATCTCAACTCTGTAGCATCCTCGGGCCATCCCCCATAATCACAATATGGCCTCCATATAACTGACTCGGGCCCCATCCTATCTATAAGTTCCCTGAAGGTATATGTATCCATCTTCCTACTATGAATATCCACCCAACGTCGAGCATATATCTTAGGTTGAGCCCACTCTCCTCATGGCCCTGCAACTGGTCTCAATACAACTATGTGCTCATATGCCCACACATGCAGTAGTGTGGTGGCTCCTATACCTCCACCATGCTCATCCTACATAAATTGATACAAGTCTCTGTATAAATGGGCCAACACACACCGTGCCCACATGATATCTCATACCCTCCTCTATCCACTGACATATGTCATGCATCTTATACAAGATGTTGACACCTCCTCCCTCCATGACTATACATGAAGAAATCACCACTACAATAAATTTCCACAAGCGCGGAACCCTAGACTGTAATATCACATCCAAACTGATATGGGCCTTGGTAGGTACTTGAGCCCCTACAAAATATTACCTTGCCAAGCACATCTACCACTCCATATCCACTCTTTCCATCACTCGTACCCTCTCCCCAACAACTGGAAATCGTAATATGTGATAAACATCCTCCACTGTCACAATCATCTCCCTCGTAGGCAACCAAAATGTTCATGTTTCTACACACCATCTCTCACACAATGCAATCAACATGGGCATATTATGGGGCACATCCCCCATCTGTGCTATATGCTGTAGGCCGACATGGTCCATCACATCCCACTCATCATCTGATAACCCTAGTCCAAGTAATGTACTCAAGTGACGGCCACCACAAAACTCCCTCGAGTGGATATCCCTCTGCACAACACCAAACAACAACAAACACAACGTTAGAACACCTTACACAACCAAACACACTTATTCAACATACTAGAAACACATTTTTTTACCATTATCCACTAAATACACAAATTTTGGACCAGGGCACCCAGATGTAGGATTGGGGTGCCCCGGAGTAGGACACTAGTGCCCAGTTCTGGGTGCTCCAGTCCCAGGGGTCACTAGCACACTCACCGCTCTTGTCCAGGTCCCAAATGCCGAGAAAATCAAAAACCTCAAATTTTCAAAAATTCAACTAAAATGCCTATTACACCCTACATTTTTGTGAAAATAATGCACTTACCAACTCCACAGTCGTACATGACGCTACAATGGTTGCCACCCTCTCAAACTGACTAGGACGCAATGATCTCGCTTGAGGCATCTTCACTCACTCTGTACACACTCTCACACTCATGCAAAAGACAAATGAAGTGACAAATTAATTTTTCACTTTACTATTTATAGTTACTTTTCATCACTACCTTTACTATGGTTCTTATTTCACGCTTATTACCACAACTAATACACACTACACTGTTTCACTCATATCTTGAGTGTTTTTACTTTGATTTACACCCCGTTTGTGGAATTCTTTTTAGAACTTTGCCTACCACCATATTGTACACCTTTGACACACATTATATCTCTTCACCATTGTATCCTATTCAATACATATGTGTTTTCATCTATTCTTATTACTTTCGGCTTAGCATCTGTTCTTTTCATTCACTCCCCCTTTCACCGAAAGGGGGGAATATTATTGGGGCTCCCCCTATAATTCCCCCACACATCACCATGTGTTCAAACATTGTGAATCTGACACTTACCAATACACAATGCGATATTTCACCATCAATTCCCCCTAATGACCTAATATGGGGGCAACAAACATTTAAAATTTCCTAAACACGATCACACATTACTTTCTATCGATTCCCCCTAATGACCTAACTTGGGGGCAAAAAGTGATTAAAAATCCTTTTATGTGACATTTCATCAATTTCTATCGACTTCCCCCTAATGACCTAACTTGGGGGAAATTAGCGCAAAATCTCTCCACGAGTAACCAATCAAAACAATCAATCAACCAATCAAAATCAATGCGTTCAAATCAAAAATCATATCATTCAAATCTACAAGCGGTCTCCCAGATGACCTAACTTGGGAGTTACATTCACCACTTCTTTCCCAGATGACATAACTTGGGAATTTTATTCTATATTTGCGCTTGCTTCTAGATGACCTAACTTGGAAACCATCATACATATTGTGTTTGCTTCCAGATGACCTAACTTGGAAGCCACCTCATTCATTGCTTGATTTGCTTCCAGCCTAACTTGAAAGCTACCTCTTTCATATTGTGTTCACTTTTAGGTGACCCAACTTAGAAGATTTCACATTGCGGTGACACCTGTGGAGTAGGGGGGAAAGAGTGCCTTTCCTCTATCACTCCTATATGGGTCAACTGTTTAATCAAAATTGTTTGGATCCAAAAATCACAAAATTTGATCTGAGTCCATCTACAATGGCTAGATCTTGAGGATGTAGTTAAAGATTGGAGAATAACACACTTTTCTCCCTACACTCTTCCTCTTGCGGTAGGACGCCCAAATGATCTGATTATTCATTCATATACAAGAATTTGGGTTGGGAACTGATCACTCCCTACCCACCTATTCATCATAAAACCACGCTTGAGACCATCATACACCTTAGTCATCACTTTCATTTAGCACACTTCATCATGACATTTATGCTTTTTCATTACGTTACATGGATCAACTTGCTGATCCATGGTTTGACACACTTTTATAGTTCTATCGCATGCTTCTACTACACATCTTGTGTTCTTCTACAACATGGGCTTCTCTGACTTTTTCTCAGGTACGCATCTCTATCTACTTTATGTTACTGAGCTTTCCGCTCACCAACATAAAGTGGGGGAAAATGTAGTCACAAAATCACACACTTACTATTACATTTATACCGTCGGGTATGTTATTTTATATATGGATCTTGCGTAATAAAAGTATTCACTAGTGACCCATCCCTTGGTCTTGTTGTCAGTTGGTCAGTCATCATTGTTATTTGTCTGGTTCAGTCATCACTTGTCTATATAGTTTTGGGCATCTTTTAGGGAGTCTTAGGTGTTGTAATTTGCTTAGTTGTCATCTCCAGTCCTATACTGGGGTGCCTAGGGTTGCACTGGGGCACCCCGGGGTGCCCCAGTCCATGATTTTAGGTGCCCTTATTTTTGTAATTTATGGTCCTAATTTATTTGTTTGAGGTCGGTCTTTGTTGTTACCCCGTGCATTCCCCTAGGTTGTAGTCGACATTTTTGGGTCACTAGTGTCAAAATTTGAACAAGAGATCCCTATATAAACATAACATACTCACTACATTATGGGAAAACATCTTACTATCAAGGGTAGCTATCTACTAAGGCAAGGGACTACATTTGGGCATCTTCTACATCTGCATCACACAAGCATAGGGGGAAAGGGTTGTATTCTTTCTATTCCATCCACCATTTACATTTTTACATCTAGTTATTTCCCCCTACTTCTACGTCATTGGCACTAGGGAATCCTAGGCACAAAATTGCACACACACGCACACATAACTACATGGGGTTTGGAATGTAGTGCAATGCTTAGTTGTAAGTCACCATTGTGGCAGCTAAGGTCAGTTCGACCTATTCATATGAATTTTTATTTCTTAGGAATTGATGCTTTGAATAGGGTTTTGTAGGTGGATCTTCACACTATGTTTACAATGACATAAGTGATAGTATTGTGACACCTGTGTGACAAAGACATATATTACAGAGATCTTGTGATACTGCCAAACCTAGATCCCAAGCTTTTCTACAGTCTACAATGCCCAAATCGTAGACCAGGGCACCCTAGGGCACTCCAATATCCTCTCAGGCACCTCAGTCCAGTCAGATACTTAGCTTCTACCCTTCCCGAGGCCACCCAGTCACAACTTGCCCAGTCTGCACAACAGTTTGCTTCAGTCCAGCACACAACGAGGTAAGTCAAATTGAGGTTAGTACCATATCCCTCTTATTTCCATTATTTCAATACATCCAAATAATAAAGTAAAATATTTAGATCCAACATTTTAGTATAGCATTCTATTTCTATTTAGATTAACTCATAAAATAAGAATAGAACAATATCAATTTTTAGTTAATCAAGCCCCCTGTGCACTAAAGCCATGCCCCTGTTCCATCCAATTAGATTCTATCACATGGCCCAATCAGGAATGGGCACACTTTTGTGCACCAAGTGTCTCAGACCCTTAGGATAGTTGGTGCAAGAAAAATGTGCCCCTTCCTGATTGGGCCACGTGGCAGAATCTGATTGGATGAAACAGGGGCATGGTTTTGGTGCACATGGGGGTTTAACTTGCGAAAAGGTGCTTAAAACATGTCACATTAGGGTCTAAAGGCGGTGCAAGAAAATGTGCCTCCTCCCATTTAAGCCCTTAATCACACACATGACCCTGACGAGTGCTAAAAGTGGCTTTTTCTATCCCCCCTCTCCTTCCCATCAGCAAATAACGTTGCGCCACTTGGCCCAATAGGGACGGGGCACCGTTTTTTGCACCAACCGTCCCAAGCCCTCATAATAGCTGGGACATGAAAGTGCACTTCTCACCATCTCATTAAAACTTGCAAGTTTTTGGTTTTGTGTGTTGCCACCAGTTGTTTCTCCTTTTTTCTTCACACACGCACAAGAAAGCTCCCATCATCGTCAACTCTTCCTCTCCTTCATTGTTGTTGATACACCTTCCACAACACTTCCATCATTCATTTATCATCCTCCAACATTGCTACAATAAGAAAAGAGAATATTTCCAAGCTAAAACAAGAACTACATGCTGGAAGAAACCCTAGGCTCCAAAATGAGAAATTGATCATATCTCCCAAACTGTACACCCGATCTTTGAGAAATTTTGGGTAGATATCCCTCATCCAAGCGCCTTGGGAAGAAAAAAACAAAAAATATCATAAACAACCCTATTTTTTTTATGGAAACTTGGTGAAATTTTGTGCCCTAAGTTGCTCATTCGTCATTTTTCGTCAATTCGAGAAGCGGATTGAGCCAAAAATTTGAACAGGGACTAAACAACAAAAACCCAGAATGAATCCAATATTTTTTCGTCAATCCGACACTCAGAAGTTTAAATTCTAAAAATAGCAAGTTGCGCAGGTTCATACTTTCCATTTTTAGTAAGTTTCCAAAAATGGAAAACTCCCTCCAAAAGAAAGACCAGTGAAAATCACACAAATTGAAAACTAGGGCACGTGGGTCAAAAAGTCAAAAAACAAAAAGATAAAAGAGTAAAAAGCAAAAAAGAAATTTCTTAGAATTGCCCAAGACATAACAAGCTCTTGAAGGAAAACCTCAGTGCAAACAACAAGGTGAAAAAACAACCCTGCCCAAAATAACAGTTCCTAAGACCTAGTTTCCAAAAATAGAAATTTTTGGAAGTGCAGAAAGTTGCTACCATTTCTGTAGTAACTTATATCATTGCTTTTTGCCTTCATGAAGATAAAGTTTCCGGTCCGGAGTCTATTTCATTTCCTCACCTTAGAGTTCCTGAGTGTGGGTGACAACAATGTTACTCACATGGACCTGGAGGAACTGAAGCACAGAATGTTCGGTGGGCCGAGGGAACCAATGGAAGAAAATATATTTTCTAGTGGAATGTATGCGGTAGGTGGCCACCCCACATCCTTGCAAAACATTGAGCTAGTGTTGGCTTGTGCCAAAAACTATGAACTAGATACCAAAACAATCAGGGGATGACAATTCAATCTTGGTAGTGCTCAATCCAAGGGCCATATCACAGGGTATATATATCCCAATCGAGAAAGATATGGTTGTAATCACTAAGGAGTTCGCCACCTCAGAATGGTTCAAGAATGATTCCTACCTCCACGTCCACCCTCGGCTCTTGGCTAAAGCACGAGAGGAAACCTTCCCGCGCCCCAAAAGTTCTCTCCCATAGTGAGTTCCACAACGTATTCTCTGACGTTATCATTTTTCTAAGTCGGTCATGGGTGAAGAGAACACAAAGTAATTTCATGATTGGATGGTGACCTTCATCATCACAATTCTTGAGGGAAAAAATTGATTGATTGGGGTCAAATCATCAATGCAACCTATGCATTTCCAATTTACTTTAGGTCCATGCTTCTAAAAGGTTCTTCATGACCTCGTATCTTGTCTACACCTTGGCAACACAAGATTTTAGGGGTTTGAATCATACCCAAAATGTTCCTTAGAAGGCTCCCACATTTGAGAGGTACCCACAACTAGCCCTGAAGGAAAGCAATCAACATTATGCCAGGGTGAACAACACGCTGTGTTCACAATGTTCATGGTCAAGCTACTTGAAGAGAATCAACACTTGAGGATGTCGTCTCATGCCACCACCTTGGTTAGAAATTTTGGTTCAAGGTTTATTTAGTTCTCCACATTCTCATACATCAAAGTGGCTGACTTTGATCATGCTCCACGGGTTTTCTCTGCTACCCAAGTGATCAGATGGTGCTGATAGAGCTCTACAGAATTGGTTCATGTGAACAAAAAATTGAAGAGTCAGAAGAAGAAGGAAGTTTCTTTCCCCATCTCACTAGGGATTTTCACATGCAAAATCCATCATGACACCACGAATGTTGAAGTTTCCCTTGCCCAATCAATATGCACTCATATAATTGCAAGGGACTACGATCTCAGAGAAGATCCATAATCCTTCTAGTTTCTCGACTTGCACCACATGCCTCGGATTGAACACTTCTGGGCCAATTTCATCAACGAGTACGAGGTTTATGAGTGTGATCACATGAGGATGACCATGGAGAAAATGAGGAAATTCAAGTTTGAATGGTACGAGGATGGTGTTTCAGAAGATGGATCTGAGATGTTTGATCTTGAGTACCATGTAGTCAAGGCTTCCCCTCTTCCTCAGGTGGTGTGGAGTGTTCATAAATTTTGTGACATCAAGGAACACACCACAGTCATGATCAAGAGATTGAAGGAGAGGTTCAAAATAAAGAGAGCTAATATCCTTGCATTAGGAAGCTTCCCATCCCTCCAGAGGCAAGCATCATATCACTCTTCTTCTAAGACCAAGGACAAGGCCGCAAGCTCATTTCATTTAGGAGAGAGTTTAGAAGAGAGAAGCAGTAGAACCTGAGGGTCATCACTACATGAGGCTACACAAGAAAGAAAGAACAAAAGAGGTGCATGTGATATATCTTGAACAGGGTGAAAATGACCTAGCTAAAGCCTCAAAACCACAATGGCCTCCAAGTCCCTCGTCTCCCATTATCGTACTGGCCTTTCCGCATGCACAAGATCCTCCCCCATAGGAGGAACAAGAAGCTGCGAATAATGCCCACTACTGAGCTAGAGTCCAATGAGATCTTTCCCTGGATGCAGGAGATGATCACTATGGAAACCTGCATGGTATAACAAGCAATCATCCTTGACTTCTCAGCCATCTCTTCGATGGTCAAATCAAAGAATGGGAAGTTGGCTTGACGTTTTCAGATTCTATAGTGGAGCCTCGGGAAACCAGTACATTAAGATAGTCAAGTTGAAGTTCATTAAGCCATTGAGGAGATGAATCAACCGGCTATGAAGATGAAAAATCACCCTTGGAACGGAAACATATGGAGGTGATCTACATTTTTATCAAGAGTCTTACTCACCTTATCACAAGAATTAAGGAATACAAGGAAAATTTAGACCAATCGGATGACCACATTCGAACCCTCACTCCTATGTCCAAGTGTTTCTGGACCCAAATGCCGCCAATGCTCTCCCACGAATAGAAGTCACTCCCGTTAGCAGCTTTGATCCTGAGTCCATCAAGAAGACCCAAGCATTCACCATGCAAGGAAAATCAAACGATATATGGGTGGATATGATTCTTGAGAAGGGAAAGACATTTCTTCCAGAGATGATGACCTTATACAATTACATGGAAGACATGGTAATGAAGGTGCTCACAAAAAAGGAGGTAATTGAGGTTGAGAAAAACCAATGGGACCAGGTGTACTCATTGATCATGGAAATGGGAAAGGTCAAGTCATCTCTTTTGGTTATTAAAGGAGTGTTCTCATCAACGGAAGAGGATTTGTTGCAGGTTTGGTTCCATACCTTGTTTGTGCGGTATGAATTGATAAAGCACGCCCTCAACGAGCTGTACGCATATGAGGAGGATGTTGAGAAGATGAAAAGGATGCAGATGCTCAGATTTAGAAACTTGGGTTGCCATCAGTGAACTTGGATACTTGAATGGATGATCTATTGAAATCATTTGAGGACTGAGTTAAGAGAGAGGTCAGAGATTTATTCTCATTCACAGAAAACACTTGGAATATTTGGTGGAGATACGTGTAATGATCTCCATCACTGAAGAGAACTATCAGACTTGGTACTCAAAATGAAAGAATAACAACTCCCTTGCAGAGAATTGTATCAAGTCACTCAGTTTTGTCCAGATCCCTCGGTAGTAGAAGGTAATACCGACAATAGTAAGATTCAGCGAGGAATTTAAGGGTGTGGAGATTCCATCAGTATTTCTTCCTAGAAGTCCGTCAACTGCAGGATCATCTTTAGATTAGTGCTCTCTCTCTTTCTCTTCTTCTTCTCTTATCTCCCCCTTTCTTTTTATCTCATGTTCTAATTCTTCATTAAGGGTGTGCACTTTTTCTTTTTTCTTCTTCCTATTTATTATTATTCATTAATGTGACTATAGTCTTGTAATGTAATAATTTACCCTTATTTTATAAAAGGGGACTTAATGTTATTTCCTAGGAATACCAAAAGTCACATTAGGAAAAGGCAAATGAAAAGACACCATGGGGGGTTGATGAAGAGACATTTCTAGCTCTATAAATGTAATGACTCCCTCATTCTTAAGGGTTGTCAATTTTGTACACTCAAGAGAGATTTTTTGAGCTAAGCAAGAGAGATAACAATTCTTCCACTTTCCTTCACCATTTTCCCTCTATTTCTAGCATTGTACAACTTGATGAATAATGTAAATGAAGAAAGAGATTGATTCTTTTCATGATTCATGAATGTGTGCAACTTTGTGTGCATGGTTTCCTCTGGTCGTTGACTGGTTTCCTCTGGTCGTTGACACTCTGAACTTGTTTCTTTCTCATAAATTGTGGATGTGAACCTTCTAATTAACTTTGGGAACAATATGATTTTCTACTCCCAGAGTTAATTCTCCTTTTCTGATTTCTCACCCCCCTTCCCCCATCTTTCAACAAATTCCTCCTGCACAATTTATTGTAAGAATTTTCTGCACGGGTATAATGGAGTGTGCTCGTTGGATCCCCGAGCCTCTTGGCCAAAAATGAATTTTGATTTATGTTCATTCAAAATAAAGTGGAGCTACACCACCCAAGTAAAGGAACCTAGAGTTCCAGAGTGTTTGCTAGAAAACCATCAATTTGTCCATATAACAAATTTTCTTGCCAACAAGAGTATAATATAAAAGTCACATGAGAACATATATAATATGGGCATATATTTATGTTTTCTTATTTGATACATGTATTATGTGTATCCTTGACCTTTGGACCCCCTTTACAAAATTTGGTTTCCTTCTTTAGTGTTTCTTTTCCCTGTGGTGTTCTCTAAATGGTACATGCACAACCACTATGGAGCTATATGGTATATATGTGAAGTATTATACCCTATTTCTTATCAAGATATTTATGGTGTTCCTAGACATAGGGTTTTGTCTTTAAATCTATATTATATCAAGATCATTGAACCTTATTGGTATTTTCATGATGTAACATTAATTAGAGTTAAAGGGTGTCTGAAGGTTCCCTATAATATGATTAGGTGTGTTCCTGAGAGGTTGGCTACCATAGATGTTGTAAAAAAATTTGAAGAGGGATTTAGAGGATGGTGCAGTGGTGTTTCATAGATACCTTATTATTTCATAGCATTTAATGTGGGAAAATACAAGTTTACAATGTACCCTACACTATAAATATTTTCTTAGCAACATGATCAGTACCAAGTTCTCACTTTGAATGCATTTAGGTGATAGTATCCTCTTGGGAGGTTGATTTCATAATTAAGGACCATATCTTAATGGTATCCCAATTCTTATGTACATTATATTCCCCCTTGATCTCACTTTTATGAATCCAACCAAAATATAGGCTGTATTTCATAGGATGATAGTAACAATGATATTTGTACTTGTATTTGGACCTACCACATGAGTTTAATCATCTAGTAGGCATACTTCTCGAGATGAGATACATGTTGATCTAAGAAAGAGTATTTTGAAAAGAGTGCCTCCACCCTCTCCCATGGTCTCTATGCCTCAAGTGTTTCAAATGAAACATTTCTCTACATATACAAGGATTTTCCCAATATATTCTATGTCTACTATAATTTTAGTGAAGATCTCTTGGGCAATGGGACCATCAAAATATTTTTCTTTAGTTATATTTTATCAGTGTTATATGTTTCAGATGTGACATGCCTTATTGTTTCTCCTATGGGTGTTTGTCAACCTCAAAGGATGGTACAATAAGATACTATGAATACTTTTGTTTCTACTCCCATAGTTTAGGATCTAATTGTGAAAGTGCATAGTGCGTCTCCTAGTGGTGGTAATGAACACATTTAAATTGGATAAATGGAGGTAAATAGTGGCATCCATTATCATAATGTACTTAACTACCATCCTAAAAAAAAAGTAAGTCTAAATCCTTTTAATCCTATTGTTGTTTCTACTATTGGTATAATGGGTATTAGTTCTTTAATTCCTATGGTTACAGGTACACCAATTATACGTGTAAGTATCCAGAATGTAGTGGTTCTCTCTTCCTCTTCCATTTATTCTTCCATTATTTCCACTTCCTTGATTTTCATACCTCAAATTTTTGTCATTCCTTCCTTCCCTTATTCCCTAGTGATTTATATTTTTTCTTCCCATCCTCTTGGAATTTCTCCTCCCAGAATCCTATTATCCATTCCCAATATAACCATTTAGTATTCCCATTAGTGCCCACAACTCCTAGTATCACAATTACATTTCTTCCTTCCATCTCACATACCCAATCCTTTACACTTATAAATTCATCATCATCCATTGTTCCATTCATTACCCCTTCCACTTATCCTTTGATTCTATAATAATCCTTCACCGGGCATCCATTATCTCCACTATTTCCATCTCTAGACCTAGAGCAAGAAAGGCCTTAAAATAACCTATATCCTTCATGTAGATGTTGAATTCAAAGGTATTGGATCATTACATTCATATTTATTAACCATTGTCTCTTCCCTATCAAACTCTTCCTACATACATTACCATGTCTTTATATACTTTCATTGTGGCCATTTCTTCATATCTTTTTGCCTCTTTCTATACTTGCTTCCCAACCCTTGTATCTTCTTAGTTGAAATTGTTACCGGGATTTAGTCACTTAAGTCTAAGTTACCACTTTCATAACCATGAATATTGTTATTATTATTGCTGGTACTACCACTAGTGAAGAAATTGATACACATCATTGTGTGGGTGAGTAAAAACAACAATGGATGTAACAACCACTAATAATAACATATCAAGATCCAATTTATCAACCTCCTAAAGTCACCCTACACTACAATTAGAAAGGGAAAACGTTACAAAAGGTAACTTCTAATAGAATGAATCAAGATGGAAAAGAGATCTTGATTAGAATAGAACCCTTATCAAGAAAAGAAGGATAACTACTAAGCTAACTTGTGATCCATTCAATGTAATTTAGGCTTATCTAAAAATGGTGAATTTTTTTGTTTGGGTTGCTGAGGAAAAGAAAAGCATTGTTGAGTCAAATATCCATATATCCTCTACCTTGTAGTCTGAAGCATATAAGATACTTAGAGAGTTATTTGTAAACTTTATAGACATTTCAAAGGCCAAAGATAAAGCTTATATCGTGATGAAAAATATTAATGACCTCTTATAAGAAATAAATGATTTAAAACAAAAATTAGTTATTATGGCCATTATAGTCAAGGGAAAATGAATTTTAAATGCCACTCTCATGAGTTTAAATGATTTCATAACTACAAAGAATACCTTGGCTAAAGCCAAAAATCATTTTGGAATGATGTATTCGTCCCTATTGGTTACACTAAAACATATGAAATCATTTTATTACAACATTATATATTTATTCAAAAGTTTAGGAATCATAAATATTGTAGATGAAAATAATAGGTTTTATGTTGTGGAACACTTTGATATAATTCTACTTCAATTTATGCGTCCGTTTGATCAATAGTTGGTTTTTTATACACTAAAAATTTGTAACTTGTCCATGTGTAATGTCAAGCTTTACCATATTCCCTTTCTACGATAAATGAGCACATTTGGAACCCAATATCCTCCTCTCTCTATATATTATATAACATGTTTATCTTTACATTATGCTTTGTTGTCAATTCTAAGAATATTATTTAATAAAAGAAATATAAAAGATATGATATTCATGACATAACTTTTATTTCATCTTTTCACATCTTTGGTTCAAAAATATACAGAATGGTCAAGATGTAGGGTCCAATGTTATCCATTATCTTCATAATCATTGACTATGATTTCAATTTCAAATCATTCTTTGGGTTATTTCATCTTCTTAGAGTTGGCCTTATTAAAATATCTCACCTACAAAAGGCTATATAAGAAAGTCCTTATCACTTTCTAACTCACCTAACATTCTTAAAATCTCCTATTGTAAATATTATTCCAAAATAACTCAAAGGGTTCCTAAATATTCCTAAATTAGGTGCTCAATCTATAAAATTCCCTACTACAAGTCTAAAGCACTCAACCATGTCAAATATTATTGCTTCATCCATTTCCATGTCTGTAAATATCATAGATCCATGTTGTAGCAAGAGTAAAGTCACTCTAAGCATTGCGCAAGGGTTTCAATCAATAAATGGTTAGATCATATACATGAGGCACAACACATATCACTACTATGACACCGAGTACATTTTATACGACACATTTATCCCAATATCTTCATGTCAAAATACATGAGGTTTCCAATAGGAGTTAGTTAGTTATTCACACTTACAAAAACACCAATGAGAACTATATGAGGCTTGATCATGTAAAGAGGGAATGTAGTGTAAAAATTAGATTAGTTAAGTAGTTGGGATTTTAAACCACCAAGGGTAGTCTAGCCTTAACCACACACACATATTTTCTCCTTTGGTTTTCTAATTATTTGATGAAGGGTTTTGCAAGTTGTTATGGTTTCTATCTTATTGTAGGTTATTACAAGTCATCTTTAACTTTTTCTAGCAAGAGAAACACATCAAAGATCAGTTCTATACAAGAGAAACAAAAAGAAACTTTTAGATCTATATTATTAAAGAGTTTGAAACTGTACATCTCCAAGTAAAGACTATATAGTTCCATCCTAGACGATACAAAAGTTATACGGTCCCGCCCCTGCTCAGTCTCCAATTCTAGAACTTCCATTGGAGAATATACAGTTCCAAATCCTGCTATTTAATTTTCCTTCACATCTAGATTCTATTTGTCCATCCCTAAATAATCTAAGTTTATCTATCCTTTGATGTTTTGAGTAAGTACTTATTGTTTATTAATAATTTCAAGTTTGAATGCATTATTCTAATTGTGTATAATTGATATTGAAATTTAATTATATCATAAGAGTCTACTTGTTACAAACAATTACATCCTTATTATTTGTTGTACATTAACAACACATAAATTAATTAGGATGTAAACATTTAGTGAACCTGAATCTTGAACCAAATCTATTTCTCAAACCGTAGTGGCCCTAGGGTTTTATTATTCTGATTTCTCCTCACTCATCATCATATGTCATGGTTCTAAATATCATGATCATCGTTTTCATTTAAATATCCTTTCAAAACACTCTCACCCTTTTTCTGATGCAAGCCACTATCCTTCTAATTTGGTACACTTCTCCTCTTTGTAAGAACTGAGAACCATTTGCTGATTTGAGACATGTAGACACTCAAGTATCTTACTCTTTGATCCAAAATTGGATACGAGATATTTCCAATTCATGTAATTTTCATTATAAACACTTGTAAGAGACATTTGTTGTAAAATCAAGGGAGAACCTATATGTTTTGATGAAATATTTGGATTTCTATAAAAAACAATACACACTTTCAAAATAAAACAACACCCAGTTTCAAATTCATAAGCAAAGCCTCTAGAAGTTAAAGAACTTTTCCTTGATATAGAACCGCCTTGATGTTGTGCATTGATCAATGGAAAGTGTATAATCATCAATGGTGGCTGTAAATTTTTTAGTAGTAGTTGCACATTCATCAGTGGTAGTTTCACATTTGTCAATGCTGAATGTAATGTCATTAGAGGTACATAACCATCTCATGTAGAAGGAATATGTTTTGTTTTGAGTCACAAAAACCGTGAATTTGAAACGATTAAAAATATTGCAGCTTTCATAAGATATTTTTGGACCTTTTGGAGGGTTTTTAAAGAAGAAGGAATCAATATAGGTTTTATTAATGTTATTTATTATGAAAGAATGTAAGACGAGTTATGGAATTGGATTCCCATTACCATTGATAAGAAAGTCAGAGTCTTTATCTAAGGAGTTAGTGAATTTCCTAGCAGTGAGAGATTGTTCTTGTGGGCTTTTATTAGAGAAGTTTTGGAAAAAATTTAAGCATGATTTATTATGCAAGTTTTGGAGAGAGAGAGAGATCTCAACTCCATGAAGTCCATTAACAGTAGTATTAGTACATTTGAGTGAATTACATAGTGAAAGTGGAGTTAAGTTTCCCCACCCACTTCATTTTTCTCCCATTTTGGGTTTCTTAAGGATAAAAATTATGTTCAAATGGGTTTGTAACTTTTCATACTTTCAATATAGGTATGTTTAATATTGTGCACATTCATTTAGAGCTCTTCATAGCTCTGTTTGGTATAAAATTGAGTTATTGTACAATATATTTGTAAGTTGGGAATGAAAAGGTCCATGTTGGTGAAGCCTAGTGTGAATTATCCATGTAGTTTACAAATCATATAGGTATCAAATAAAATTTTCCTTTTTCCATAAATGTTTTTCTAAAACTTTCTGCAAGTTGTGTTACATTATAGTGTATAGTTTTTTTTGACTTGTGTTGTATTTATACGCTCAAGTATCAAGTGCTTATGGGTAAGGAAATTTGGGTTCCTTGCAATAAGTTATCTCTACTAAGAAGTGGAATAAAGAAGTGAGAAGAATGGTTAGTTTTTATTATGAAAATAACCCTAAAACTGAAGAATGTTTCTACAGGTTCGAAGAGGATATTTCATTTCTTTATCTTTCACTAATGAAGTTGGAGAGGTTGGGGTCCATTATGGAGAATCTTGGTGTTTTGATAAAGGATATGGAAGTGAATGAAGATGAAAATATAAAACATGAGAGGATCGAAGAACCGCCGCATACCAACCAAGATACATCTCTATTCAAGATTAAGGTAAAGATTAAATTTATTCAATTGATAGAGAAGTGAATGTAGAGATACTATACCATTGGCAGATTGAGGTGTAATTTATTTTACATAAAATTAATGAATGTCAGTGAATCTCATTTGCAAGGTTGAAGTCATCCAAACATGCATTCACTTGGTTTGAGAGTTATGTTCATTATTTGGTTACGAAGAAGCTATCACTCCTTAGTAAGTGGGAGGATTTTAAAGTTTTTTATTAAGAAACAATTATTTCCTATTTGATATGAAGAGGAAAGATCTATTGTTTGGATGTATCTTATTCAAGAACAAGGAAAATGTGTGCAGGATTATACCAGTATGTTTCAGAATATGGTGATGGAAATGGGTCAAAACACATTTGATCATGAAATCTTAATGGAGTATGTTGGGGAATTACATAGACACTTGGGGAGGTTGGTGTTTCTAGCGAATCCCAAGGATCTTGATGTGGCTTGTTCTCAAGATCATTATCTTGAGATGAATGAAGAAAAGGGTTCATCTCCCTCTTTAAATGATGATAGGGAAGATGCATTGAATGATACTTATATTTCTTAAAAATAATGTGTGACACATTGTGGTTATTGTGATGGGATGGTCATATAAAGTAGACTTTTTGGAAGTTGCATCCATAATTTCATCCTTTTAGGAACAAGAGGAAGAAGATAGTTATGACCTAAATTATAGAAAAAGAGGATGGGTGTAGTCAAGATGGAGAAGAGAGAAAGTGCTTCACTTATCTACAAGGGAAAGTATGTTTCAGAAGTTTCAATAACAAGTTTACTCCACAAAAGATGATCTTTATAAGATTTTCCTGTTAAGAAATATTTATGTTAGTGCTCACATTTGTGGTGAGCAATAATATTTTTATTAGTTAAGTTATTAATGGTAGTATGTGAGAAAAGGTATGTATGTGAGATATTCTAGAGGAGAGAATAACAATTGTTGAACAACATGCCTAGATTTAGTGTGAGAAGTTTGTAAAGTGGTTATACGATAATTCCTATAAATATGTATTATGTTATCGATTAAGTATTGAATTGAGAATGACTAAAAGAAATCACACACTTTCTACTTACATTAGTGCTGCTATGTATATCGTTATATGCATGATTCATGAAGTGAGAAGAATATACATCAACAACATGTGTTTTACTCTTTTATTGATTTTATCTTTCCTACACTCTTACTATTTACTTTTCTAGAATGATCACTTTGCTTTTGGAAACCAGAAGATATGTGACCTAGATCTGTATTTCTCGTTATATCTTTGGAGCATCCTAAACACTACCACCCATTAAGGATAGGAGTTCCCAAGTCCTACTATCACCTTTGGGCACTTTTTTCCCTTTCCCTCCCTTTCTTGATTTTGAATTCCCACATCATTTTGTATATTTTATAGATTCTCTTTTATCACTTTGGGTCATATTTTTAGTTGTATATTATGAAATTCAAACAAGAGAATCATATATATACTTTATTTACTAATATTACTAGTTGGGGTGACTGGGAGATAATACTTACTATCTATTACTTGGGAAAGGAGCAATATTTAAAGACTGTATTTGGGATGCATCATTCAATGTATATAAGGGATTATTTTAAATTTCATCTCACAAATTTATCTTAAGGGGAAAATAGTTTTATCCCACTATTTTGGTACGAATGACATAAGGGAAACCTAGCTTAAAGGGACACAATTAACATCACACACTCACAAGAACTACATATAGTCTAAAATGTAGTGCAACGATCGGTGATAATTAAATTTGGGTGACTACCAAGGTTAGTCCAACTCAAGAATATGTATTATTTGTTTCATCTAATGTTTTCTTGAGCTTTGTGCAGGTGGATAGGGTTTTTCTTTCAAGAATAGGCATAATAAACGAACCCTAATCCAAATCTAAAGTGATAGACAATGAAAGGAATGAACCAAGTTCAAACCCTGAAAATGTCAGAAGTAGAGCTAAAACAAGAAAAATAGCACCCAAATCACACATTAGTGCTTGGGTGGTCCTTTCCTCCTGTGTGTGTTCCTATCTGAAGAAGTCTTGGATCCCAGTTTCTTTGAAAGATCCTACACATTCCAAATCCAACATGTTCCAATAAATTTCTAGCCCATATCTTCCAATACAAGTTAAGTCACTCTTATCTCACTATTTCTTAAACTTACTTTAACTTTGCATGCTATATATTTATTATTACTACTATATTTATTTGATATCAGTCCTATGATATGATATTTAATATTTATTTAAATCATTTGATGAAGCCATATCATGATCATGCACTAAATCCCTTTTCCTTATTATTCATCTTCTGAGCTTATGGCTAATTATTTTTGTTTCCTCCCTACTAATGTTTATTCCCAAGAGGCCATCCAAGATGCATATATCATTGTCATTGCTCAGCATACACCTCACTTCACAACAAGCTTTGTGGATCCCACTGACAATGTCATCATACTCTCCAGACTAAAAAACTTATACAACTTCCTATTTAGCTTCCTCCTCCTTTCATTACACTACTTCCTCAGCCCTTCATTCCATCTAAAGAGTATGATATCATTAATAAATTAAAGAATACGAAAGCTAAAATATATCTATTTGATATTCTACATAAGGCCCCTTATTTTCATCACACTATTTCAAAACTGGATTACGAAATTTATCAAATATAAAGTGATGACTCTCTTATTATCTTTGCTATTCTCATGGAATATCTTAAACACATTATCAATTATATTACATTTATTGATGAGGATATTTAACTTGTGTCACCAACTGATTCTCCTCATCTTCTCATCCTCTCTCAGATCAAATGGTTTTGAAATTATGTTTAAGTACTCAAATTGATAATGTCTCTATATTAAATATTTTTCCTCTATCCTTACTATCCCAAGTATGCAACTATTCCCTCATAGTGCAATTGATAAATAGGACCCTTGTTTTCTATGGCTGATCTACACTACCATCCATGCTATGTATAAGAATTATCAATATGGAATGACTAAGTGAGGAACCCATAAGATCAGACTACTCCTTTCTATTTCATGGATTTCCCATTGAAATCTTAACCTTCTCCTTCAGTGGATGCTTGGATCAATGATCAATGCATAACTATCCCTTATATGGTCCATCATTGTGTCACATTTTATCTTTGAAGGATATGAACATACTATTACTACTGATCTAAAACCATTAACATATTGTCGTATGGACTCTTGCCACCTCTATGGTTATTCCCCTAGCTAAACTACAATCCCCTCCACATTATCTTGATACATATGATATTTGGGATATCCAACTCATTACACTCATATGAAGTTACCACTTATATTGCATCATCATTCCTCTATTATGATGGAACACTAATAATACTCATCTCTCTTGATCAATTTCCTACCATACACCATCCATAATTATTTCCACACCCCTAATTTTTTTTAATAATACTACCATGTTCTACTGACTATATGATTAGTGATGATGATGTTACATCCTTTGATACACCTATTAATCATCACAAGTTAGAACATTTACACTTTGTACTTTACCCCCATGGAATTTGATTGAACTCACTTATTCAAAACTTAATACATGAATCATATCTTATCCCTTATCTTGGTGAAAACTAGGTTAAATCTCCAACTCCACCAGCTTTTCACTATTGTATAAATTCATTATCATAGAGGCTAATGTACATACACCCTTGATGCCCATTCCAATCTTCCTAATTTTTGGTTCTTGCTCGGCCACCCTCAGTCTTTTTATTGATTTACTTACATGTTATATGATGTAATAAGGAATATTGGTAGCATGTACCTTATAACTACATCATGTTACTATGAAATTGTATGACTCACACTATTGAGGCTCTAACACGTTTAGGCCTCACTCTTACTGATATCATAAATTTTTTCACACCAAAATCCAATATCAAGGCTACATATTTCTCCTAGTAGCTTATGGTACCAGGGTCTTCCACATAAAGGTTATGGTATATGTCACTTGCATCCCTAACCTTTTCTACTTACACTTGGGAAACCTTGGTTGGATTACATTGGTGGTACTACCTGACTATGTATAATACTATTCTAACTTAGTCGTATGTGTTTCCAAATCACACTTATTATAATTACCAATTCATCCATTCTATTCTAGTTTCTCACATGCATGTACATAAGTGTTATGATACTTTTATGATGAATAATATTTCACATGACACTACGGGTCCTTGGATCATGTTCACATGTTTACATACCATGTATCTAATCCAAATCATGCTGGCTGTATTTATGACCCTTTTGAGGATTATCTTGATGACATTACTTAGACCACCATAACATTCACACTTGGGGGCATATTCTCCCCCCTCACTACTCGATGGCACATTCTTGTTCTAGGTCCAAACATGATTATTGAGGGCACACTTACCTACATAGACCTCACTTGCATACACACACTTGGGAAAACCTCACTCCCCTCTCATATTTATTCAATTTCATGTTCACATATTTACAGAAATAAAAAAACACTAGCTTAGATCTTGATTGGTTATAATTTTTCTTGCTTATATTATTCTCTATTGCACATTGTTTATCATGTTACCTTGATTCATAATATGCTCTATCTTTTTCCATACACACATTTGCATTCACATGACACTCTTAAGGTGAATGTAGATCACATGGTACTATTGAGGTGAATGCATATCACTTACAAGTTATTACATGATGTATGATGTTTGGCACTATATCACACTAGTCCCAATGAGGCTCCTGGGGGAATCTACATTTCATATTTATCTATATTCAAGTTCTATCAGTGTAATATCTACTACTTTCATTCATATTTATACTGTATACATTGTTGCATACTATCATTTTTTCTAACATGCTAATAGATGCTTCATGTGTAGCATTTGTACTGCAGACCTACTTTCAATCATGGTTCTATGATTTGCTTATATCTTGTCTTCTTTGATTATGTCTTGATTTTCATTTTTTATGGGCTATACACTATATTCATTGCTTTTTTTCTTGTATCTCCTTGAAGGCTTCAATTGTCTTACGACATCTAGAGAGGTGTCCCATGTATTCAACCAACTACTCAATGTATCTTTTGCAATGTTATTGTGTCTTGTGACTTGTTTCTATTACATTACATATGCTTGTTTATGACTAACACATGTGGATAGCCTTTTCCCTACTTTTTTTATATGCCATGGTTGTTACCATGTGTATTCCCTATCACCCCTATAGGATTTCTATTTTAGATGTGCACATTATTTTTTACTTTCCTCATTTAGGTCGTGCATGCCTTAAATCATCTCACGCACCCAAAACGAGTGAGGGAAATAATTGGGTGACCATTTTACCCTCTCAATAGTCCACAAAACATATAAATATTGAAAAAAGTAAAATCAAGATAAACATAATCTAAGAGACAGGTTCAAAATTAGACTTGAGCCAAAATTTAGTGTAGGACAAAAACATCCAACTCAGATAGGAATGGTGGTTACTAGTGTCCCACATAGGTGATCTTTCCATAGGGATATAAATAGGAACATTACATGATCAACATGTTTCCAATGAATTTTTTCTCTAATTCTAGCAATATAGACTCAGTTACAGATTGCAATTTGTTACCAACATGAACAAAATCAGTGGCAAGTTACAAGGGAACTAATTATCTTTTATTGAAATCAAATAAGGAAGTGGCGCCTAAGGCATATGTAGGATAACGATATGTCTGGAAAAATGTGTCACCCATAGCAAGTTTCAATCAGTTCAGTGAACATATCCAGTGACACTTATCCATAGGGAAGTGTTAAGGGTTAGAGGGAAAAGCTAATACTCTCCCAATACTCTTCCCTTGGTGGATAGGATGCCTAAATCCTTTAGCAGCATGATGCTCAAACCAGTTTAGTGATAGGAAACAAAATACATGTAGTACTATTCTCAACTATCTCCAAGGAAAAACATGTGAACAATTTATCCTTGGTTCACCTTGTAAACAAATAAGCATATTCTATTATTCACTTGTTTTTCAAATAAGTTAAAATTTAATTTCATTTATCATGAGCATTGACTACACTTATTTTATTTTACAGGTCCTATTTTACTCCGAAAAAAGACAACACACAAATGGAACAAGGAACAATCTTAAGCACAAGACGCTCCAAAAAAGGTAATATCTAAGAAACAAACACATACATCAATTTTACTATACACACAAAAGTCATCCCTAGGATCCTTATCCTCCTCTAGATTTTGCGATGCACTCTACTATCTCAATTCGGTGTAATATCAAGTACAACTCTCATTTGACACACTCTTGATTACAAGTCTCTCCAAATCTCCACAAGGTACACTCTTCTTATATACTTTATGCTACCAAATATTCATTCACCAACATAAAGTGGGGGAAAATGTAGTCACAAAATCACACACTTTATACTTACATCTCACCTCTAAGTATTTCATTATATACACGATTCCTAAGCAAGAAGATTATACTTTTACAATAATTATTTTATTCTTTCATTGCTTTTATCTCTCCCAAAATCTTGTTATTTACTTTTCAGAATGACCACTTTACTTTTGGATACTAAATGACATGTGACCTAGCTCTGTATTGACTGTTACATATTCTGAGCATCTTAGACACTATCACCCATTAAGGTAAAGAGCGCCTAGGCATTATTGTCCCCTTTTGGTGATTTTTCCGTTTCCCTCCTTTTCTTGATTTTGAATTGCCAAATCATTTGGTGTCTTTTCTAGAGTCTCTTTAATGATGAAATTTACACAAGGGAATCACATATATACATGACTTACTCAGTACTATTAGGGACTAAGGTGATTGGGAACTAATACTTACTATATATCACCTGGACAAGGAGAAATACTAAAGGACTACATTTGGGATGCATTATTCACTGCAGAGGAAGGGTTATTTCTGAACTCCATATCACATATTGTATCTGAGGGGGAAAAGTAGTTGTATCCCTCTATCTTGGTGTGAATGACACAAGGGCAACCTAGTTTTAAGGGACAAAATTCAAATTACACACCCACACGAACTACATAGAGTCTAAAATGTAGTGTAATGATTGGTGACAATCACATTAGGGTGACCACCGAGGTCATTCCAACTCAAGCACATGCATTATTTGTTTCATATAATGTTTTCTTGATATTAATGCAAGTAGCTAGGTTTTGTTTTGTAGGAACAAGTGCAATACAAGAACCCTACAATAGATCTAAAGTGAAAAAAAACAAAAGTAAGGAACTGAGTTTAGACCCTAAAAGGACTAGAAATAAAGTTGTTTCTAGGACACTAGCACCTAGATCATACACTACCACCTAGGGTGGTCCTGTCATCCTATGGATGCTTCTATTCAAAGAAGTCCCAAATCCCAATTTCTCAAATAGATCCTGCACAGTCAAGATCCAACCTTCTCAATCAATTTTCTAGCCCATGATCAACCCAAATCTCTCGACATAAGCTAATTCATTCCCTTATCTCTTATTTTGCACACTTGTTTATACTTTTCATGTTATATCTTGTTTGTTACTACTATATTTGTTTGATGTCAGTCCTATGATAAGATTTAAATTTCTTTAAATCAGTATTAGAGAATATTTTTTTGGCCTCTCTACAATTTTGGTCTTTGTCTTAATAGATCTAAGTAGTGTACACCAAATGTGAAAGATCTTCTATTTTCCATACCATTTATTTGTTGAAAATAAGAGTTGTGTAGACCACAAACAATCATGTTGTCATTTATTTGTATTATATATTTATATTCTTATTTGGTGAATTAAGACGTATAAAGTTTTATGAGAGTATATACGAAGATATATATACATACACACACACACACATATATAAATATGTATATATATATATATATATATATATATATATGTATGTATATATATGCACTGTATAATGGCTTAGGCATTTAAATCTGCATGAAGGATTTGCAGATCCCAAAGTGAGTAGTAAAAGGGAATGTATTCAAGCACTGGTTACAAGCATTGATTGTGTAGAAAATTCCCTTCCTAGAGTTAACTAGACACGATTTTTATGTCTTAGTTCAAACAACTTGATCTGACTTCTATCAAACATGATTGGAGATAGACAAATTTCTACCCCAACTCACATTTCCTCTCAAGATCCTCACAGTATCCTCATGACATAGTATTCTATATATGATATCCTACTATCCAACATAGGTCCTAGGATCAGTTTACCATCATGGCGTGAGGTTAAAAATTTAGCATAGATCCTTGCACTGGATGTAATTGAAGAGTAAAAGTAGTTACATTGAGAAACTCATCCTTTTACATTTATAGCCAAATCTGAAGGCTTTCCATATAACACCATACCATCCTTCATATGGATTTGACCCCTAACTTCTTAAATGCATTGGGATCTCATGTCTTGGATGCATTGAGACTTTATATAAAACCTCAATACTCTACAATCTGCTCCTTTAAAGGTCAGGCTTATGTTTACTTATATCTATGGCTCTTGAATCACAACTCAAGTTCATTTAAACATTATTCAAAATTATATTGATCAATTATTAAATTTATCTCAAGGGCATCTCTGCTCCATAGACCCAGTGCATGCAACATCTGTTTTAGTGCTCTCCTAAGCCTGAAGCCTCCAAACTTGCTCTAATCGGGTGAGGTTTTTTTATTATTTTAAAATAACCCTTGTGAATTCTCCAAGATAAAAGTTTATTCACACGTGATATTAGGTTTTAATATTGGAAATTTAATTTAAATTAATTTAAAATAAAGAGAGTTGCATACTAATGGGCAACTGGAAACTCACGGTCACACAAAATGCCACAAGGGCACTAAAAAAAAATAACATCATGTAGGCTACATCAAAACTCCCAAAGGTCAAGTAGAGAGTACAATAAAAATTTCAAATCATCTAGCATCAAACACATGCCACAAAACTAGGAGGAGGAGGAGGATCATCCTGGGGAGGGATAAACAACCCATTATTTGGCTCCGTTGAGGGAGGATAAACATGCCAACCTTATTGATATGGAAATTACATTTGTAAAGGAACCATTATGCCCCAACCAGGGGGAGGCGATCAAACAATAGTCTGTAAGCCCAACAATGGAGAGCCCCACTGCGGAAAACTAATAATGTCCTTCCCCCTTAGAGGTAGGCTTCAACTAGGTATAAACAAGGATGACGCTGAAGAATGACACTGAGGAGAGGCATAACGGTGGCTATGAGAGTGGATTCTATGATGCGGTCTTGCAAGTGGCGGCCATTGAGGCAGTGATGGCTGAGGTGGTGGCAGAAGAGGATATGACGGGACCCAACTCATAGTGCAGGGTGCACTCTCCCAATGATTCAAAAGCTCTTGATGATGAGAAAACTCCAAGGAAACCTTAGCATCTTGAGCTTGAATCTGTATGCACACAGTAGAAGAAATGACCACTTTGTCATTAGTGGAAAAAAAATAACAGATTGATCTTTCTTAAAAATTAAGGCATTACGAGCTTTCCAAACATTAAACATAATATAAGCACTAAACAATTGCCAAAGTGTGCCAGTATAATGAGGCCAAGGGCTAAAATCACCAAACAAGGCAAGATGCCAATGAAAGAATTAAGGGTGTTGAAAAAGAGCATGGATCCAATGCCAAATCACCTAAGTGCAGGGAAAATACCAAAATATGTATTTAAATGAATTAGGGTGAGAAAAAAAGGGGCATTTAGGATTAGGGATGTGAATATGACTAATTTTTTCTCCCACAGGAAGAACTTGGTAAACCAAACATAAGAGGAAATGATTAACTTTGGGCTCAAGAAGAGAGTTACAGGTTCGAGAAAGATGACAAAGCCAAGTGGAATGCATGGATTGCAGCCCCTACTGGGCATTGAGCTTTTCAATGGAAGGTGAGAGTGGGCTCAACAACTGATAGATGATTTTAGTGTTGTATCAAAGGAAAACAATTTCATGATTCCACCACCAATCACAACACCAAGTTGTAGAAGCTTTAAGCCCCAACTTGTGGAACATGACATCTGATAGGAGCTCCTGAATTTCTCATATAGATGAAAGGTCCAAATTGGAAAGATTGAATTCATCTTGAGCTTGGGCTAAGAAATCCAGTCTTTGTGGTTAACCAACTCCTAAATGGTATGAGTTCCCTTGCGATGAAGCTGGATAACTTTAATGTCCATAGTTTCAGCAAGAGGAAGGTTGCCTTCAATGATGATTGGAGACCACTAAAGCTTCTGAGAATTTAAAGAGAGCACTGTGTGAAAACCATCACCAATTCAACAAATCAAATGATTAACTAGCTTGAAGGATTTCTAGATACTTTTAGCAACAAAGGTACTAGTAATTTTGACAGGAGCTGAAGTGATAATAAGATTATGTAGCCCAATATTATTCCAACACTTCTTTTTGTAAGGGGCTCTAGATTCAACGCAATGTCAAAGAAATTTTTTCCAAGCCTGATTTCCTGACAAGCACTGAATCACCCACTTAACATAGAGAAACGTTTTATTGGTAGTCATCGATGATATTCCCATACCACCTTGGTCGTGAGGAAGATAACAAACTTCCTAAAAAACTCTATGAAAACCAACTAAACCAAAAATTTAACACCATAAGAAGTCTTGTAACAGCTTGACAAATTTGGTAAACAAATTGTGAGAAGGAAACCAACACAGAGAGTAGTAGACATAAGTAGTGGCAAGAATCTTAGTACAAACTTGTAATTTACCAGCTAAGCATAAGGGTTTAGAGGACCACTTTGTAACTTTATGATCCACTGTATTAATAACATACTACCATAGCATCACCGAATCAATATCAAAGGCAAAGGGAATGCCCAAGAATTTAAATTGTTCGTCATGAATGATCGATTTTCAAGGGCAGTTCTTCAACCATTCCAGGATAGGAAAACAATTATGTCAGTAGCTGAAAGACTTTTCCAATTGAATGCTAGAGCAAGAAGCCAAAAAAAATGTGTAGAGGCACTCAAAGACCCTGGAAATTTTTTTCTTATATTCAACAATAATAAGAATAGAATCATCGACAAAGTGACCATTGATAAGTTGGGGTACATGATTAGGAAGGAAAATCCCCTGCGTACTACCTTGAGTAGCCTGATGGGAAATTAAATAAACCAAAGTGTTAACAACAAGAAAAAAAAGAGTTTGCGTGAGATGAAACACCTGTCTGATAGAAAGGAAAAGGAAAATAACAATGGACTTGTGACCATTGATGGTGAGCCGGGAAGACGTATTAGAAAACAAGGCATTGACGGCTATTCTGGAGAATTCACCAAAGCCAACGGATTTGAGCATAGAAAGGATGAAAGGCCATTTGATACGATCATAAGCCTTCTCGAAATCAATTTTAAGGAAAAGAGGCTACTATGAGGAAATATGAGCCCATTCCATGCCTTCCCAAACAACAATGAGATTATCCAAAATGTATTAGTCTTTCATAAACCCAGTATGCTCTAGACAAATAATTTTGGGTAGAAGATCAACAATGCATAGAGCCAATGTTTGGGCAAGAATTTTATATGAAACATTCAAGAGGGTGATGGGCTGCCAATTATTTATCTGCTAAGGGTTTCCAACTTTAGGGATGAACTTGATGTTGCCTTGATTGATGAAACTCCCAAGAGAATTATTTTGGAGATCTTCTTTGTAAACATGAAGTAGATTTAGTCCCACAAAAGACGAAATCACTTTGTATAATTCACATGGAAAACCATCTAGACCAGGTGACTTGTTGTTAGCTAAATAGAGCAAGGACACATGGATATCATCCAAAGTGAGACAAGCGTCACAATAATCACACTCTCTGGGTGAAAGCTTAACATGCACCACATCAATACATATCTACAAGGAATATGCTCGCTCAACCAAATCCTCATGAGCATGAAAAACCATATGGTAGTGCTTGAAAAAAGCATGAGTGATCTATGGGAGCTTAGTGATCCACTGGTGTGAATCATATATAGATTTTATTTTTTGACGAGCATGCTTGCCTTGGAGGGATTTTAAAACCCTTTTGGAGGCTTTGTATCCCACCCTAAGCCAATGGAGTCTTGACCGAATCAGAGCACCATGGGCTAAGTGAGATTTGACGAGCTTGAGCTTATGCCGAATGTTATTGCTTGGAGATATAGATGGGTATCAAAAGGGTTGTCCTCGAGAAGTAGCTAAATTATTTTTAATTCTTTGTGCAGAGTCAAATTACCTCACTTATGGACCCGAGTAACCTATTTATTGAACCAGAGGAGGAATCGGGTGGTGCGCTAAATCTCCGCCTCCCACCAAGAAATCCAACTGGCAGAAAATGGTGGATGTGGTGCCATGTTCAAAACTTTGGTGATGAGTGGGACCACTCCAAGGTGACTCAACATTGAGACATTAAGATAAAATTGAGTATTGGGCACCTTGGGAGGTGTCCCCTACCAAACAACCTTAAATGTGATCAGATGGTGGCTAGACAAGAGCACATCAGGCCAAACCTTGATAACAGAGGAGCCTTGCGTGGAAAAATAAAAAAAGTCCTACTATGAAAGAAATGCACTGTTAAGTCTTTTAAATACCCGATCATATCATTTTCAAAGATTGGTCCAAGTAAACTAAGCTTGGGCTTTAAATTCGTGTCGCCGTCTGACCAAAGGATCGGAAAGGCCCCAATAAATTTTAAAATAATACTAGGTCGCACGCTCACCAACACACCAACGCAAAGGAAGGGTACCAAATTTATCATCATGGTGTTCCACCATATTAAAGTCTCCACAAACCAACCAATAAGTAAATAGTAAGTTATCACCTAGCCATTTCTATTAAGTTGTTCTTTCGAAGCTGTCATTAGGGGCATATACATTAAAAATACTAAAGGAAAGATCATTAATATTGAAAATCACCCAAACAACCCTATTACTATGATCCTAGCCTGAGGTAGTGATTAATGCCAATTTTTTTGGTGCAATGGAAATTATAGCACCACCTCTGCCATCAATGTGTTGCATGTGAAAATGTGTAAAATCTGGGGCAACACAAATTAGAGTACTCTGAAGAAAAAAACAAGAAATTTTAATTTCCTATAAACAAATAATATCTAAACTGTTAATAAGCTGGAAAACTAATTGAAAAGATAATTTTTGTGAGGGCTCTGTTAGACCCCAAACATTTCATGACATGAAATTCATGAAAAATCAAACATATCATATTCTCCTTGCTCGTTAGGAATTCCATCCCAGGAGTCGAGAATGGAAAAATTATAGGCAAGAAGAAGCTAGTCTGAATTAGATTGCTTAATATGAATGGAGCGGCATTTGGCCTCATTATCCCCTTGCCCACCATGAGACACCTCTCTAGGTGGCCTATGAGAGTGACGTAGAGGAAGATAATTTAATGCAAGATTCCTATTATTCTTTGAATTGGCCAAAGTATCCTTGCTCTATGGGGGTTTGGAAGGAATGGAAACTAACTGTCGGGGTGGCTCCGATCCTGAATTATTCCTAGACGGAGGAGGGGAGGGTTAGTAGGTGGAACCTTAGTAGATGGTTTCTCACTAGAGATTTTTTTATTCTTGACCACGGTGCAACCATTAGTTGGAGGGTCAACTTTGGGCTTAGGAATCGTGGGTTGCATTGCATCTAGATTGGAGCGGGCTGAAAGTGGAAAATTGAAAATGTGATGGTGTGGGGATTAACAACAAAAACACGTGTTGGGGAGATTAAAATAAACCACCTTTTGAGAGATACGTAGGGACCCAATCTGAATATCCATATGGTCCCGCGAATAGTTTACAAGGTCAACTTCAACACACATGTGCTTGTTGGGTTGAGTGAATAAAATGATCTTATTCATGGAAAACCATCATGCCAATGGGTTTCACAATATCTAACATGAAGGACAAGAGATGAATGGGAAGGCCAAGAAGTTCAATCCAGACAGGTATTTTTTTACGAGACTTGGCTAGAAGGATTAAAATCTTGGTGTCATGGTGAAAGAACAAGCAAGGTGTTTTCCAAGTAGCGACACGATTCTTTAAGCATAAGGGCTTGAATCTGAGAAGGATCGCGAAAGGAGAATAGATAAAAACCCTTGGTGAGGTTGTAGACACCTGAAACCAGGATACCATAGGACTCCTAATGGTTTTTCATCCAGTTCTATAGGTAGGATTTTGAGGGAATGTGTCCACAAAATAAGCGATAAGGCAATGGTTTTGGTACCATTAGACCAAAATATATAAACATTCATCAGAAATAATCACGTCCAGGGGGGATTCGGAGTCCATACCTCATCACAAACCCTCAGCACAAACTTTCACGCGCACTTGGGAGTCATTTCCACCAGTTGCAATAGATGTTGCAATGGAAGGAGAGTTGGCCATTTAAAGGAAAAGAACCTCCTTAGTGGTGGGAAACTAGCCAAAAGACACTATGATATGACCAACATGATACCTCTAAAAAATCTATGGACACATAGTTTTGGTAGCTCAGTATGGCAAGTGAAAGCATGAAAAAAAACCCTAGCAGAGCCAAAGTCACTCGTGATATTGGGTTTTGAAAATTTTTATTTTGGAGAAGATTCCTCTTTAATGATTTTTTAGGTAATCTCACAAAAAAATTGAATATATATATTTTTTCATATATTGGATTTTTTTTGGAAAAAAGATATAGATTTTTTGTTTAAAAAATATTTTGTAAAGGATGCAATATGAGTTAAAACTGACGTCCTAAGCGCTTAAAATGGATAGATTAAATTCAATCGAGAAGTATGAAGGAAATTAATTTCATGCATGGCAGATCCAAATACAATTATTACTTATTGAAATATATGTTTAGGGAATCATTGATGGTTATGTTGAGAAACCTACAGATGCTGACAATCTCAACAAGTGGAAGGTCGAAGATAAGAAATCCTTGGCTACCATTGGACATGGATTGTCAAAGCCCTATTTTCATCATGTGGTATTCAATAAATATGTAAAATAAGTATGGGAATCATTAAACACATTGTTCAGGTCACAAGATGGTAATGAAGAAAAATTTGTACGAGTTAAAGATGGAAGAAGGGGGAGATTTAGTATCTCACATTAGCAAGTTTCATTCTTTAATGACCCAATTGGCTGGCATAGATGAACCTATCAAAGATAATAACACAAAGGCCACATTACTAAATAACATTCTTAGTAGTATGTCCAACATGGTGTTTACTCTGAGTAAATTGAATCCAACTCTAGAAAACACTATAGCAACTCTACTTGATGTGGAAAGAAATGTTATAGAGGAAGAAGAAGTGTTCATTGTAAAAAATCTCAACACTTCAAACAAGAGATTAAAACATGTCAAAAAAAAACACATGTTTCTATTGTAAGAAGATAGGACATCTCCTTTTGAATTGTAAAAAAATATGAGAAGATATCGTTGATGGAAAGCTACATGAAAAGGCCATGGTAACTAAATAAGAAAACCACGAAGAACACACTTCCCATGCTATTGATGAACACTTTCCATGTGATGAAGAATTTCTATACTAATCTAGTCTACAATTGTATGGTTTGTTTCCTCTCCCCATGTCAACATTAAGGGGGGAATGTTAAAAAATATTTGTTTTAGTGCTTACATTTGTGGTGAGAAATAATATTTGTATTAGTTAAATTATTGATGGTAGTAAGTGAGAATAGCTGTGTGTGTGAGATAGATATTCTAGGGGAGAGAATAAAGGTTGTTGAACAACTTGCCTAGATTTAGTGTGAGAAGTTTTTGGAGTGGTTATAGGATAATTTCTATAAATATGTATTATGTTATTTTGGGAATGACTAAAAATTGAGCATTGATCTCATTTTTATATCAAATTTCATATTAAGAATACAAAGGTAGAGGCTCCTTTTCATTCATGTTCTCAAGAAGAATTAATTAGAAGAGATATAGTAAATAGACTTAAATTAGAAGTGGAAAATCATCATAATCCTTATACATTAGGTTGGGTGAAGAAAGGAAAAGAGAGTAAGGTTTCCAAGCAATGTAATGTCAACTTTTATATAGATAAACATTTGATTAACAATGTTGTTTTGGATGAAGTACTTATGGATGTTTTTGGTATTGTATTTAGCATCCCATACATGTATGAGTGTGATGCAATCTTCATGTGGAGGGTGAATAAATATTGGTTAGTTAAGAATGGGAAGAGATACATTATCCATTCATATGAAGGGAAATCTCATATCTCCTTCGTAATTTTATCTCAAGGTCATGATTTGTTGTGGAACTATGTCTTTTCTCCTTTTGAAATCTAAGGGGATTGATTGGTGTAAACTGTTGCATGACATATCTACTAAGAAGGGGATTTTTTTATATATGGATGTTTTCTAACTGGTTGTGGTATTTAACATTCTTTGATGGAAGGAATTTGAACACACAAGATGGAACAAAATATTGGAGTTCACAAGATGCACCTAAAAGAAAGGGAAGAGACGGGGGATGAAATTTCCTCAATTTTAGTTACCAAATCTTTTAGGGACTTAAAATTCTCAAATTGGAAAGGTATGAGCCAAATTCGGATCTAAGATATGCAAATTCATGTAATTTGCATTGTAAACTTTAAGAGAAATTTATTCTAAAATAATAATATAAAATATATGTTTTGATGACATATTTGGATTCGTATTAAAAATATACACACTTTAAAAAATTGACACCCAATTTCAAGTTTGTATGAAAATGCAATGGCCTCTAGAATTTAGAGAAATTCTCAGTGATAAAAAAATCACCTTGGTAGTTATGCATTCATTAGTGGAAAACATGAAATAATCAGTGGAGGTTGTGTATTAATTAGTGATAGTTATGCATTCATCAGTGGAGATTACATAACCACCTCTTACAGAAGGCCGTAGTTTTTTTTATAGTCTGAAAAAAGTTAATTTGAAATGGTTGAAAAAGTTTCAATTTCCATGAGCTATTTTTGGTGGATTTATAAGGCAGAAGGAATTAATCCAAGTCTAATGGATGCCATTTACAATGAATAATGTAATATACATTATAGATTTGGATTCCCTCTATTGTTGGTGAGAAAGATTGATTCTTTTTCTAGGGAGTTAGTGATTTTCCTAGAAATGAAGGATTGCTCTTGTGGGTTATTGTTAGAGAAGTGTTGGAAAAAGTTTTAGTATTTTTGTTGTGAAAGTTTTAGAGAGAGTGAAATATCAACTCCATTATGGCCATTAATGGAAACATTTTGTATATTTGAGTGAATTACATAGTGAAAGGGGAGTGCAATTACCTCACCCATTGTATTTTTTTCCCATTTTTGGTTTCTTCAAGATAAACATTTTTTTCGCATGGGTTTGCAAATTTTTATACTTCTTATATAGGTGTGTTTAATATCGTGTAAATTATTTTACAAGTCTTCATAGCTCTTTTTGGTATACAATTGAGTTATTTTAAAATCTTTTTGTAAGCTAGACACAAGGTATGCATTGGTGAATCCTAGTATGAAATATCCACCTAGTGTACAAATCACTCTTATGAGAATAGTAGTAGCCTCTACTACTACCCAAGCTCTTGAATCCCTTGTTTTTTACTTACAACCTCGAGTTATATAATTACAACAAGATTAACTTGTGTCTTTTCATGCTAACTCACATGTCCTATAACCCGCAATGTTACAATTACAAACCTCTCGATGACACTTCACTTATTTACCTTGTGCACTGCAAGAAGTGCTTCAATAATTACTTACATATAACCTTGAATATCTTCCCCATAACTTAAGCTTGATATAAGTACACCTCATGGTAATAAATTTGATGTTAATTCTCAGTATGACTGTCGTTGGTGTTTTTTCCATCTTACTTATCAATGTGTTAAGATTTCCATGTTATACAAGATCTCTTTGATGTTTTTATTGAATATCACGATACACCTCAATGAAACCATACTCAATATGATGCTCAGTTACATGACCTAGGGATTTATAATCATATTGCTAAACCTCCTTTAGACGGGTATTCCAATTATCATGTGGTACCTCCTTCATATTTTTCTAACCAATTAGTAGATGCCCTCTTACCCTAGTGGTTTAATATTACTTTTGATGACACTAATATCGATAATACCTATATTTTTGATACACTATACATTCTAGAATTCATTAATAAATGTCTTGTTCATAACATCATGATCAAATAATTTGTTCCATATAATTTATGCACTTTCATATTGCTTTTCTTTCTTGGAAATAGTAAAAAGCACTTAGCATTTGATGCTACTACAAAATTAGGACATATTATCCTACCTCTCACGATTGACCCCATTACTATTGATAGCCCATTTTTGGTTTCCAATTCAATTCCTTCATGTGACACGTGATTAGGTTCTCTTTCACAACATTATTCTCAATCCTCCCCTATATTTAACATCAATGTATCAATTTCATCCTTAACCAACAAATGGTTACCATCAAGAGTATACCATTTGATAAAATTCTACTTCCATAGTTCATTCTAATGGGTTGCTCTGCCCTAGTGTTATTGATAACATGGATCCATCCCTATCTTCGGGGGTGATCAATACTACATAGATATATTTTTTACTGCATATTAATGATCATTTGATCCATGTTGCATATATTTTTTTCACTTTATTTAAGCTTCTCTCTAAATATGGTATGCCACCTATTGTTAACTTTTTGAATTCCCATAAGATTCATCATGTTGAGCCATAAATGGATTAATTTTGGCTATAATTTTATATGTTTCCCATCATTATTGTAGTTATTTGGATTTTTTTGGATACTATGTTCCAAATTTACACTACTAGTTTACATACATTTTTCCTGACATCATACATATTCCTTGTTTCTACAGTTATGCCATTTTTTCATGGTGGTTATCACCTCACCCTTTGGATTTATATTAAACCCCTAGAAATACATATGACTTGCCACTAAATACACTCTCCTATATATTTGAATCAAGTATCTTCTCAGTCCATTACCTCTTGTGGCTCTTCCTACCCTGGCTCTCCTATGACAGATACTGTAGCTTATACACAAATCATTCATGAGCACACTTCATCTATGTTGATACTTTTGGGGCTTACATCCCCTCTATCCATTGCATGTGATATGCATCTCATAAGGCCCTCATTAGGTAAATGTTGCGTTATCCCCTTTTTTTCAATATGGTTATATCTAAAGCACTTCCAAAACATTCAAATATTCACATCATAAAAAAGCATTTAAATATGAGAAAAAATACAAAATTAGGACTTGTTGTAGTTTTCTTGGCTAGCTTGTTACTTTATACATGATGTTTGTTACATTAATTTTATAGATAAAATATATATTATTTACACACATATGTTCACGAGGTATCTTGAGCTTGATGTAGAACATTCATAAATTGTTACATGTTGATTAAATCCAACTTGTTTCCTTACACTACTCTCTTTGTGGCATCCCCGCGTGTTATACAAGTAATTTTTTAATTATATGTTACTTTGATGAAAGGTGAGAATGGATATGGAAGGATAAAAAACCAAAAACTTGAAGTGTTGATTAACATCTAATATAACCCATAAAGAAGCTCTATATCATCCAAACAAGGCCCAAGAAAACTAGCGGTTAAGCTAGTGTAATTGCTAGTGTATTTGATGGTCAAATTGTGTTATATATGCACCACTGAACTTAAAATAAGTTTTGAAATATTGATGGTTATTAAATCTGAATACCTGTGATAAAATCTAGTATAAAACACTTGTAGAAATTACAATAATGAGTACTATGACACCCTCCTTTTGGTCATGCTTTTATAAACAAAAAAAGGATAAATTTGTCAATTACAACTTGACTTGCAAAACAAGATAAACTAAAAATATAACCACTAATAATATAAAATAATCCTAAACTGATTTTGGGCTTCCAGTTAACTCAAAAATACACTCATGCAATCCATGGACAAAGTCAACATGCAAGAATCTTTTCTCGGAATAGAATTATACAAGCTACGCTTGCATTCAAAGCCTAATTATAGCTTTCTCCTAAAGAATGCACCCCAAGGTCCCTAAAATATAGAGATCATCATAAAATTAGAATATTTTCATATATATTAACTTGAAAATTATCCCCTACCTCTTTGGGGATGACTACACAATAATTTGTACTTAGCTGGAAATTGACAATTGGTAGTCTATTTTTAGCTTTTCCAACTATTTTTAGCAAATCCCTAAAAATCACTTATTTGGTCCTACTTTACTAAAACAACGCATGAATAAAAATAAATAAGTCCTTAAAACATCCTAAAATTCTATTTTAGAGTATTTCTAAAAATAGAAATTGTCTAAATTTAGCATAATTTCAAATGCCAAAATTGGCATCATTTCCAACATTCCCCCTTTGATGCAAAGGAAAAAAATCCAATCATTTGCTTGAGTCATTGATGCGTGTGCTTTAGCAATCCCTTGGTGAGTATATCAGAAAAATGGCTTTCATCCTCTTTCGTTTTTTTCTCCACTTGTAATTGGAGTATCCAAAGCCTTAGAATCTTGAAGATTGAACTTCAAGAGCATATCTTGTACATATTTTTCTTTACAAATAAATTATTCCTCTTTCTTTTGATGGACATACATACATAGAAAAAACTTCATAATTCCATATCACTCATCACAATTTTTTTTTTCATATCTTCCTTGAATCTATAAAACATCTCCATAGAGCTATCTATGAATATCAAATCATCTACATAGAGACAAACATACAAAACACTAAAAATGAATGATTTTATGTAAAAATTTAGCTCATTTTGGCTTCTTACAAAGCCTTGTTCCAAAAACCAATTATCAATTCTTGAGTACCATGATCTTGGATATTTTTTGAGCCCATAAAGGACCTTCTTAAAATTGTATACCAAAATTTCTTTACCCTTTACCTCAAATCCTCGTGGTAGCTCCACATAGGCTTCTTCTTCAATCACTTCATTTAGGAATGCACTCTTTATATCTATTTGATTTATTTTCTAAAATTTATGAGTAGAAATTGAAAGAATTAATCTTGTAGTATCTTTCCTTGCAACATGAGCATAAGTATCCTCATAATCAACACCAAAAGCTTGTGCAAATATTTTTGCAAAAAGTATAGATTTTAACATATCAATTGTAGCATCATTATTTGTTTAGGTATTATAGACCCACTTGGTACAAATGACACCCTTATCAATAGGACGATGATTAATTTTCAAAGTATCATTCTTATCAATGGAATCTATCTCAAATTTCATAGAATCAACCCACTATTTCATTTGACTAGCTTCTTCAAAACTTCTAGGTTCATTGCTCATAGAAAATGATGCAAACATAATATTTTCGTCATATGCATCATCAAATAAATTACCTTGTTGATATTGTAGCCTTGTAATCATTATATCATAATTATGATCCAATATTTGATTTTTTGGATATGGATTCAACAACCACTCGTGCTTACTTGGAGTTGTTATAAATGGATGATTAGTTTCTTGTAAAGAGATAATATTGTTTCCTATAGCATTAGAAACCTGTGTAGGACTTTTTAAGTCCTAAAAATATTATTTAAGGAGATTCTCCCCTTCACTTAATACCCTCTTAGCTACATTATCAAGATCAACATACATCTCATTCTTTTTTTTTTTACAATCCCTTGAAATAACTTAAGTTTTACTAGTAGGATTATACAATTTTTATTATTTCTTTCATCATTATAACCAATGAAAATACGAGCTACACTCTTAGGATCCATTTTTTTCCTTTTTTGATTCGGAACATGGAAAAAAACTAAACGAAAAATACCTTTAAATGAGATACATATATTTTTGAACCATACAAAGCTTTATAAGGTGTTTTGTCTTTGATCACCATTGTGGGACTGCTATTTATGACGTAAATTGTAGAATTTATTGCTTCATCCTAAAAACATCTTACCATGTGCTTATTTCCCAACATATTCCTTGTTAATTCCATGATTATATTATTCTTTCTTTCAACTACACCATTTTATTGTGGTGTATAAGGAGTAGTTAACTACCTCTTAATGCCTTGTAAAGAACAAAACTAAAAAAAAATCATTAGAAAAAAATTATCCACCTCTACTTGTTCTTAAGGTTTCGATGGAATGTCCACTTTATTTTTCAACCAAATATTCAAAATTTATAAAAATTAAATAATCTTCAATTTTTTCTTTTAACAAAAAACCCACATAAACTTTATAACATCATTAATGAAATAAAAATTCTTACCAATACTTTTGCAATATATTGGTTGTTGTGCATTTAGTTAGAACTACAAAATCATACTGATGCATGTGAATTTTTTTTCATACTAGCGCACATAGTTATTCAACCCCTCACATTGACCTAGCACACCAAATTAGAAACCTTGGCCATCTTAACCGAGGTGCCAGAGAATACCGATCTCATCTTGTTTTTGCATTATGATAAACAATTTAAGAAATTAACGTAATAAAAGCATTAATAAGAAAAACACATTAGATCAATAAACTCACACATATATAATGATTAACTAAAATCTGAATTTCAAAAGTTAATCTAAGAAGTACAACAGTGAAATAATTTTCTAGACTAAATAAGGAAAGTGAACCAAACAACTAAGTAAATAAAAATGTGAAATCCTAATTAGTAAGTAGGGTTGGAAAGAGCTTAGTTGATTCGATGAACTTGATGGACTGTTTTGTAGAGATGATTCAATAAATAGGAGGAGGAAATGATTGTGTTGAGACCCAAAAAAGTGTAGATTTGAGAAATCTTAGTGGAATGGGGCGCCTAGAGGAGGATGAGGGTGCTTGGGGCACCCTAGTATGAGTTTTGGGTGCCCTGGTCTGTGCATGAGGTTTAAAAGCATAAATTATAGGGCTGCTAGATGATTTAAAGCCTTAGCTACATGTCACATGTGTTTCGTTGCACTGCATCAGATGTTTCTGGTAATGAAAGATGAAGGAGAGACCTGTAAAACCCCAAGCCAAGCATCAAAACCCTAAAAAAAGAAATATGCATACAAATGGGTCAAACTGTGCTCAGCGGCCACAATGGTGGACTTACTAACTAAACGTTGCACTACATTTCAGACCCAAATGTAGTTCTAGGTGTGTGTGTAAAAGTTGTGCTCTAGGTGCTCTTGTGCCAGTTGCACTTTGTGAAGTAGCAAGCTATAACTAGATGTAGAAAAGTAATAAAATGGTGGATGGAATAGAATAAACTTCCCTCCTATGCAATGTGATGCAGATGAAACAACCTTGTCCCTTATGATGAAGCTAGATGGATGCAACCTTAGGTGGTGATAGTAGTGACTAATGTTTGGTCCCTCATTATGGTCTCATAAATTTATATTTATATGGTTATGTTATAATTTCGTAATTAACCCCAAAGAGGTCGACCACCAAAAAGATAAAAATCTCAAATGGATAAAAAGCACCAAAAATATGACTATGAAGTGGGAAAAGGATCAACGAGCCCCGAATGGGATTAGGGTGTTGAGGGCACCCCAGTACTAGACCGGGTGCCTCAATCAGGGATAAAATGATGCAAAACAACAAAACTGATTCGGCATGTATGCACGGGAGGTCGAAAGTGATGAAAAAAAGCAAAGTAAAATGGCCAAAATATGGGGGTTAATTAGTACTTTCTTCACTCAAAAACCATATGAATAGTAGTATGAGATTGGGACTAAATAATACCCAAAGTGTGTGAATTTGTGTCTACATTTTCCCCCACTTTATGTTGGTGAGAAGAATGCTCGATAACATAAAGTAGATAGAGATGCATACCTGATGTCCATGTAGAGTGATGTAGAAAGTGTGCTAAAGGAACATGGATGCTAAAGATGTAACAAGAGAAAAAAGTGATGAGAGTGAACCTAGGGCGGAAATGCGTGTGTAGTTTTCAATGTGTGTGATGTACCTACATGTTAGTATGAGGTGTGTGCTACCACAAAATGTTGTTGTTGTCGATGCCATTATTGTTATTGTTGACCACTCACTTCTCATATGGTCGGACCTACAAGGAGAAGATGATAAAGTAGTCAACTACACATGTATATATGTAAAAAATGCATGTAACGACACATTTATATAGTAAAAACCATGTACTGGAAATGAAAAAATGTAAAAGGAACATGTGCACCTGATCTATGATGAGAGAAAGGGTGTAGAAAGGATATCATGTACTGTGCATTTTTTGGGTGATCTCATGCCACCCTGGCCGAAGAAGTGTGGGGAGAAAGCTACATTATTATCCGACCTTTAACTGCTTCCCTGAATATGTGTGAAGAGATCTCTGTATTGCCTAATTTTTTGGGTGATCTGATGCCACTGGATGAAGTAGTGTAGAGCGGAAATATGTTGTATCATCTAATTGCATAAATTCTCCCCAGAACGCTAAGGACAACCATGTCCTGTAAAATTCATTATGTATGGGGTTTGTAGACTGGTCTGAACCCACTCGCTGTATAACCCATAATGTAAAAGATGAAAACTGAACTGAACTATACCATTAGAAAGTGTTGTGTAGTTTGTAAAACCCCAAATGATGGCCCCCTCTTTGGGGGTGTATGCAACATCACTGATAGGATAACGTGGCCCTCAAAGAGGACCATCCACATAAAATGTGCCCTCCAGGGGGAAGGGAATGCACTTAGTAGAAACCAAGGTGCACGAAAACAAGTGGCTAACAACAAGTGTTAGTATGAACAAGCATCCATGTAAAATCAAGTGTGAGCTACACAGACAATGAATAAGCTAAAATGCAAGAAAACATGCAAGAAAGCAATATAGACCGCCAAAGTAGGTTACAAACATGGGACATCACTCATGATGTTACAAGACACTCAAGGCCATAATGGCCGCATACAAACAAACAAGTGTGCACACCAAACAAAGGGTAAAGACTACAATAGCAATCAAAGACAAGAAAGTAAAAACAAAAGATATCCATGGAAGCAAGTAATCATGCAAAACAAATGTTGCACATGAAGCACCTGTTAGCATGTTAGAAAAATGACCAGTATTTCTAAAGTGTATATAACCAAGTAAATGAAAAGTGCTAAGGAAAAAAATGGAACAATAACACTTGTAGTGTACGAATGTGGATGCCACAACAATCATTGTACAAGTAGTAGAAGACGAACATCCATGTCGCATGTAAGAGACTTATATCTGCAATCACAACTAGAAAAAATATGTGAACACGCATGTGTGTATGGAAGGATAAATGAATTACAAGATATATAAATAGCATGTGTAGTAAAGTGAACATATATAATCAAATGCGAGCAAGAGTAAAAGTAACCAATATATGCAACATGTTGTGGATGGATGAAATGGAAAGCAAGATGGATGATAGGAGCCACATGCCCCCCCAATTGAATGGAGTTGTATGCAGCAAGGTTCATTTGGTTTTCCCCCTCAGTAGTCAAGAATGAACCATAAACGAGAGTGCGTCATGGGAAATGGTCAAAGTGTGTGTTATGTCTAATGTGTTGTGATAAGTGTGTGTGTGCGTGTTGATGATATACGACCTAGAGATGATGTGTATGTGACCCTATAAACGAAGCATATATCATGACAAGATGAATAGAGGTAGTGGTGATGTAGTCTAAAGTGTATACCACTACAAGGTGAAGGATTAGGTGACCATTTATCCTATAGCGTATGTCACTAACCTAGGAATGTCGCATGATAAAAGGTCGAATGATGAACATGTAAGTATGATAAGGTCCATTTTATTTGTAAACCATCGGCAGTTTAGTATGGACCGAGGAACTAAAGTGTGTCATAAGGTAGAGATTACAATGCACATAATATGATGTAGTATGTGTGATGACAATAGACGACCATGTGATGTGTAAAAAATGTATAAAATGCGATGTATAGTGTGCAATGTAGTAGGTGCAAGAAGACTAGTAATGTGAAGATGTGTGTTATGTAGTATGTAGAATGAGTAGGATGTAATGCTATAATCGTAGACCAAAAAGTGTGATGTGTGATGTATAGATGCACAAATTATGAAATGATGCAAAATAAATATAGAAGGTAGGATGTATGATGCGAGATGTGTGAATAAACACAATGTGTAGTGCTTATTGTGTAGTGTGTCGGGTTCATGTGTAGTTTGCCCTCAACAGTCAAGTGTGAACCAAATCACAAGAGTGTGTCATTGGGTAGTGACGACACTAAAATGTGTGATAATTATGTCTAGGTTAGGAGATTGATGTATGATAATGCAAATATGATAGATGCACTAACACTAATATGATGGGGGTGTTATATGTTATAGCCCCCAAGTGTGCATGAATGAATGAACTATCCAATGAAAATGAAGTACAAAGGTCCTCCATCCAATGCATGTGGTGACAAAAGCATATGACCATGCTCTAATAGTGGGGGTATAGTATCCAGATGTTGTGCTAGTGAATGAAGTTTATTTGCATGCGATGAATGAATATATGATGAATGTTATGGCATAACAAAATGTGTTAGTGATGGAGACCTACGTGATGTTGAGCGCGAAGGTGATGGACACCCATGTGGAATAAACCGAGGTGGTGATCGATGCCAAGATGTAGTAACTGTCCTAGGAATGGGCCTATACCTATGTGTAGGACTAGTGGGGCGATGAGGTCATCTAAATAATTTTATGAGTAGGTGAACTAGGAGTAGATTGTGCTTTGAATAACATAGAGTGTGATGTGTTAGATGAAGTAGGTGATGTGCTAACTAGTGTGTGAGGTGATGACAACCATGGAGTGGATGGAGGGACACCATCAATAGAAATAACCTAGTTGTGAATAAATTTGATCTGCAAGTGATTCATAGAGATGATAGATTGAGACTGATGAATCCAATTGAGACTAAGAATCATGTCACACCTGTGAACTATGTTTATAAAAAGGTAAGGAACAAGCATAGTAAGAGGACCAACCATAATTTGTAGTTTGGTAATGCCAAAGGGTTTTTTGATAGTGTATTCAATTTGTGATAGAGGGTAACCGATAGCCTTAAGAAGTGGAATAAAACATGCACTAATGGGCTATGATGGGTCAACCTTAGTATTATTGATGGAGATTGAGCCAACATATGCATTAATATGAAAATGAATAGATGTGAAATTCACATGATAATCATGGTCAGAAAATTAGATGACTCGTGGAGAAGCGTCATTATGTGAAGCTAAAAAGTCAAGAGCCCTTGATGCAGGAGGAACTACATGATAGACATAATTATCCATTGAGTCAGTTGATTTTGTATCATGTTTGAGTAGAGGGTTGTTAAAGATTTTGAGCTTGTGATTTTCATTGATAGGTGGAGATGTTGTAGATTCTAGAAGCTCAATTTCACCATTGTCAATAAAACCCTGAATGAGAAATCTTATTCGAAAGTAATGATCAGTAGAGTGTCCTACTCATTGATGATAATCACAGTGGGATTTTTCATCAAAGTTATTCCCTTTTGGCTAAGATAGATAATTTTGTAGAGGAGAAGGCAATGTAATAAGGTTACTATCGATCAATTTTTGTAACAAAACTCATAGAGGGATACTAAACCTATAAAAGCTATGCCTAAGTGGTTGTGATTTAAGCTCCTTAGGAGTGGGTATTATGTTGACAATGACTTTGGTATCTGATAGTTTAGTCATATATGGATTTAATGTTGAATTACCTTGAAATCACATAGAGGATGATGTTTTTTCTTGATACTTAAGCTCGCCGATAGCTAAGAGTTTGGTTTCACAATGCTTAAGAATATGACAAAGTTGATCAAAAATAGGAAAGGTCTAAAAAAGAACACTCTCCTGGAGAGGTGGCAAGAAGTCTGAGTGAATAAGTATTGAAGCTCATTATCCACAAGTATATTAGACATCTTAGATAAGTTGTTTTTATAATGCAAGACATAATCCAACAAGTGTTCATTAGATCCTTGTTTAAGTTGTGCAAGTTGAGCATAAGAGATATTAGAGCCAATGTTAATAGATAAGTGAGCAAGAAAAGTATCAGCTAGATGCGAGAAAGATACTACTGAATGGATAGGTAGGTCATAAAACTAGCGCATCACATAATCTTGCAAACAACGAGGAAAATTTTTAGTGAGTATAGTATGATCATCCGCATAGTCGAGCCACGGTACATGCAAATCTCAAAGATACTCTTGCGGGTCACCATGGCCTTTAAAGATGTGTAATTTGGGAGAGATGAAATTAGGTAGGAAAGGATAAGCAAAGATAGATAGTGCAAAAGGGATATGGAGCAATGAAGTAGAGTCTAAAGATGGAGATGCATGAGAAGTAGTGAGTTGGAGCTAGTGAATTTAGGTTTGCAAATCTTGATATAAAGAGGTTAAATCAAGAATATTCGAGGAAGAGCCAAGCTGTATATTAGGGATGCTAGGGTGAATTTTGGGATCGATGGTTGTAGGAATGGGAGCAGAGACATAAGTGGGTGTAGTGGAGACCATAATAGCCAAATAATGAGAAATTATAGAGGTCAAAGCACATGAGTTCTCTTAGCATCAATTAGATCATGTAAGATTGGGGGAGATGAGTGGGATTTTCACACAAAGATTTTTGAAAGTTATTAATAGTGTTAAGTTGATCTTGGTTGACATTAGTGTCTTCATTGTAGTACTTCTCACTATGAGACACTTCAATTTCATGGAGAGGTACATTGTATGAATTATCCAAATATTGTCAATGGTAGCTACAGAAGTAGGAATATAAACCATTGATTTGGAAACCCTATGGGTGAACCAAGGAAGCTCACAATATTGAAAAGACCCAAAATGACCACTGCGAGTGACGAGCATATGAAGAAAAATCCTAAGAAGAAAGTGTATTTGAAGATCGGATTCACCAAAATTATTAACTAAAATCTAAATTTTAAAAGTTAATCTAAGAAGTATAGCAGTGAAATAATTGTCTAAACTAAATAAGGAAAGTGACCCAATTAACTAAGCAAATAAAAATGTGAAACCCTAATTAACAAGTAGGGTTGGAAAGAGCTTATCTGATTTGACGAACTTGCTAGACTGTGTCGTAGAGATAATAGAACAAATAAGACTAGGAAAAGATTGTTCTGACACCCAAAAAAGTGCATATCTGAGCAATCTTGGTGGACTGGGGTGCCTGGAGGAGGATGAGGGTTCCTAGGGAACCCTAGTATGAGTTATGGGTGCCTTGGTCTTTAAAGGAGGTACAAACTAATAAATCATAGGTTCGCTAGATGATATGAAACCTTCGCTTCCTATCACTTATGTTTCCCTGCACTGCACTGGATGTTGCTGGTAATAAAGGATGAAGGAGAGACCTACAAAACCCGAAACCAATCATAAAAGTCCTAAAAATGAAAGATGCATATGAAGTGGTCAGACTATCCTCAGCAGCCATAGCGGTGGACTTACTAACTGAGTGTTGCACTACATTTGAGACCCAAATGTAGTTCTAGGTGTGTGTGTGTGTGTGAAATTTGTGCCTTAGGTGCTCTTGTGCCAATTGCACTTTCTAAAGTAATGAGCTATAACTAGATGTATAAATGTAATAAAATGGTGGATGGAGTAGAATAAACTTTCCTCCTATGTAGTGTGATGCAGATGAACCAACCTTCTCCTTTGTGATGAAACTTAATGGATGCAAATGGAGCCTTGGATGGATGTAACCTTAGGTGGTGATAGTAGTGACTAGTGTTTGGTCCCTCATTATGGTCTCATAAATTTATATTTATATTGTTCTCTTGTTCTAGTTTTGTAATTAACCTTGAAGAGGATGACCACCAAAAAGATAGAAAGCTCAAACGGATAGAAAGTTCCCAAAATATGGTAGTGAAGTGGGAAAAGGATCAGGGTGCCTGGGGCACCCTAGTACTGGCCCATGCGACCCTATTGATGATTCCATAAATTGACTCATCATAACATCTATATAACTATACATTTTAGTCCTAAAAACATTAATCTATGCATGAGAATGTTCTAAATAGCTATATCTAAAGTAGAAAGTGATGCATTTCCCCTTATTTTGTCTTATGTGAACTAATGACCAATGGAACTTTCACTAACTACTTTGTGGAGTGATTTGGTGACATGCAGGCTGATAAGGCACATTTTCTACGATTTTGAGCACTTGGAGTCAAGGAGGCCGAGTCTACAACCACTACACCATTTTAGAGGATTGACCCACAACCAACTATAAACAAGGGCACCTGTTTCCAGCAGAATTATAGGGTGTCATGGAAATTTTATGAAATTGTTATTAGTTAATATATTGCCTACATTTGTGGCATGTGTTGTAATCAATTGTTTCTATAATAAACCTCCTTTGAACTTTTACTTAGTCTTTTTACAGTATTACGATAGTTGATAAAATAATTTATTTTCAGTTGCACTCTAGAGTATGTGATGAACTTATTTTGATCAATATAATACATGTTATTTTGAGTATACGTTTGTGTTGAGAGCCTCAATCCCGAAGTAGAGCAAGGGCCCATTCGAATGAGGAGATTGAAGGACTAGTATTTCATGCAAGATATTTATATTTTCTCAGTTTTAGTTTCAGTATCTTGGTTTGATGGTTATCTGAATGCAATCTTATATTTCTTTGTTTCAACACATTCCCCTTTACTGTCATTTGATTTAAGCAATTATTTCATTTCATGTAAACATTTCCTTTAACAAGCATTTCATTTTAGCAATTTTGTTTCAGTAGAGTAGATGCATTTCATATAATTTTTTCTCCATAGATTAGAAGATTTAACATTCAGTAGTTTAGATATTTTACTTACTTTCAGTAGTTAAGTAGTGAAGACAAGAAAAATGACACTAAACAAAACCCCCCAAAAATAAAACCACCATAGTACTAAGATGCATATCAAACTTTTGTGCATACAACCTTGAACATAGCCCTGTCTATAATGACATTAACTTTTGAATAGGTTGATTAAATGATTAGAAGTTACAAAAACCCATCATTTTTGGCACCATTATTGGGGACACCATAAGAAAAACATGCCATTCTATTCATATTTTATGTTATGGGTGCAATTGGAGTTGATCCATGAAACCAGTAGTGATCCAAAGATTGACCTTAAAGATAAAAATTGATGCAGATGTCAAGGGAATCTAGAGGGATTGTCGACACTAAAATTTTCCTCCGTAATTTCTATTTCATTAATGTATGTATTAGGAATAGGATGTTGTTAAGTATAATTAGTAGTAGCGTCTGATAGAAGATAACGGCGCCGTCAGTACGGTGGCGCCAATAATGTGGAGTACAGTAACAGTCAAAGTACAATAGGAATGTTGTAAAAAGTAAATATTTTTCGTAAGTGGTCCGGTAATGTCAAAATGTCAAAGTTTGGGTAATTAGAGAAGTAGGGTCTACATGATTAGGAATTAGAAATACTATATTGGTAATAAGGACAAGGAGTGAGGTCATAAATATTTTGTGTATTTTATTTGTAAAAACTGTAAAAATGTGGAACCCATGTAAAATGATAAGGTTTATCTTATCTTAAAAGATAAGCTTACATGTACAGATAAGAGTTAAGGTCTGGAATATGATTCGTCAGAGTGGATTTCTTATCCTATCTTAGAGATAAGATGGATAAGCCTGGTAGTTCTATAAATAGAGAGGCCACCCCCCTCATTTAGCATAGAAAGAAGTAGTGAGAAATATTGTAGGAAGTGTGCGAAGGAAGCCATCAGTTAAATGTGTGTTGAAGAAGCCATTAAGAGGTGTAATTGTAAAGTTTCTCCCATAGTCTTGGTGAAAGGCAAGTGAAGTCAATAACACTTGAAGTACCTCATGGGTGAGATTGTAAAAATTTCATGTTAATATTATAATTTACTTTGATATTTCAGATTTTTCATCATTCCGTCTTATCATAGTCGATGGTATTCTTGTGTTATGTTGTTGTTTTGTTTCCAGATTACATCCACCAAACTAAAGGCTGTGCATTAGTAAATAATCATAGCACGAGGAGTTCCCGGTGAAGAATTATCATAGTGCCGGATTGGTGATGACATTTTGGTTCCGTTGCCGGGACCATTCCTCGTTGGTGGATTTTCTGGAGAGATATTCTCACTTAGTCAAAAATCAATTGGAGGGTAACCTTATTTTACTGTGCATAGTAGTTACCATGGTAAAGTCATTTTTACCGTGAATAGTAGTTACCATGATAAAGTCATTTTGTTGTGAATAGTAATTATCATAGTAAAGCCACTTTTTACCGTGAATAGTATTTACTGCAGTAACTTTACTTTTTACCATGAATAGTATTTACCACAGTAACTTCACTTTTTACTATGAATAGTGTTTACCACAGTAAAGTCAGCTTTTACCGCAGTAAGTCAAGTTTTACCATAGTTACCGTGGTCATTTCTATTTTATTGTAGAAAGGTGTAAAGTCACTTTCTATTACAGTGATTCCAATTATTTGTGCACATAAGTCTTGTTGATTGTACTTGTGGGTTGGTATTTTACGGGGGTTACTTTTGAAAATGGGGAAGATTCCTGTTTTTTCAGCCCAATCTAATGAAGATGCTTCCTCTTTCATTCAAGAGTTTAAATGATCTTGTATTTGTAATGGCCTCATAAGAAGGGAATAATAGACTGAATTTTTTCCTACCTTTTTGGATGGTTTAGCACTTAGGTGGTTTGAAACACTAAGTGATAATGTGAAAAACTCATGGGATTTATTAACTGAAATTTTTCTTGAAGAATTTGGTGAACAACAGAGATATGCAGATCTCATGATTGATATCACAAAGCTAACCCAAGGAGAGAAGGAGAAGATAAGGGATTATCATGCTCGTGTTCTAGAGCTAAGAAGGAAGCTCGACGCCCAGATCTGGAAGGAAGGATTAGTGGATGGGTTGATGAATGGCGTGGATAATCTCTTATGTAAGCACTTCATTCTTGGGATGAAGCCCGAGATCAGACAACGAGTGAAGTATGACCACCCAGCTACCATTGAACAAGCAAAGGAGATTGCAAGAAGGCAAGAAGAAAGCATGGAAGAGGAGCCCAAAGAAATTGTTGCTAAAGTAGAGCCTACACCAGCACCTTTGGTTCAGAATCCACAACCACATCCTCCGGTGAGCACAAATATTTCTCCTAGTACATCTACTGAGTATGAAGATTTTCTCAAAAAGATGGGTCAGTTAACTATTAATCTTCTTCAAGGAAAGGAATTTAGTTTCTCAAGGAGGAGATAGAGGTCCAAAAAGAAATATTTCTGAAGTTGTATGTTATGGTTGTTATAAAAAAGGGTCATTATAAGTATAATTGTCCAGATAGAGCTTCTACATCTGGTAAAGGAGATAATGATAAAAGGAAAATCACCTGTGAATCTTCTTTTGATGTAGTAGATAAGAGTAGAAATAATGAAATAGATGTGTTTGTAACAAAAAGAAAGAAAGAAAAAAGATAATCAAGATGGAAATGATCCTAAGAAGATGAAAGGAGAAACTAGTAAGAAAACATAGGAGAAGAAAGTTGGGTGTGCAGGATTTTCTGATTTCACAGGGAGCAAGGACCATACTCCATCTTGGAAGATCTGTCCAAAAGGCCTGCAAATATTACATATGGTCAACTCTTGGCTATGTCTTCGGAGAAGAGGCGGGAGTTACGAAGTGGACTCAATGCTCGACGAAGAAAGGAGGTTGAGGTCCCTGTTTTTGGAGGCAGAGGCAGATCCCTATGCTCCACAAGCTGAGGTATTATGTAATGGTATTTCAATTCATGATGTCTTAGTTGATGGAGGTGCTGCAGTTAATGTAATGACCGAGTCTGTAATGAATATGTTGGGTTTAAAAATTGATCACCCTTCAACACTTATGTTAAGGTCATTAAATAAAGGAAAGAAACTAAACCAGAAGGTGTGGTTTCAAATGTGGCAATATCTGTTATGGGTGTTATATGTGTGGTAGACTTTCAGGTGATGAAAAATGGTACTGTTGCGTACCCAATGCTGCTGGGAAGACCATGGCTAAGGAGAGTTCATGCAAGAAACTACTGGAATGAAGGATTCATGACACTTGGACGTGGTAGAGAGAGGGTGAAGATAAATGTGATCCCTCGACATAATAAGGTAGAACCTGTGGATTCAAGTGATGAAACTGATGATTGGACATCCTCTGATTACTCTAGTACTAGTGAAGTGGACACTGAAGATGAAGAAAGTGAGGTTGATGTTTCAGTCATGGATATCCTTCCAATCACACCAACTCATGACCCCATAAAATTTTCTGAAGAAGAAGTTGATGATTGTCTCCAAAAAATAAAGATTGGTGATGCGGTGATGGAGAGTGAGAAGGAATCCTACCTCCAGCTCTTTCGAAGGTACATACACCTATTCACTTTTGATTACAAGGAACTCCCGTCAAGTAAGTTGGGTAGAACATTCTATTGAGCTGGTAGATGGTGCTAAGCCCATAAAGCAAATGCCATATAGAATGCATCCTAATTTTTCCAAGACTGTAAAAGAAGAAATAGATAAGTTGCTTGATACAGGATTCATATTTGCTGTGGAGAATTCAGAATGGGTTTCTCCCATTGTGATCTCAATAAAAAAGAATGGGAAGCTACGCATTTGTGTTGATTACAGGAAGCTCAATAAGGCAACAAAGAAGGATCATTACCCTCTTCCATTTTCAGATCAGATCTTGGACGAAGTAGCTGGCCAGGAGTGTTATAGTTTTGCTGATGGATATAGCGGCTACAACCAAGTTTGTATAGCAGAGAAAGATCAGCTGAAGACCACGTTCACCACTCCTTGGGGAACGTTTGCTTATAGAGTTATGCCTTTTGGGTTGTGTAATGCTCCAGCAACATTCCAGCGTTTGATGAATAGGGTGTTCGAACCCTATATTGGGACCTTCATCAGAGTATTTCTGGATGATTTTTGCATCTATGGGAGCAAGTTGGACCACCTGCACCAAATTGAGACAGCATTTCAAAGGTTAGATGAAGCACAAGCCTCACTAAACCCTACAAAGTGTGTCTTTGGATGTTCTAAAGGCATTTTTTTAGGGCATGTTGTATCCAGAGATGGTATTGGTACTGATCCTGATAAAGTTTCAAAAATCAAAGATTTACCATTTCCTATGAATAGAAGTAAGTTGAGATCATTTTTAGGCCATGTGGGTTACTATAGAAGGTTCATCAAGAATTTCTCAAAGATTGCACAGCCACTAACCCAGTTCTTGAAGAAGGATGTTACTTATGAACCAGGAAATAAGGCGCATGAAGCTTTTGGACAACTGAAGGAAGCCCTGGTGTCTTCACCTGTTTTGAAGAATCCAGAATGGAGCAATCCATTCATTGTGCACACTGATGCCTCAGATGCAGCACTAGGAAGTACTTTGAGCCAAAAGGATGAAAATGGGAATGAACATCCAATTTACTTTGGGAGCAGACAAATGAGCAGTGCTGAGGTAAATTATACTGTAACTGAAAAAGAGGCTTTGGCTATCATTTTTGCTGTAAAGAAGTTTAGAAATTACTTGCTAGGGCAAAAATTTCTAGTTGTAACAGATCATCAGGCTCTAAAATATATAGTAAACAAGCCTAACCCATCAGGGAGGATAGCAAGATGGATAATTTTGCTACAAGAATTTGAATTTGATATTATAGATAGGCCAGGAAAGAAGCATGTCAATGCAGATGCACTCTCTCGAGCCTATGATGGTTTAGGATCATCTTGTGATGATGATGATTTCCCTGATGCATCATTGTTATCCCTTGACACAATCCCTAGTGAATACATAGATATTTGGAATTATCTGAATGAATTCAAGTTTCCTGATGGTGTCAATTGAAAGACTAAGAGAAAGATTACTCAAGCCAGTCGTCCATATTCTATTCTGCATGGAGTATTATTTCGAATAGGACCTGATGGACAGTACAAGAGGGCAGTTGGAAGTGATCAAGGGAAGGAACTACTAGAAGAATTCCACAATTGTACATGTGGAGGGCACTTCTCTGGCAACTTACAGCAAGAAGGATCTTGGATGCAGGTTATCACTGGCCCACTCTTTTTAAAGATTGTTATAATTATTGTAAGACATGTGATATTTGTCAAACACATGGTAACCGTAAGACTTCATTAGCTCCATTATGCCCTATTCTTCCACTTGGTCCCTTTGAAAAGTGGGGAATAGACATTGTAGGTCCACTTCCAACTACCTCACGCCAAAATAAGTATATTGTAGTTGCCACAGATTATTTAACCAAGTGGGTTGAAGTTAGGCCATTGAAAACAGCTTCCATGGATGAAGTGGCAAGGTTCATATATGAACGCATTGTCACCAGATTTGGTTGTCCATTAGAAATTGTAACAGATCAAGGAAGCCACTTCATTAATGAGGTGGTAGAAGCCCTAGTCAATAAGTTTTCTATTAAGCATAGGAAGGAAACAACATACAAACCAAGCACAAATGGACAGGTGGAACGAATAAATTTTGTGTTGTGTCAAATTCTAGCAAAAGATGCAGCCTTGCAGGTACATAAATGGGATAAGAGGATTCATGCAGTATTGTGGGCATATAGGTCAACATCAAAGTCAGCAACAAGATACTCTCCATTTCAGTTGGCCTATGGCATTGATCCAGTTCTTCCTATTGAGTTTGATATTCCCACTGTGAGAGTTATGAAAAATGAAAGGATGGATGAAAGTGATTCAGTAAAAGAAAGGTTGGTACATCTTCATTTGCTAGAGGAAATGAGGGAAATAGCAAAGGATACAAGCCATAAGAAGAAAATGAAGCAGAAGGAATACTTTGATCAAAAGATCCATTGGTCTCCATTTCATGTGAATGACTTGGTTCTAGTATATGATTCCAGATACAAAAAAGAAGACAGAGAAAATTTCTTCCAAAATGGATGGGGCCCTACAAAATAGCAGCTGTGCATGAAAATGGTACGTACCGACTGGAGGAATTGGATGGCACTCCCATTACGAAATGGGTCAACCACAACAAGTTGAAGATTTTCCAAGCACCAGAAGAATCTACTCCGAGGACGGAGTAGAAGCTAGGAAGGGGGAAGATGTCGACACTAAAATTTTCCTCCGTAATTTCTATTTCATTAATGTATGTATTAGGAATAGGATGTTATTAAGTATAATTAGTAGTAGCGTCTGATAGAAGATAACGGCGCCATCAGTATGGTGCCGCCAATAATGTGGAGTACGGTAACAGTCAAAGTACAATATGAATGTTGTAAAAAGTAAATATTTGTCGTAAGTGGTCCGGTAATGTTAAAATGTCAAATTTTGGGTAATTAGAGAAGTAGGGTCTACATGATTAGGAATTAGAAATATTATATTGGTAATAAGGACAAGGAGTGAGGTCATTAATTTTTTGTGTATTTTATTTGTAAAAACTGTAAAAATGTGGAACCCATGTAAAATGATAAGGTTTATCTTATCTTAAAAGATAAGCTTACATGTACAGATAAGAGTTAAGGTATGGTATATGATTCGTCAGAGTGGATTTCTTATCCTATCTTAGAGATAAGATGGATAAGCCTAGCAGTTCTATAACCCAATAGAGAGGCCACCCCCCCTCATTTAGCATAGAAAGAAGTAGTGAGAAATATTGTAGGAAGTGTGCGAAGGAAGCCATCAGTTAAAGGTGTGTTGAAGAAGCCATTAAGAGGTGTAATTGTAAAGTTTCTCCCATAGTCTTGGTGAAAGGCAAGTGAAGTCAATAACACTTGAAGTACCTCATGGGTGAGATTGTAACAATTTCATGTTAATATTATAATTTACTTTGATATTTCAAATTTGTCATCATTCCGTCTTATCATAGTCGATGGTATTCTTGTGTTATGTTGTTGTTTTGTCTTTCCATATTACATCCACCAAAATAAAGGCTGTGCATTAGTAAATAATCATAGCACGAGGAGTTCCCAGTGAAGAATTATCATAGTGTCGGATTGGTGATGACAAGATATAACACTAGCAACACTCAAGAAAATATCCCCAATAGGAGAATGTGTAGTAAACATTGATAACACTACTCCTGAGAGTGACATTGAATCTAATACTACTCTTGAGATGACACTGTATAGTATCAATCAAATTATCCAAAACCTAAACAACTTGCATAAATGGGAGACAAAACAATGGAGAAAATGATGATAAACCCTTGGGTAAAACCTTTACTTATCCCATTTTTAAAATGAGGACGAGGAAGCACCTATGAAAAAAATTTCCCCATCTATTCTTCCTATATTTTAAGGAATGTCCACAAAATATCCAGACCAATTCTTGTCCCCCACCACGACCCATTGAATTCATAGTCCCCTGCCAAACATATGAATACAAAATAGATAACCATAAAATCAAGCTCTTTCCTTCCACCCTCAAGGACTCTGCCATGAGGTGGCTTATGGGATTTCCCTCTAATTCCATTCATTCATAGGAATAGATGAAGACTTCCTTTTTAGAAAAATACCAAGACTATTGCAAGGGATGGGATAGGAGCGAAGAGTTATTTTAGATGAGACAAAAAGAAGATGAAAATATGGAAGATTACTTGGACAGATTCCTTTTTGTCCATAGGAGAAGTGGATTTGTAGTTGAGTTGTGGTGTCCATTCACCCTTCTTGAGTTCATCCTCCTTCACTGGGAAACTGATGTATTGCTCTTTCTAATCAAGTTTAACAAAGGGAATGCATGTCCCTTATTCTGTGGTAGCATGTACCCTCTCTAAGTTGTAGTAGGTGAAGTTGACCTGTGGTGCAGATACCCTCTTAAAATTAACCCTTCACGAGTCTGGTAACACCCCTTTATTTGGTGCATCACCATCCCTAGTATAGTTTCATTTCTATAAATCTCTTTCCCTAAAACCCCATGAAAATGTTAGCATAAGACTAGATAGCCTTTTTATCACACTAGGAATAGTACAACATTTAGTTTAGGAAGAGGAAGTTGGACTTCTTGGAAGGTTCACCTCGAGCCCAAGTCCCACAGCTTGAGAGGTGATCCCATGTGTCCCAATCACACTGAACGTGTTGTTCACATTTTGGCCATTCAGAGGGTGCAGTGATTTGGCGACAACATTTTTTGGCACGCCCGGTGGGACAAAGAGTTGGTACTTCTCTTCTCACTTACACAAGTCAAAGTACATGGTGACTCTATATCTCTGGATTCCAAATATCAGTGTGTTAGCGCTTATGTAAATAATTCAAATAAGAGCTTCTTCAAAGCAAGGAAATTATCATCATATCGAACTTTCCTTGTCTCCTCCAAAGAGAAGATGAAGAGGCGGTTCAACATCACCAGTTGGAGCTCTACTTCGTAGGGGTCATTTAAATCCTCCATACGGAAGATTCACTCCACCAAGGAATAATCAACCTCTTGCTACTATGGCATGAAACCCAAGTTTTTCCCCCTTTCAATGCAAGCAGTCCTCTTCTATTGGCTCAACGTGACTCTATACCTATTGTGACACTCAAAATTTTACCCTTTTACAAAGGGGAAACTCTCGTTACTCAAGTGGAACATATTCTTGATGTAGCTAGCATTTGTGCCGTACATAATGTCATAGAGGACAATGCTACAGTTAGACTTCTTGCTACCTCTTTTAATGGAAAAGCACTTCAATGGTTTTGAGGGTTAAGTGTTGGCAACATAACCACTTGAGAGGAAATTCAGAGAAAAGATCTGTAAACATTTTGAAGATAAGAGTGATAATATTTCACTTTTGGAACAACTCACTACTATGAAGAGAGCTCCCCAAGAATACATGAGTGAATTCAACTTCCGATTCCACATGACTTGGAATAGGATTCCAGCACTTGTAAAGCCTTCTATACATAATGCATTCTTGTATTATTTGTGAGCCTTGAATAGTGATGCAGTAGTATTGATCTAGTCCATGGGAGGGGCTACATTACCTGACGCCTACGATGTTTCCATAAGAGCATAAAATTCCTTGATTCAGGCTAGAAAGATAGCTCCAAGACCACCAATGCCGTTGTCTCTGGATCTTACAAATAATTAGCCTATCATTGCTCTTATTCGGGAAGCCTATAATCAACCAGTTGAGTCTACCCCTACCTCTTCAAATGATCTATTTGAAGTCAATTCATTGCTGCAAACATTTGGAAATGAGGTTTTTACACTCAAGAGGTAAATGTTTCAATACAATCGTCCATATCAGCCACAAAATCAGCAGTACCATGCTAACCTTCCTCCTTTTCAAGGGAACAACCAGCTGTAAAATCAAGCTATAAATCAAGCTGTGAATGTCAAACATTTGAAATTTCATAACCCTCTTGCTACTAGTTCATCTAGAGCCATTCTATCTGTTCAGAAAAATATAGTCCAAGACTACGAATGGTGCTACCCTTGTTCTCAACCCCATAATCAAAATATTTGTCCAAATGGAGTTCTTGGCTAGGCCCTTATGGTTCAAATCATATCTACCCCTTCTGAGAAAATAGAGAACACATCTACGCAAGAAACAACAGATCAACCGCCGGCACCTGAAGAAACCACTTTGCTAAATTGGAAAGCAGAATATTTTTGTGGGTTAAACACAGATTCTTCATTAGTAGTGGAAAACACTCATTCCAAGAAGAGAGTAATGCAACCTCAAACTTCCAAAGCTGATCAAACATCCACTTCACAACCTTAGACACAAGTGGCGGTTGATAAATACATGGGAAAGAAACCACCAGAAATACCTGTTAGTCAAGCCGCAAGAAAACAAAGTTCATCAGGCATCACTGTACCCAACAAGAATTTTCCAAAGGAGGATCCCAATGCTCAAAGAAGCGTCAAAAAATTAGGAGAAATTCCCTTCAACATAGTGGAACAGATGAAGAAAACCAACCTGAGCATTACTATGTGGGATGCACTCTCAATTCCTTCTCAAAGAAACTTGTTGCAAGAAAATTTGAATAATTTTGGTATAACCAGTGGATCATCAAGTCATGGAGCAAAAAATACTATGAGTTTGTGTCAACCAAAAGGGAAACATATTCCTAAATCAAACAAACCACCACCATTCTATATTTCCCTGATCATTGGAAATCACCTGGTGCACAATTTCATGATCGATTCTGGTGTCAGTAGCTCAGTCATGCCCAAACAAATTACAGATGTACTAGGCATACAATATATGCCAATTACAAGAGGATTTGTTCAGCTCGATGGCACAGATATTAAGACTATTGGAGTTATCAAAGGACTTCAACCTACCATCCATGCATGCCCAAGTTTTTCATTCACCCAAGATATATCAGTCATTGATCTTCCTCCTCTCTTTGCCATCTGCCTATCACGAGATTTCACTGCCAAGATGGGTGGTTATCTATCGGCCGATTGGTCACATATGATTCTTAGGACTCGATACGGAACCAAAGTGACTATAAGGGTGGAACCAATCTGCCACAATCATGTAGAACCCTACACTGCTAGTCCTATAAATGGGAATTACACCATCGGAGATCCAGAAGAAGAAGATGTTGATCATGAACTGACCACTCTCGTTGAAGAAGTCCCCAATACTATGCTAGATGAAGTAAGTGGAGATCATCAGTATGATCCCTACACTGATGTGTTGGTAGAAGAAGAAGTTGGTTTGCTACTTTTGGAAGAAACAAGGATTTGGTACGTACTACATTCATGAAGAAGATACAATCATACTACAACTCGTCAAAACAACCAAACGATTCGGAAGGACTATGGAAATTATTCTTCGATGGCTCAAGAAGTAAGAATGGATCTGGTGTTGGTGTTATGTTGATTTCTCTAGAGGGAGATAAGTACTTCTCATATTTTTGGTTACAGTTCAGTTGCACTAACAATGTTGTTGAATACAAGGCCCTCATGCAAGGAATTCAACTAGCCCAAAAGAAGGGGATCAAAGCCCTTACTATTTTTGGAGACAGTGAGTTAGTTTTCCATCAAGTGATGTCATAGTGCATCCAAGAATGATCTCTTAAGATCATACAAGAACCGAGTCTGGGACTTGATTGAAGATTTCGAAGCTTTCAGAATCCACACAGTTCCTAGAAATCAGAATCAAGATGCTGATAGGCTTGCTACAATTGGCTCACAATATGACATACCTGTTAATGTCATTAAATAAGGGAAGCAATTTGTCAAAATGGTGGTTCAACCTACATTCCCTGATAATGTGAGTAGCTGGCAAGTGTTTGATAGTGACAAACAAATTGTTCTTTTCCTATAAGAAGAGGCGGAGTTTGCTGCAAGAAATCAGGATAGGTTGCAAGAGTCATATGGTGATCAAATTATATAATTGAAAAGAAATAAACTACCAAAAGGCTTAGTCACTCTGGAATCCATTTTCAATTCAGATGATCAAGCCAAAAGACAAAGTTCTAACATGGTGGTCAAAGAAGAGGATTTTGAGGAAGTCGAGGTAACACATGAGAAGTTTATAAAGATTAGAAAAGTGTGTAATTATGAAGAGAAAGAAGCTTTCATCAAAAAAATTCAAGATTATCACAACATCTTTGCATGGAGCTATAAAGAACTGTGTGGTTTGATCCAATTCTAGCACAACATACCATCAAACTGGATCCTATTGCCAAGCTAGTTCGCTAGAAATAGAGGCTGATTAATCCCAAAATCAAGCCACTAATGAGAAAAGAGCTAACCAAACTCATCGAGGCCTGTATTATTTTCCCCATCAAGCACTCCTCTTGGGTAGCCAATCTGGTGCCCGTAAGGAAGAAGAACAGAGAGATTTGGTTGTGCGTAGATTTCAGGGATTTGAATCGTGCATCATTGAAAGACCATTACCCTCTTCCATCAATGGAGAAGATCCTTCAAATGGTGGCAGGAGCTCAAATATTTTCTTTGCTCGATGGATATTTGGGTTATAATCAAATCCTAGTCCAAGAATCCGACCAATTCAAAATGGCTTTCACTACCAAGTGGGGCACGTATGCCTACAACAAAATGCCATTCAGATTGTCCAATGCTGGGGCTACTTTCCAAAGAGCCATGGATATGGCGTTTAAAGGACTAATCAACGATATCATCTTGGTTTACCAGGATGAAATAACTATATATTCTAAGCATGCAAATGATCACATCATGCATCTTAGGAAGGTTTTCTAAAGGTGTAGGAAATTTGGGGTTCCACTCAATCCCAAGAAGTGTATTTTTGCAGTGCATGAAGGAAATTTGTTGGGGCATGTTGTTTCAACAGAAGGACTATCAATCGATCCATCCAGGATTCATTTGATTATGTCCTTATCTCTCCCAAGTCATAAGAAGGGTCTCCAGAGTTTTCTGGGAACCATAAACTTTATGCAGAGATTCATTCCTCAATTTGTGACATTGGCTAAACCAATGACATCCATGCTTAAGAAAAACATGCCATTCTCATGGAAAAAGGAAGGACGAGAGAGCTTTAAAGCTATCAAAATAGTAATTTCTCAAGATCCCATGCTAGTGAACCCCAGGTTTGATAAATACTTTATCCTTTATGCTTTTGCAGGTCAAGAGAGCATTTCAGGGATCCTCACCCAACAAAATGATGATCTGATGGAGCAACCAATTACTTTCTTTAGTCAATCCCTCAAAGACTACAAGCTCAAATACTCATTTGTTGAAAAAAAATGTCTTTGTGGTTATTCGAGCTTTGAATAAATTCAAGCACATGTTGTCCAACAACAAAATTCATCTGATGGTGTCTCATCCAGGTGTCAAGGAGTTTTTTCTGAACAAAGAGATGAACGAGAAGCATGCTAGATGGATCACGAAGGTGATGGAGTATGATGTACATATCAAGGTTACCAAACTTGTCAGAGGTAAAGGTTTGTGTCAACAACTTGCTGTAGACATGGAATCAAAAGGTGATGAGGATACGATGCTCCTAAACATTGATGAGAGTGATGATCAAGTTGACTGGTTATCTAAAATGAAGAATTTCCTCTTCTTAGGAGTATATCCTATGAACATGGATAAAAACCAAAGAACTTTCCATCTTCAATCTATTCCATATGTTTTGGTAGATAACATTCTCTTTCAAAAGGATTTGAATGGTGTCCTCCTTCAATGCGTAAGACCGGAACATGTGAGTAAGATACTAGAAGAGTTTATAATGGCCTATCCGAGAGGACATTACTCTGCACAAACAACTGCTACTAAGATCATGCGAGATCGGTTACTATTGGCTGGATTTGTTCAAAGATGCCCATCTCTGGGTAAGGAGATGTAAAGAGTGTGCCTTTTTCATCGGGCAAGTAGAAGTTGGAAGCTCTTCCACTACATCCAATTCAAGTGGATAAACCATTTATTCAATGGGGGTTGTACTTCATTAGAATGATTAATCCTCCATCTAGTGACAACATAAATGGGTCCTTACTATAACAGACTATTTTAATTGATGGACAGAGGTGGTAGCATTGAAAGAGAGCAATGAAAAGGTAGTTCTAGATTTTTTGGAAGGTATAATGACAAGGTTCGGTGTTCCTTTTACAGTCATTTCAGACAATTCGATGGATTTTCTTGGTATGAAGTTGAGTGAATGGGATGTTAAAAATGGGGTCTACCTCAAGAATTTGTCCAATTACTATCCATAAGGAAATGGATTGGCTGAGTCTAGTAACAAAAACCTCATAAGGATTATTAAGTGCACAATGGAAACTAACAAGAGGACTTGGCATACATGGCTTAAGACTACCTTATGGGTAGATCAGATCACACCTAAAAGGGCCATAGGGAATTCTCCTTTCATGTTTGTATATGGAAGAGAAGAAAAACTTTCGCTATCCTTGGAGTTACCTTCTTTGGAGTTAGCTCATCAACTTGAAGTTATGGAGAGTGATCCTCTGACAGTAAGGTTTGCTGAACTCATGGAGTTAGAGGAAGTACGGAACAAGGCTATGAAGACTTTGGAGCAACATCAGGCTCAGGTTAAGAAATATTTTGACAAGAAGGTGTCTGACATACATTTTCAAGAGGGAGATTTAGTCCTCAAATGGGATGAAGATAGGGCCAAGTTAAGAAAGCACGCCAAATTTGACGCTCTCTGGAGTGGGCCATACATCATCATGAGTTGCAAAGAGGTGAATTCATTTCATCTATCCAGGCTCAATGGAGAAGAACTACCCATTCATGTGAATGGGATACATCTCAAAGCTTGTTTTTGAGAAGTGTTCCACCCCCTGTACAGTTTATTTAGGTGTTTTCCTCCAAGTGCTTATGCACATTGTTGTTGTGTGTTGTTGTTATTTTTCTTTCCTTGTTACTGTGTTTTTGTGTTGTTCTTGCACATTGTTTCATCATTGGAAGGTGTCAAAGAGAAAAAGGTCCAAAGTTTCAATGGGAGTTTCATGATCTGCCTCATTTAAATTCTGCAGTGTTCCATGGATGTCAAGCATTCAATAGATTCAGTATACTTCATGCTTAGCATTCTAGGGAGGAAAAAGATTCGGGTTATTCAAGAGGGATTTGGGATGTATCACAAAAGATCAAATCACTTTTAGGATTCCAATATAGACTCCATGCCCAATGGATGACTTAAGGCTATTGGAATCATGCTTAGCAGGAAATCATCCCCGAGAGGTCACCAAAAATGTTATCCAATTTTGCACACATGTCAAAATTGGACAACGGGGTCCTACTTCGATTAAATCACAACATTGTTCCTAGGGGCCCATTTCCGGTCATCATGGAGATAACATGATTAAAATAATTAATAAGTTGCATAATTGATCTCACTTAGCATCGAACAGGGAAAAATTAAGAATAACTCGGTAACAACTCGATGTTAGCTCGGTTAAGAACTCAGTCGTTTAATATTGGAGCTCAACTCGATGGTTGGTCGAGCTCATGTTGAAAAGAGATGACTCGAGTAAGAAAATATGCATTGGAAAGTTGACAAAAATAGGAGAGATTTTATAAGCTCAACTGGCCAAGGGCAAATCGAGCAAAAAACTTAGCTAACTGAGTAGCTTGGTGAGCTACTCGACGAGAGCTCGATGAAAGGCACTAAGTTAAAATGGAGAGCTCGGTTCAAGGAATCAAGTTCAATATGAACCCATAATAGTTCAAATCTCGGTGGCAATGGGAGGAAGCTTGAAGGGAGTTTCCTGGTCGATTAGCTCATGCAGTGAGTTCATCGAATTCTTGTAGGAATGAAAAAAAGTTGTGGTTCTCATTGAGTGAGCTATCTCGGGGTTTAAGGGAGTTGTGAACTTGGCTCGTTGGAGATATCTCTAGTGAAAATTTGGTGGTGAGTGGTTCAGGGAGCTCACTGAAGGTGATATGGGTTCCAAGATGGGTTCAAAATAGGAAAATTGCTAATTCAAGGATAAAGGGCAAGCCGAGAGTCGAAGCAAGTAATGAATCAAAAGGAACTCATGAATGTTATTCTTTTTTGAAGACTTGAGTCATTGAGATCATAAGAAGTGTGATGGATTTCAGGTGAATCAGGTGAGCATCTGTCAAAATGAATAAATCGAAAGAGGTTTGACCTTTGTGGTTAATGAATGCAATACCATGGAAAAGATGGAAAAATCTATAACGACATGGGATACTTAAGGAATTGTGAGTTCGAGACATTCAGAAGTTGAGTAAGTCAACAAGGAGTTCCGCACATGATGGTTCAGGTGAGCATGTGGTCAAGAGAAAAAATATTGGGTTGGCACGACTCGTGACTATTTCCTTGTGGTGATGGAAATCAGAACATAGCCAAGTGAAGAGCAAATCCAATGGAAATGGTCATGAGAATTTCAAGTAGGTCTGAGTGAGATTGTGTGATGGATCATTAAAGTGCCATGCGAATTCCATCCTCTAAGTGATGAGGGGGATGGTCATGTGAATGGCATTACAAGACATCGGTTGAAAAAAGTATCAAGTTACAGGCTCAACCAAATTGATCTGATGCATGCAGAGAATCAGGAAAGATCTTTCCGAGTTAAGCACAAGGTAGATTTGGTAATGCAGCTCAACAACATGGCGTTGAGTAATTCAAGGTGCATTCCTTGATGAAATGAAGTGAAGAGAGCTTGAGTAAGCCAAGGCTTGGTTGCTGATTTGAATGAGAGACTCAAGCTAAGCTCGATGGTTGAGGTACCAAAGTCGAAAAGATAATGGTAGGAGAGCACTCAAACATGCGGTGAACTTATGAAGATTACATAACCCAGATTCATTTACTGAATTTAGCTATTGGATGTTCCTCAAGGAGAAAACGAAAAGCTCATGATCGTGGATATCGCATTAAGGCATCTAAGACATACTATCAATAGCTTGTGAGATGTTGACATGTTCATTTGAGTGCTAGCTTACACAGCCAATGCAAAGAACTCGGGGTTGGTTTAATATCAAGATATCAAAATAGTATACAAAGACAGGCCCATTGATGTTGATGTATCCTCATGTAATGAAGATGGTTGAGTCACATAATACAGCTTGAAAGGATTCTACCTAACGATGCCATAAGGTAGAGGAATGAAAAATGAAGTTGAGTTGCATGCTAAGACTCATTTGGTGATGAGTTGAAATCAATCCATTCGATGTCAAGTGAGGTTTGAGTTCCATCAATTTGCGTGTGGATCTTCATTCAAGGATAGCTTGTTCAGAGACAAGCTTCGCTGCAAGGTGACATAAAGATGTCGAATTCAAGCTTAGGTTGATATGAATGAGAAACCTGACTTGATGAAGCATGCTTGGGGCATCACATCAAGGGAGGTGGATCAACTCACTTAGCTTGATTGAGATGGAATGGTTGCTAGAGATGCTCATAATAAGGTAATATGTGAGTAATGAGAGATCATGTTAGCTAAGATGTTATGTGACGTTGAGCTCATGAGAAGGTGATGGGAATCAAGTGTGGGCATGGGAATTCCACTTGATGGCAAAGCTCATGAAAAAGATCATGGGAAGGGAGCTTGACACATTCGGTGAGTTGAAATTGAAAACCATTCGATACAGAGATTGTGTTTCACATCAAGGATGGACTACTCGAACTTGGGATCATTAAGGTGGGTCTTGGTGGAGAAAAAGATCAACTTGCCATGGATAATCATTACAATGTGTCAGCAAAGAGTTAGAGAGGGATGTGAATCGATCGACAGTGAGGGAATGGCTCGATATAGAGATGTTCGAGTACAAGGTAAGCTTGGTTGAGAACTCACGTTGTGAGCTTGGTTGAGTGGAGCTCACATTGTAAGAGCTCGATGGTGTAGCTTTGGTGACGAGCTCGAGTCAGGAAAAACATATAACTTACCAGGCTCTTGAAAAGTTGTAGGAGCTAAAGGATGAAATGGTCAGCATTCGAAGAGAGATTGTGTTTAACTCGAAGGGCATCATGAGTGAGTCAATGTATGGGGAGAGGCTTACAATAGGAAAACTCATAGCGTTTGAGGAAGTCAATCTCAAGGGTCATGGAAATAAAGTGACTTAAGTAAGGTGAATTTAGTGATCGAGTTTAGCTCAAGCCAGGAATTTTCAAACTGTGAATGAATGTACTCACAAAGGTATGGTTCACGGTCCAAGTATTTAGAATTAATGAACTCGTCATGAAGGGCTCATTTTGGAGCTCGACATTGCAAAATATGGGAGCTCACCGTGATGGTAGGAAGCTCAGTAGTCAGGTGATGCTGAGTAGCTCAGCTCGATGCAAGGTGATACGACAAAAGGTGGCTCTATGGGAGTCTGTGCATTAAAAATGAAGTGGATTTCAATACAAGTGATCTTGGCACTCAATACAAATGAGCTCAACTCGGCGTTGGAAATTGGATCTTGGTCAAGCCCTAAGAATGTTGCTCGATGAAGGCCGAGCTATAAGATGAAAAAGGCAACTCCTTCATGAGTAGAAATCACATTTTCAAGAGCTTAGAAGTTGGCATTCGATCTCTGTAATGGGATGTTGGTAATGACAAGCTGATGGTGAGGAGCTCTTGGAAAGGTGATGAGACGAATCATGGAGAGCTATGCAGAACCTAAGATACGGTCCATAACAAGAAATGAGTTCATGGGTGTAAGCTCGTGAAGCTCGATGATCAAATCATTTCAGTCTCATAAAACCAAGTCTTGAGTTGGCTCACAATGTACATGAAGCTGAGGTAATTCACGATAAGAGTCAGGTTTGATAGCTGAGCCATTCAGAGGATTCAATGCAAAAGAGCTCGATTGACAAGATGTGGAGCTCGGTTGTCACTACAACATGCTTGACAATCTCAAATGCATAAGGAGTAACTCGGCTTGAAGGGTGAGTCAAGAAAGACCTCGTGAAGAATAGTTCGTTGCAGAATGGGAGCTCAATTGTGGTGAAGAACAATGGAGCTTGTGACCAACTTGGTGAGTTGGCTCGGCGAGCCAACCACCTAAGTTGGGCTATTTTTTGGCCTTTTTTCCATAATTGTCCCTCCACTGCAATCTGGTCAACAAGGGGCCCACCATAATTCAATTAAATTAATATTTTTATTTAAATATTTTTAATAATAATATTTATTATTATTATTTAAATATTATTTTAAATTAATTAAGGAGAACTAGGTCAACTGGGAATTAATGACACATGATGGAACCTTCTAAAGTGGTTCAACCAACTATAATAAATGATACATCATGTACCTTCAATTTAGGAATGTAATTATGACCTTTCCTCTTCTCTCTCACATATTCTTCTATAAATGTAAGTTGGAGGCTCATTCCAAGGGGTTCCAACAGGTCAGATAGGTTAGAAAGTTAGACATCTTAGGAAAGTGCAATTTTCAAGAGTCCTCTCTCTTCTGCAAGTTGTCCTTGTGTGTTGAGAGAACTTTCAAGCCTCCTCTTCAAGACTGTAATGGAAACTATTTCCTCTTCTGAATGTATGATGCATTGTGCATGTTATTGAAGCAATAAAAGTGTGTGTTTTGTGACTAATCTTGGTCCTTTCATCCTTCTATACTTCTTTGTGCCTTTTCTCATGCTTGCAGGTACACTGTGCAAGTTCATGTTTCTATTGTAGGTTCTTGGAGTTCTGTGCTTATCGAGTGGTGGAGTATTGCATGTAGTTGAGTTGTGGTGTCTGTTCACCCTTCTTGAGTTCATCCTTCTTCACTAGGAAACTGATATATTGCTTTGTCTGATCAAGTTTAACAAAGGGAATGCATGTCTCTTAGTCTGCAGTATCTTGTACCCTCTCTAAGTTACAGTAGGTGAAGTTGACCTGTGGTGCACACACCCTCTTCAAATTAACCCTTCCTGAGTTTGGAAACACCCTTTATTTGGTGCATCACCATCCCTAGTATAGTTTCATTTCTGTAAATCTCTTTCCCTAAAAACCCATGAAAATGTTAGCATAGGACTAGATAGCATTTTTATCAAACAAGGAGTAGTACAACACTTAATTTAGGAAGAGGAAGCTGGCCTTCTCCGGAGGTTCACCTCGAGCCCAAGTCCCACAGCTTGAGAGGTGATCCCATGTGTCCCAATCACACCGAATGTCCTATTCACATTTTGGCCATTCGGAGGGTGCAGTGACTAAGGACATGCATCTGTGCCATGAATTTAATTCAGTGGAAGACTTCAACTCTTCCATCCATGAGTATTTTGTTAGGAATATGCAAATAAAGGAAGAATACCATAGTTCGTATTATCGTCCTCTTCCCCCCTATATCTAAAAAACACAAAAATATGTTTTCCTTTATGTATGTAAATAAAGGTTAGAGATGTAATTTATCATTGTATTAACCACAATTTATTTTCAAATATAGGAAGTGGAGTGCCAACGGTCAAAAGGATGTTGAGCTGGTAAGGTGATGTGTATTTACTTTTTGCCTAAGGTATTAACTATGTTTGAAGTTTCCAATGCATTTATTAAAACCATAAAAGAAAATATAATGGAGTAATTGGAGAGATAAGGGGTAATAATGATGAATAAAGGCATATTATCACTTTTTTTAAGGAATGACATATGACACGAGTGATAAGGATGACAATATGGGAAACATGTGAAAGAATTAAAAGCTTGCCACCTCAAATAGTCCCATCTGTCCTTTCCGCCACCATTTTATGCCAACTTGATGCCATTATAAACTCACGAGTAGTTCAAATTTAAGCTACTAACATTGTATACAACTACTCTGTCTCTCTCACGAAACCATTCTCATTTTTCTAAAAATACCGCCTCACTACCTTTTTCATTTCTATTGCAAACCATTTTTTGTTATGGGGAAGAAGAAGAAGTCCAAGATAGAATATTTGGAGCCACTGCTACCAAATTTTTTCATCTCTCAAGTATTCCATGATGCAGGCTGGTTGGATTTTATTCAATAATTTGAGGGGTTTGATGAGGATTTAACTGAAGAATTTTTGTCAAATTTTGAAGCAACTTATTCTAGAGTAGGAGATAAAATAATTGAAATAGACATCCAAATTTTTAGCACAATCTTTTTTCTTCCAAATTTTAGGCTTAAGGTTTTTACTAACTCCCCCCTTAAATATTTGATAGCCCTTTTTCAAGAGGAAGGGGAAACTTTGCCTGAGATAATCATTAATCCCCAGGGAATTCAGAAGGGTATTAATAGGGAGAGCTTGTCAGGCCATTATAGGGAGGTTACTTCTTGGGTAAAATGGTATTTCATTTGTGATGGGAAACCATCAGTATTATGGGGTGATACATTGAAGACTCTAACCCATTTGAAGAAATGTAGGGAAAATCCTGAGCTTAAGGTGAATCTTCCTGAATACCTCGCAGATGATATCATAAAGGTGGGACATAATTATAAGAGTGGGGGTGGTGAATTTGTAATTAAGGAACCAAGGATTATTCAATTGATTTATGTGCACCAGGCCTCAAGGAAACACAATACGAAAGGAGAAAAGGCTACTATAGGGGAGAGTTCCAAGTAGAAGAGGGTCAAAGTGACTCCTATGCCAATCTCTATCGAGTCAGGCCACAACTCTCAGCCTAAGATTCAATCCACTCCCCAGTCTGCCCCAATGTTTATTAAATATTCTGTAGATAAAGTTAAAAAACCCTCTGATCCTTGAGATTTAAAGAAAAATACTATCCGGTCAACCCCTTCTCACAGTTCGTTGAGAAAAAGAAGGTCTGGTCCCGTAAGGAAAGATGAAGTTTCTCAACCTACATTAGCTAAAGAAGGTGCATCCCAGATTTTGGAAGAATTTGTTGGAACTGATATTTCCTCTGCCCTAGGAGAACAATCTTGAGATTTTGAATTTACATCATCTATTCCTAAAGAATAGAGCCATGTTGCTAAGGTAGTAGAAACTCCTTTGGAAGCTCTGGAAAGTATGTTTGCAACTCCAGAAATCTAGACAAAATCTACAGAAAATGTTGTACAAGAGGTTGGTCGAACGAAATCACAAAGAGATAAGGTTTTGAGGTGACACCAAGATGAAATTTCCGCTTTGAAAGAACAACTAAAAGATATGGAAATAACTCATTTATCTCTTCAAAATGAGTGTCTATAAAAGAGTGTAGAAAAAGATAAAGAAATAGTTTATGTGAGAATGAAAGTTAATACTTTAAAGAGACATAAAAATATTGGTTTGAAAGCATGTGATGATTTGTCCTCTCATTGTACCCAACTATCTCTTAGAAATAAAGAGTTGGTAGGAGAAAATAGAAAACTTAAAGAGGTTGAGTCAAGTTCTAATGAAAAGAGAAAATTGGAAACAATTGTTGAGTCTGTCTATCCTTTGGCTTGTAAACTTCTGGCTTACAGAAAATCATATTCGATTTATAGTTTATTTGTTCAAGAATAATTTTATTCATGGTAGTTGAATAGACTTTGTTGTGGAGATCCTCGTGAGGCTCTTGATGGAAAAACATTCTTATAGATTTATCAAGGTTGTACTCGACAAATTCAAAACTTATTATGTTAATTTTATCTCCATAACATGTTGGTTTCAAATGTTCCTGATTTATTTATAAAGCTATAAGTGGGAGAGTTTCAGTTGAAATCATTTCAATCATTGGTAAGGAATCATATTATGTGGGAAGAACAAACAGATCTCTTTACTCAGCAGGCCAAAACTGTCAGTTTTTACATTCAGCCTCAACACCATAATGATGTTTCTATGAAAAATATTTTAGATCTCTTTATTATCAGGCTGGAATTGGTAGAAACACATTTGAGATCTTGGCCAAATGTGTCCAAGAATTTGAAACTTACTATCAGAAAAACTTTGGGAAGGATATGATAGTCTGTGATAAGAGATGGGACACTCTCAATTTTCCATTGAAATGAAGAGAAGTTATCTCTCCTCAGAATCTCATCTAGAGTATGTGAAGGGGGGATACACTTGTGGATATTATTCAACAATTAGCATAGAAAGGGAAGGATGAGTATAGTAGTGAATGGGTTGGTATGCAGGTTAGGCCTCCTCTGGTCGTTAGCCCAATGACCACTTAGAAAAATAGTGCTCCTCAATCACATGAAATATTTAAGGCATGGGATAAGGTTGGGTTAGAAACCAAAGGATGTAAAGGCACAAGGAAGCAATATACAGATCATCTTGAATAATATGATATGGCAAAGCAGCTTGGGCAGAGATCAGATCAGCGATAGTTTACACGAGGACTTGCAAAAGGTAAAGTATAGGGGATATGATGAGTCCATAAATTGACTCATCATAACATCTATATAAATATAAATTTTACTCCTAAAAATTTTAATCTATGCATGTGAATGTTCTAAATAGTTATATCTAAAGTAAAAATTGGTGCGTTTCCCCTTATTTTGTCTAATGTGAACTAATGACCAATGGAACTTTCACTAACTGCTTTGTAGAGTGATTTGGTGACATATTCAGGTTGATGCGGCACATTTTCCGCCATTTTGAGTAGTTACATTCAAGGAGACTGAGTTCACAGCCACTACGCCATTTTGAAGGATTGAACCAAAACCAGCTATAAACAAGGGCCCCTGTTTCCAACATAATTATAGGGCACCATGGAACTTTTATGAAATTGTTATTGGTTAATTTTTTGCCTATATTCGTGGCATGTGTTATAATTAGCCGTGTCTATAAGACACTTCCTTTGAACTATTTGTTAGTCTTTTTACAATATTATGGTAGTTAATAGAAGAAGTTGTTTTAAGTTGCACTCTAGAGTATGTGATGAAATTATTTTGATCAATATAATACATGTTATTTCAAGTATACATTTGTGTTAAGATCCTCAATCCCGAAGTAGAGAAAGGGCCCATCGAATGAGGATATTGAAGGATTGGTATTTCATGCAAGATCTTTATATTTGATCAGTTTCAGTTTTAGTATCTTGGTTTTATGATTATCTGAATGTAATCTCGTATTTCTTTGTTTCAGCACATTCCCCTTTCACTTTTAGTATTTAAGTAGTGAAGACAAGAAAATCGATACTAAATAAACCCCCCCCCAAAAAAGAACCATCATAATACTACGTTGCAAATCAAACTTCTCTACATACAACCTTGAACACAACCTTGGTCTATAATGACATCAACGTTTGAATAGATTGGTCAAATGATTGGAAGTTACAATGACCCATCACCGGTTAGGGATAAAATTACACAAACTGACAAAACTGACTAGGCATGTATGTGCGGGAGGTCAATAATGATGACAAAAAACAAAGTAAAATGGCCAAAAAAATGGGGGTTAAATAGTACTTTCTTCACTAAAAAACCATATGAATAGTAGTATGAGACCGAGACTAAATAATATGCAAAGTGTGTGATTTTGTGTCTACACATAATATAATTGATCCATAACATTTTGTACTTCATATTGATCACTCAAACCATTACATAACAGTCCAAAATAAGATCCTTCATGTATCCAAGACCTATATATGCTTGTGATGTGGTCTGATGCAGTTGCATTCGGTCTCTTCTTGTTTTTCTTACAATAAACCCATAAGGAGTATATATACTAGTGAGGAATTTTCCTTCACTAGTTGAACAAAATCTATTCTTAGCGTTTGGGTTATATAACTACCATTTGACCATTACATCGAGGTGATGGCTATGCCACATGTTGTCATACTTTGGTTCTACACTATGCATGGTATATTCTAAAATCCTTGTGACTATAGTTAGCCATGTCCTTGCTTTATCTACATCGTGTGTTATCTTTAGATCGTCTATCTTTGTTCTGTTCAACTTGTTCTTACACTAACTTCATACTAGTAATTCAAATTGCATTTACTTTTACTACTTTTACCCCATATATGTATGGTGCACTAATTTATCTCTTACATTTACATTGTCTCTTATAAATATATCGTTGTGCTTTCATGTTCTTATTTTAGGCATGAATCTTGTTACCGCCTTATCTCAAATCCTTCGTACTTCCTTCTAGAACTTGTGCACTTGCTGAAATTTTTGTGTTGTTCCTCCATAAGTATCATGCATGGCCAAATTAATATAAAGAATAAGGAATGAATAATTAGTTCCCAATGTGGAACTTAAATAAAAAATAATGTAGTGTATTTGGGGCTCAACATCAACCCACATTAGTTATGTTGTTTACCCTTAGGTAACTTGTTTTTAACTTCCAAGAATAATTTTGGGACCTATTGTTGGAGTAAATTCTTGTGTATATTCCACTCATCTAAGGATTCTTCAAAGAGGGAGGCTAATTGATCAATCCATGTGGTGAGCTTAGTTAATGCTTTGGAACCTATATTTGGGTTTTGTACCTCAATTTTCATCTCTTATAAGCCCTTCTGGACCTAGAAGGCCACTTTTTCTAGTTTGGTCTCCTCTTTAGTAGATATCTGACTTAGCTCATTCAATATCTTCTTGATATTTTATTTTTTGTGTTGGCTTCTTCCCCTAAAATTTAAAATTCCTCTAAGAGTTCATTCTAGGAAGCCTTGTCAATATCATTTCCTTCTATCTACGCTTCCAGGGTAACTTGTTTATATGTATTTTTGAGCATCCACACGTTTATGATTTTGGTCTGCTTAAAAAGACCTTTGACCAACTTGTCTGCATATGCTAATTTTCCTTTGAGTTATCTTTCCAAATCCATGCATGTCTTTAATTTATTTAAATAGTTGACCCTAATGTTATCTTTGTCACTATTTCTCTATTGCATTATATTTTTATTTGTTTCCACCCTTTTTGAGCAGGAGTTTTAGTAGTTGCTCCAATTCTTATATATCCTCACCCAAGGTGATCAGGTTTTCTTTTGTAAGTTTAGATTCATTGAGGAGTATCCTCTTATCTAAATATGTTTCCTTATTATTAGCATGCGTATATTTATTTTGCATGGATCTATGTTCCCTAGTTAAGTCACCTAACTTACTCTTTGTTAGTTTTAGCTCTTTATCTAGATCGTTCACTCTTTTTCTTTGCAGGTGGTTATTCATGTTGATTTAAAAAATTTTTTGGACCATTTCACCAAATATTTTCAAAAAATTCTCACCTTCTTAGGTCTTTGAAAGGTGGTAAGTTCTGCGAGGGCTATATGTTCTCCATATTCTGTGGGAACATAGTTTAAATAAATGTAGGGAAGCTCGATTATGGGTTCCTCTATGCAAGAATCAAGGGAAAAATATAGTGCCTTCTTTACAAGATTCGTCTCTATTGAATCCTTTATGCAATCTCAGGAAAAAAATCTTTAACAACCCTCCCTTTTTATACCTTGCGTGAATAGACTTGTGAGGTTATTTTAGATCAACCTTGAATACTTCATCCTCCTTTTCATTTTATTATTCATTTAACATTTTTAGTGCATGCTTTCCTTTATATTGACAATTCTTATCTTCCTCTTGTTCATCCTCACACTCTCCTTTTGAGTCTCCACCACATCTAGTTTCTTCTTCATCATCATCTAGCTTCTTCTTCTCTTCTTCTCTTCACCAGAATTGTCTCCTTCATCTTCAATGGAAACAACGTCCAAAGAAGTTTTTGGAGCTATGGATGTCCATGTTCATTAGTATTTAGGATTATCTTCTTCCTCTTGCTCATTCTCTATGCATGAATGGATTATGGTAGGGGTAGGTTGATTTGGAGGAGGACTTTTTATTATCACACATGAACCTATTTCTTCCACTTCCTCAGGTGAACATGGTTTTTTAACCACTAGTTCATACACTTGTGTCCATATAAACTAGATCAATAAACTCTTCCATCCCAATGGTGGTTCTTTTACTACCAATATATTTCCCACAACTCACTTTCCCTAGTCTTGTGTCTTGTTTCAAAGTCTGGTGTTGACACGGAATTTTTTGATGCATTTGCCCTTTGCCTCTTTTTGGGTGAGGCCTTATGTTCTCCTTTTTCTTCAAAAGTAATTTTTACTTGCTTTGGGATTTTCACCCCTTTTGTGTTTTTCCTAGAAGGAGGAATAAATCATTCACCTAGTTTTACCTGTACATGTGGCCCTGTCGTGTTTGTCTTCTTCTTCTTCCCCTTTAAGCATAAAAAAATCGATGCACCTTGTTGTTTACTACTATCGTCTCTACTTGGCTAAGCGAGAAAATGTATGATTCGTGCCTTTCCGCATATGATTACCTTCCCTCATATTTATAGGTTTTTTAGAGGGTGTGTATGTCCACATCAAACTTTAATGAGTTAATTTTGATATTCTTTACATATTTGATATGATTCATGGATCACATAAAATATTATATTGTAAAAGCATAAGGTAATTTGGCCCAAGGAGACTTATTCCCATCACTTTGCATGAATCCCCCTAAGCAGTAGTGTTTCATCATAGCAAACTCTTCTTCTCCTTCTACCTCTTTGGGTAGCTGACATGAAATTCTCATCTTTCTCAAAAATGTCTTGCAATTGCTTTAGCCAATTGTCAAGTTTGGCCTTATAGGTATTATTGAGATTGGTGGGTGCCAAAAATTCCTCATATTATACTGTAGGAGACTTTTTCTCTAGAGGGTATACCTAATTAGGTTTTTCCTTGCCTTCAAGGAATCATATCTCATTCAAGACCAAAATAAAAAGTATTTCACCCCATTGAAATTTTACTACAAGATTACTATCCACAAACTTTGTAGTCTATGTTATAATCTCAACAATATATTGGGATAGATTATATAGGATCATATGCACCATTTTGTGGACAATGTACCAAAAATTCTTATTCACCTCCACCCACCTTTATTCGGTTGCCAGTTTGGATTTTCAAAGTTGTGTTGTGACTCTTATGCCTGGGTCTGTTATTTGTATGATGGGGAAGGTGTTCCTCACTCTTTTGTAAGTTAAGAGATACTTAACCTCATTGATCTTCTTGTCATTGCACAAATATTGCACGAAATATTCTCCAACATTGATCATTCTTGTTTATTTTCTAATTAATGAGCGGATAACTCTCATGTGCCGACCTAAAAAATACAAATAACTCTTGTGCATGCATGATATTAAGTATTGGAAGAGCTCCATTAGTTTTTTGAAGTAGGGTAGCCCATAGAGCTGAATTACCCGTACTTTCTCAAGCATTTGTTTCACATTTTTGTCATAGATGACATTCCCTTTATCATCATTTTTGTCTGTCACACCATTATATCTCTAGCTATTATTCCTTAGAATTCTATGTACGTAGTGATTATAGTCACAAATCTTGCATGAAATTACTTCAGTCTTCCTTTTCTTCCCTTCCAATACATCTTCTAGGTATTGTATTTTAAAATTTAGTTGCATGTGACTCCTATATTTCTCTACTTTGTGGTTGGGAGTCATTATTTTCTTATCCTTCTTCTTTATGTGCAAGGAAGAATTGGTTCTTACCTCTACTTCAACCTCTTTTACTTCCACCTCTTCTTCAATATATCACTCTTCTCCCCCACTTGAAATTTCTTTGATGACAGTGCCACCCGAGTATTCACCTTATATTGACCCTATGGCAGTGCTTGAACTAGTGTTTCTAGAAGTACTGGATTCCTGTCCACATCCTCTTCTCTAGCCTTCTTACTGCTCCTATTTTGGAATCTGCTTTGGTGTACTCTTCGGCAATTTATGGCCCCAAATTTACCCATTTTTCAAAAATAGCTTAACCTCCACGTTAATGGAAAACAAGGGTTAATTTTGAGGATTTTGGAAAGACCATTCTCTACCTTCACTCTAACATTTTTAGTTATTTGTGTCACCTCTAGTTAATTATTCCACTATTTTCTTACTATTCTGATGTTTTGCCACATGTGAAAATCTTCAAAACCTCTTTAATGGAGAATAGTATTGTAGTTTTTTGTGCTCTAAATTGCTTTTTCACTTCTTTTTGTTGTTTATCACTTGGATCTCTTGATTTAAAATGTAAGGATAATTTCCAAATGAGCTACTTTCCCCTTTTTATACCCTTCTAAATGGGTGATTATTGTCACATTTACTCCATTCACATGCTTCAAATTTCACATCCCCACTAACTACATTTCATGCTAAGTTGTTTTGAAAATTTTTACCACAGTTAAGTTCAACTTGATCTGATGACCCCTTTGCATGTGTGTGTTGTGAATCTTATCAACCTGCATTAATTCCCCCCATGCTTCTAGTTGTGTCAGGTGTCTTATGTTCTTGGTCTGCTTTGCATTCTTTGTGCACCTATCCTTTCTTGTGCACTTTTCCTTGCCCCGTAGTTTCCCTGTAAACACCTTACCCTTATATCCATATTTTTGTGCACCCCACTGTCCATGTGTATAAGTTCATCATTCCTTTCAAGTTTTCTTTGTGTTCAACCATTTTCATTTCATGCAAGCACCTTGTGTTTTTTTTCCATAACTTTTTAAAGAAACTCCTGTTATATTTTAGTGCATCCTTGTGTCCAAAATCGACCAATTGTGAAGCACAATTTTTCTCATTAGATTTGAAAAATTCCACATGCACTTTTATCCACACAATCTTGTACACCCCACACTGACTAAGTACTCCAACTTCGCTTTAGAAATTTTTTATTTTGATGCATGTTTATTTGTTTTATCAATGTCGCTTGCTTTTCTCCAACTTTGGGCACCTAATTTTCACTAACTTCCTCCACAACAGTTTTCTCAAACAGTCCTCTGCATGTATATCTTGAATTTGTTAGTAAGAATAAAACAAATAAAAATTCTGGAATATTTGGAGCAAAAATTAAACAAATAAAAATTCATAAAATAAATGCATGAGATATTATGTGCTTATTATAACATGTTTGAAAGTAAAACTACTCTAAGAATTGAAATAACAACTAATCTAGTGGCATATCACTTACTCAATTACAAACAAGACTTTACTAATAGTATGGTTTAAACCTACTGTTGTTAAAATGTCCTAGCAGAAATTCTCTACTTAGGTATTTTAACTTGCATGCCCCAATGGCAAAGATTTCATAAATCTCATATGGACCTAACCAATGTGTTTTCAGTTCTTTTGGGTGTCATGAAAACTTTGAGTCATATAACAATACTTTCACACCCTCATTGAGTTTTTTATATTCGATGTTCCAATTGTGACATGCATTTTGTCTTACTTTTTCTACTCCTCAGATCCAACTTGCACACATCCTTTATTGATCCAGTTGTAACAAATTTGTTAGGCACTCTGTGTGATTGAGGCCTCATCATCCAAATTAGCAATGCATGTTATTTATAGTGATGAAACCATAAATTCACTAGGAAGAACATATTTTATCTTAAATACAAGTTGAAATGGTGTTTCCTTATTTAACCATTTGTAGGTTGTTTTGTATGCCTATAACATCATTGACACCTTTTCATCCCATTTTTTGCATCCTATGTCACTAATTTTATTCAAGCTATTGTTGAGTTCTTGTTAAATTCTTCAACCGTTCCATTTTCTTATGGGTGACAGGGAGTTATTTTATGGTGCATGACCATAAACTCTTACAAAAGAAAGAAATGGGTCCCTATGTTCATCATAAGGCATCATGCTTGCTTGGATTTCCAAACCTCTGACAATGATTGCGCACCTTTGTATACTTTTTTACATCTCTAAACATATCTTGCCACCACAATCCTTTCATTAAAAAATTTCGAGCCATAACCTCTCTTGCATAATGTCCACTAATAATTCCTTCATTTTCCTCATGTCTTATATCTTTTTTCTCATGTTTTAACATGTAACATTTTCATATTTAATCACATCCCATTTTATAGAGGTCTCCATTTATTAACTAATATGATGTAATTTTTACAACAAATTATTTCTTTTGTTGAATAGTCCAATTTTTTAGTGTGATCCCATATTATTAAAACAATATTATGTCACTTAGTTCATCAATATAACTTTTTATTTGAAGAATTTTTGCATCATGCACCCCATATTCAATTATTTTTTCTTCTTCACTCATATTTCTTCATGATCGATGATTAGGGTTTGCATTATTTTTCCGCAATTTGATGACAATCGATAATTGGAACTCTTGGAATAGGATTACCCATCATCAGATCCTCTCATGTAATACTACCTTGTTGACCAAGTGTTTCAACTCCATATGATCTATGTAAATTATAAAAGGAGTTGAGCTAGTAAATATTGCTAGTTTTTTTGTACCATGTACTCCATTGACAATTTTTCGCTCTCCATAGTTGTATAATTTTGTTCTGTATGCATCAATTTTATGCTACAAAGAAAATAGGGGTATCTATGTTATCTTATCCTGGTTGTGTTGATATTGCTCAAATTTTTGTTCCTCACACATCCACATGCACATGAAAATGGGTACTCTAGTTTAGGAACTGCAATATTGGTGTATTTGTTAATATTTCATTAAACTCTTCAAATGTCTTTTCTCGGTGTTCACCCCATTAAAAATATCCATGTTTTCCCAAAAAAAATTATAGTGGTGTAACAAAATTTATGTACAGTTTGATAAAAAAATTGTACTACCTACAAAATCTAAGGAAGGTGTGAACCTCCCTTTTGTGTTTGTGGTGCCTCTAATTATACTGTTACTATGATTTTTGTCAGATCAACCAACAAACCACCTTTAAAAATTATGTTCCCCAATAATGTGTTAAAAGGTGTCATAAAAACACACTTCTTTAGATTTAATGAGATTTGTAAACAGGAACATCGCTCAAACATTAGATTAAAGTTATCACAATGGTCCTTCACAAGTTCATATATCGAATAGTAACCAAGATATACTTGAAGGAATTTAAGAATAAAATTTTCTAAAGTGGAAACAAGTATGTGCAAAAAAATTTGATGGTGCGTTCTTCAATCCAAATGACAGTACAATATAAGAAAATGACCCCCATTCTATCGTGAAACTTATTTTGGATCGATCTTCTACCAAAATCTACACTTGATTGTATCCTAAAAATCCATCAGAAAACATATATATTTCTCTTTTCATAACTGCCTCCAAAATTTCCTCTGTGAAATGTGTTAGGAATGGACCCATAATAGAAACTGAGTTTAAGTATCGGTAGTTTACAAAAATTATTATATGTCCATATTTCTTGATACTAATAACCATAGGGATTACCCACTCTAACTCTTCCATTGGTATTATGACACATGTAGCCAACATGTTGTCAATATATTATTTACTTTTGCGCTTAGATTTGGATTCATCCGATACAATCTTTCACACATTCATCTGTATTTCAAGTTTGCACAAAGATACAAAGGAAGATTCTGGTATTCTTTTATTTGCTTTATTTCTTTCATTTTTTAGTATTTATATGTATAGTGTTTGGTTCAAGTTTCCACCATTTTGTACTAAAAAGGGTAAAACACGAGGTAATAGGCAGTATTGGTGACTCTGATTCGTAAAGATTTATCTGATATGAATTCAAATTTGAGTCATTTTCTTAAACTTAGATAAAGTGAATATATGAAAGTATAAGACTTGGATTTGCTAGTATTGATATGCTTAAATTTGGACAAACTGAATGTCCAAAAGATAAGGTTTTGATTGATAGGATGGCTAGGCTTAAATTTTAAAAAAGTGAATGTCCAAAAGAAAAAGTTTTGGTTGATAAGATAGGATATGCATAAATGTGAACAAAGTAAATGTATGAAAGATAAGGTTTTGATTGATATGATAAGATATGCTTAAATTTGGACAAAGTGAATATCCAAAAGATAATACTTTGATTGATAGGATAGGATAGGCTTAAATTTGGATAAAGTGAATTTCCAAAAGATAATGTTTTGATTGATAGGATCATTTTGATTAAAATAACTTTGACTAGAATTGGAAAAATATATATTTTGATTTTGGAATTTGGAAGGAAAAGGATTTTTTTGATAAATTATTTTCAAATTGGATTGAATTTGGATAATATGAGACATGGAACAATTTTTTTTTTAAACTAACAATCTAAACAATAACAGAAATGGTTGGCCACAATTTGTTAGGTTGTTTTAGGATTTGGAAAATTCATTCACTAATACTTGTTTTAACGAGTACATGCACCAGAAAAGAATCCTAGCTACAAACTATACCCCTCAATCAAGTAAGAATGGGGTCGTCACCACGTACAACTTTTGGTTTTCCTCACAAGTAATACTACTCAATCAGGATGGGGCACTACCCATTTCATTGGCCAGTCCTCTAAATGTGCCAAATACTGTGGGATTCTTGTGGTACTCCTCACAATGAGTTTTAGGGTTATGTCCCAGTACTTCCCACAGATAAGCGAATGGGTATTAATCCTTATCAGACCTTGTAATGCAAATGTTTTTTTTATTAAAAAATTAGCAAAGTTTGATATTTCCTTTGGCCAAAGAAACCTGCATGCAAGGTATTAATAGTTTGTTGCTTGATTTAGAAAGATGAAAATCCTCTTAAGAGAAGTGGTAATGTATAAGAAATTTTTTTCATGTAAAATGTATGGCATGAAAAATTAAAACTATGAGCGTGACAACTAAGCCCACATTTGAATATTTCACTTCTCGATCACTGTGCATCCTTCCTATGACCAAATTGTCCACAATTTCACTATCACCTCGACTCAGAGGAAATTACTAACAAGTTTTTCAAGTTTTTTTAGTGTTCAAGGATGATTGATGAGTTCATTTTGGCTTGATGAGTTCAATATGACTTGATGAAAAGCTACTTCCTCCGGAGGCTTAAAAAGGGCCATTTTTTTCCATTCCGGAGCTAATTAAACACCCTTTAGGAATGTTAAGGGAAAATATAAAGCATATAAAGGTGATTTAAGAGAGAATTGATGGTGTTCAAGGAAATTTAAGAATATTTAGGAAAGAAAATCTCATTCATGAGCAATCTGTTCAAGACCGGGTTTCTAGGTGTAGGGAATGAATGCTAAAACAATGAATATTGACTTCTCTAGATGATTCTGTGAGTTCCAAAATGAGTAAGGAGGAAAAAAATTGGAATTGTAAAGTTATGAGAATCCCATACAATATGGAATCAACAAATTTGATATAAGGTTTAAGGGTTTCCTGATATATCTCAAACTTCTACAGCTACCCCTCTTAGTTGAAGAAGGAATAGGCCCTAAATTTTGAGTTACATGAATAATTTTATTTTGGGAATGATTCATTTTATTTTAAAATGTGATTTTGAGTTAAAATAATATAATATTTGACCCCAAATAATTTTCCTAAGTTCTTGTGGTGCAAAAATCAAGTTTGGTGTCAGAATTTGGACATCTGAGGCAAAACTGGCTTTCCCATAATACAAAAACTCACACTTTGGGCACTTTTGTGTCCCATATATCTCCCAAGTGAAAAGGGTGAAATAAGGGACACCAAAGTGTGAGTTCAACCTCCTCCCTAAGTCACACTTTTTCTCCTTTGGTGTCCTAGGTGGCCTAAATGTCCCCTCTGCCCCCCATAATGCAAAGGGGGACACCAAAGTACGACCTCCATCCTTAATCTAGGTTACAATTTTGTGTCCTTGGTGTCCACTCTATCCTCTATGTCTGCTAAGGGACAAGGGGCACATAAAAATGCGACCAAGGCATCCATGTAGCCCCCGGACACCATGCAACCTCACCAAACCACTTCGGTGTCATTTCCCATCCCCAGACCTCATTTCCAGCCCCCAAAAACTCCCGAGCCACACTTTTGACACCTTGGTGTCCCCTAAGTACAAAGGGTCACAAAAGTGTGACCCATGTCGTCCACGTAGTCACTAGGATCAAAATATGGTTAGAAGTTACACAAAAACACATGAAAGCTTCCCTAGATCTTCCCCTCACAAAAATTAGTGGTTTTCATGCAAAGTGATATATAAACCTCTCTGACCTCCATTAATGGATATCATGCCACCAAAAAAATGATGATAAATTTATTTTTTGTTTATGTAGAGATCCGGATGGCGAAATCATCTGAAACTTGGAGCAAATGTTCCTCGAAAAATCTACTTTCATCCGAGCCATTTTTTTGCATGATGAGGCGGCATATTTTTTTGAGATATGGAGGAATTAGTTTTCTCTCAGTATTCTTACCTCTGTGATGAAAATATCATTTTACCACTCATCCAAAGAGGGAATCATTTGAAAATTGGAGCATGGAATCTTGCAATAAAACCTAGAATTTTAATACTATTTCGTTGCAATCTAACACCTATAAGTGCACTTACTATAAAAACATGTGTTCAAGGCAAGGTATGTATGAAAAATAGTAATTTTTCAATAACAGTCAATTCTCGGCATCCGCAATGCATGAATAGGAAAAAAACATCAAGGAGTAAAAATAGTGAAAAATTGTTAAAAAATAACAGTCCTTGATAGGACCTGCTAAAAATAATAAGTCTTGGAATTTAGCTCAGAAATATGTGACAACTCCCAATTTTCTTATCTCATTGATTTTTTGGCCCAAACTGGAAATGGTTTTTTGGCCCAAACTGGAAACCCCCCTCCCCGTATTCTCTCAAAACATCATTCCAAAGGTGATTTCTGCAGGACATAGTCTGATGCAAGAGGATGGAGGATCTAACTCATTCCAATTGTGGTAGAAAGGAGTCATCTTGGTTGAATTAATTCATGAAAAGGACATCATACAAATCAAATTGTGTCATGGAATAAGTGAGAGATAGTCACTCAGAAAATGGGTGAAATCAGGAACATCTAGTGATTTATGAGGGCTCTGAAACATCAAGAGCTCCATTGAAATTCAAAGTCATTGAGGAGATGGTAATAGGGAGCATGATGAGAGAATACCTCCATGAGTGATGATGGTGGTCATATAAAGCAATGAATACATCGTGTAGTCTTTCTAAACACTTGATCCATGCTTGATAATGTCCTCACATATCGCCAGTAAAGGAGGTAGCATTCATAAGTGTTTCAGTGTAATGCAGAGGTCAAGAAAACGGAACTCGCTCTCAAACATATCTTCAAGTTTCATTCAGGAATCAATCCTCCTATTTGGTGAAGGATATGCATTCCCATGAGAAACAATTGAAGCAAAAATGTTTTCACAAACCATAAGTAGGTTTCCACTCATGTGACATCTTAGTCAGAAAAATGAATTAAAAAGAGGTCATCATGTTCAAATGTAAAATGGGAAGCTCATGTGATAAGTTAATGATCATCATATCTCGACTCTGCCATTGTGTCCAAATATCTCTGAGGAATGATTCAAAATGAGATAATCAAGCCACTGAGATACTAAAGACCATCATATGTGAATAATCAAAGAGTCATCTATTTCTTTGAGAGGCATATGAGTAAGAAGGTGAGGATTCTGGAACCCGAAAGGGTAAGAGGACGATCTTAATTTAGAGTACCTTATTTGCAAGAACAAGAAACCATCTTAGTTTCATCTGTTGCAACTCACTAAGTAGTGTTCCTAAACACTCATTCACCACCTAGTAGTGTGATCACACCCCAAAGGAAGAAGCATGTGCAATTACCTCATTTTGGTTCAATGGATGGCCATAGGGAAAGAATATCATTCAAAGAGAAATCCTCTATCTGCAAAGTGAGGATCCATTTCAGTGAGTGAAAGACAAACATAAAAGGGGTTTGAGCATCATTGAGTTGATTTTTGATCACTAGGGTAAATTGTGAAGGCCTAAAAAAGTATGGAAGTGATCCTCACTCCTACCTTATAATTAGAAGAGATCACCATGTTCCCATTTCAATGTGGATCTCATGACAGTGTTTTTGAACACTTATTTGATGCTCTGGAATGTTCCTCCATCTCATAAAAGAAGGAGATTGCGATCTTAGTGCTTCAAGTCAACAAGCTCTTTTTCAGAAAAGGCTTCATTTTCATCATATTGGTCAACCCTTCTCTCTCTCTCTCATCCTTCTCTCTCCGTATTCTAATTCTTCATGAAGAATGTAATTTTTCCCTATTTTGTCTTATTCACTTGAGTGACCCTTAATTAAACATTGTATGAGTCTTTTTTATCAATAAGAAAAATATTCACCTCCTAAGAATGTGGAAGGTAATAAGTGATGAGGAAAGGTGAAAAGTCACGTGGGGGAGATGAAAGGATAGTTTATAATTCTATTAATTGGAATGGCTTCTCCATTACAAAGGGTTGGAAATTGTTGATTGATTGTATGTTGTTGAGATTTACCACTACCACATCAAGAAATAAAAGTTACATTTCTTTTATTTTTATGCTTATGTACCTCTACTCTCTCTCTCTCTCTCTCTCTCTCTCTCTCTCTCTCTCTCTCTCTCTCTTCTTTCCAAGTTTGTAACTATGGTAATCTTGCAAAACCAAGAAAGGTGTTAGTGCCTTTGATAAATTAATCAACAAAATTTTGTGTCTATGATTTTTTATTCTTATCATTTTTATTTTTATGTTCTTATAATTGAATGTGTACCGACTCTGGTTGATATATGTGAATTATGTAATCCTACTCACAACATTAACCCTCTCTCTCCTTATTTCCCCAACTCTCCTTTACCTCTCTTCACAACAAATTCCTCCCTTGTACTTTGTACAAGCACTTTTCCATAGGTCTAGTGGAGTATTCCTATGTGATCCCCGACGTAACAGTCACCCCAAAACTTTAGGTAGTTTACATTTAATAATGGGAGCCTCCACATACACAAGAAAGAGGGGATTAGGCTCGTGACCATTGGTGAAAACCAATAATCTGCATTGTGACAAATTATTTCACCAACATAAATATTAGTAGTTCTCTTACAAAGACAATGTTAGAAGAAAACAAACGATCGTGGTCATTTCTAATTCTTGAGATCGCTCGAGAGTGCGAGAGAAGAACATACATGGATTTTGATCGAAATAGATATTAGAAATGAAGGAAAAACATAGGAAAGTAGGAAAATTGATCAAAAAAGTTATTAAGACAAGAATTAGATTAGAAATTGAAAATGAAGTGAAATGAAAAGTGTTAAGAGGGGTTCCTTGTAGAAGGCATAACTTTTCCCACGTTACGCCATTTGAGGTCTTCTTTATATCGTTGGAAATATTAGAACGAGATCTATCATGTGAAGGGACCTTTAAATTTTTCATGGTTATTTGATACCTAAATCCCTCACGAAAGGGTCAAAAAGTTGAGATAAAGTTGCAGTAACCAAAATTGGAAAGAAAAAATAAATATATAAATAAAATTTAGTTCTATTCTAATGAGTTAGGTTGCAGATCAGTGTCAGAAATGCACATAAAAAAATAGGGGAATAAAAAAATGTTTGAAAATTTTGAGAAAATCAAGTAAAAATTACCACAAAATGCTAGCGCACCTATTATGACGCTAGCTCATGCAAGAGAATGGTAGCGTGTGTACTTGAACGGTATTGAGTGTAGTTGAACAGTAGCATACGTACTTGAATGGTAGCGCATGTACTTGAAATGTAGTACATTTACTTGAATGGTATCACATGTATAACACGTGTACTTGAACGATAGTGCGTGTACTGGAATAATAGTGCAAGTAGTTAAATGGTAGCACAAATTATGTACTCCACTAGTGTAGATTGTATTATGGTAGCATAGGTATCCTGTAGCTAGACAAAAAACTAGAAACACGACCAAATTGACTATTTTTTTTGAAACTACTCACAATTTACTGCATGAAAAGCCTTGAAAATTGGTCAGTGATTCTAAAATAGCTAGAAGAACACAGAAACAAGGTCAAGTTCATAGAAAATGATGAAAAAATGAAAAACATATGGGTTTGTCCCACCAAGCGTTCTAGAATTATATACTGAGAAATACTATAAAATGAAATAAATAATGCAAATAAAAGTAAACCATAATCTTCGTTTGTATCTCCTTGCAACCTTGGATGAGATAGTTGAAGCTTGGAATGAAGCACCAAGATTTTTGAATATCTTGATCAAATTTGTTTGTGGATACTCCAAAGGTGTTCTGAATGGAAGTAGATTAACTACGAGCAAAGAAATTGAATGACTGATTTGATTGTAGATTTGTGATCAAATAGACATCGTAATGGTATGTGAGATTGAATGATAATCAACACAATGATGACGTAATTCTTAAAGCTTCCAAAAATGATAATTGGAGAAGAATGAGTGATTATTTATGGATGAGGGAAGGGAATCCCAAATCCTTGATTTATGTGATTAACTTGTGTGATATGAAGTTAACTAAAGCATGGTTGAATTGTTTAATTGAGTTTCAAACCTATTTGAGGAGTTGATTCATTTATTTGAGCTTACATGGATGAGCTATTATTGAGTTAGCCAAGTTTGCATATGCTTTTGTATATTTAGATTTAAATATTAATTGCATGTCTTTTATTTTATTCACCCAAAAGAGTGATGTGACTTTTAGCTTTTGCATTGATTTTCTTTATTTTTAGAATGTCATGCTTTAGTGGGAGATATGTTTAGTTAATTTGAATGCATAATTTTATTTAATCTAAACTTTTCCTCTTGCATATATTTAATTATTTAATCTTTAATTGATTTGTTTTCCTCTAGTTAACTTGAGATGTTAATTAGTGAAGTGATATCAATTCATTGGATAAGAGGTGAAGTGTAAATGGATAATGTATTTATTTAATTAAGTTGATATTTAATTAGCTAATGGGATAGGAGATGAATAATCAGAGTGATAGGATTAATTAATTAATCCTAGGAATAGGATAGGAGTGTAACAAGGTCCATGGTGTGAATATTTAATAATTTGAGACCTATGTGTGAATGATAGAAGTAATTGTCATCATAAAAAGTTAACAGCCTTTGCATGTATCATAAAGAACAACAGAACTCTTTTGTAACATGGATTTGTCTCCAAGTGTGGGACCTTGCAAGTGAGACAAATCTCTAGAAAAGGTTGGTTCCTTCTCTTCTAACCCACTAAAAACTAACCTACAACCCTAAACTGTAACTAAACTAAACCTAAGCTCAAATCTACAAGGAATATAGTGAGAAAAAGTGTGAGAAAAGTTAAAAATGAAGAAAGAGGTGATGCACAAAAGCTTAAAGATGCTCCAAATTCAACATGAAAGACACAAGATAGTAGCACTTGCATAGATTTAGTGAAATACAAAACATTGAAGATCATAAAAGTGAATAAAACTAATGCAAAAAGGAAGGGGTAAACATCCATAAAAAACTCATGGAATTTTAAGGAAACAACAACCACAAAAATTTTTATTAGTAAGTTTTCATCATGATTACAGAGAAGAGGTATAGTATCTCATACCAACTGTAGAGTATAAAGGTCTATAGGAAAAGAATGGTGAAACTCTAAGGTAAAGATCCCAAACAAACAGAAAAAGGACACTTTGTACATGTTAAGCCCTTACATTTATACAAGAATGAGAGAAAGAGGAAGAACATGATGTCCCTCGTGCTCAACAATTAACAAAGACTCATTAATCCACTTGTAAAGCACATGGGTGCCAAGATGAGCCATCCCTACGTGTTTCTTGACCTACAAATGAAGAAAGGAGCGTTATTGCTCAATAATTTGGTGGTTAGAGAGTGATTTGACAATTTTGCATGTCCAAAACCGTCATTTTTTTCCCAAACCCATGTTCATGTAACTGGAGTTTAGAACTGCATCAAATTCTAAAATTCTTGATCTCATAATAAAGGCGATGAGGAGACCTTTTCAACAAGATCAATTTTGCCCAATTTGGTTGACCGCATTGAAAGATATGGGAAAAAACCTCCATCGTTAATTCCGCAACTCCTATGTTCTTTCTCCTTTGCTTCATGACACTTTTTGAATATTCTAACATTTTTAACTTCCCGTGGTTTTGCTAAGGTTTTGGTGGCATTTCTTGTCTTCTACGAATTTTTAAATATTTGGTGGTTTCACCAAGCTACCCACGGCCTCTATTAATTTATCCAACCTTTGCAGAAGACTCGAGGTTTGTCACATGGATTTTCCCTATTTTCTCCAACCCCACTGAAAAATAGACCCTTCTCTCATATCCAAAAAGTCCTAAGTCTTCATTATGTAGTTTTTACCCTTTTCTTGCTAACTTCATAGAGGCCTTGACTTTTTCCACACTCACGCTACATTGAAAAATTCATTGTGTGGCTTTAGAGACCAAGGAGTGAAAATATTTGTTTCGTGGATTTGACAAGTCTGCGGGACACTGAAATATTTTCAAAGCCCATGGAAGACTACCTCAAGGTTCTATAGCTTTCCAACGTGATCCGCTCAAAACTCTGACTTAACCACTTTTCTGCAGCAAGATTCCTTCTGCATTTTTTTCATCGCGACATGAGGGGAACAAGACCCATGTCTTGGATTTTTCATTTGATTATTGAAAACCATGTTTTCCATAAGCTCTTATATTTATGCCTTGAGCCACTTCGTTTGTTCTGGGGTTTAAAGAACTCGTGGAACAATAGGTCCCTGAAGTTCATGGTATACTACAAAACATTGTTCTACAGATTTTTTCCAAAATTTTACTAAGTCCCAAAAATGAACCTCGTTAATGCCAAAATCACATGGGGGTATTTTTGGCATAACAATAATTAGGGGAGTTATGCCTGACCTATATAGTCCCTTCCCTTCATAATTTCTGACTCTATTTTTAGTTTCAAATAATTCTTTGGGTCATTTCATCTTCCTAGGGTTGGCCTTATTAGAATATACACATATAAAAGGCTATATAAGCAAGTCATAATGAATTTAAAACTCACCTAACATTCTTACAAGATCCTAATGAAAACATAATTCCAAAAGCACTCAAATGGTTCCTAAATCTTACTAAAGTAGCTGTACATCATCTAGAGCAATCCTTTCAACAATTTTAAAGCACTCAACTAGTTCAAAGAGTCTTACTTCATCCATTTCCAAGCATACAAAGATAAGAGAGCCATGTCTTAGTCAAAGAAACATCACTCCAAACATTGCTCAAGGGTTTTAATCAACAAAGGATTAGGTCACATAGCTGAGGCGCACCACATATTACTATTACCACCATGGTTACATTTTATACCACATATTTACCCACTATCTTGGTGTTAAGAGACGCCAGGGCACCCCTAGGGGGTTAGTTAGATATCAAAACTTTCACAAGCACTTAAGATAACTACATGAGGCTTGATCATGGAATGAGGGAATGTAGTGTAATACTTGGATTAGATCAGTAGTTGGAAGTCCGAACACCAAGGGTAGTTTAGCTTCAACCACACACATATTTTATCCTTTGGTTTGTTAATGCTTTTATGAAGGGTTTTGTAGGTTGTTATGGTTTATATCATGTTTTACGTTGTTATAGTCATCCTAAAGCAATATAAGCAAGAATAACATATAATGATGATCATTTCCAATCAATTGAAGCACATAGAAAACTTCATATCTAGACTATCAAAGAGTATATCTCCAGGTCAAGAGCATACAGTTTCATCATGGACCATATAGAAGTTGTACAGTCCTACCCCTACTTAGTTTCTAATTCTAGGACTTCCATTACAAAATCTATAGTACCATATCCTCTTGTTTCACTATTCTACTCATCCAAATTCTCTTTATTATGTTATGAACAAGATATATTTATCTATCCTATCATGTTTTGAGCAAGTAATTATATTTTATCAATTGTTTCAATCATTTCAATTTTGAATGCATTATTATGATTGTGTAGAACTAATGTTAGAAGTTAATTAGATCATAATAGTCTACTTGTTATCAACCCTTACATCCTTCTTATTTTTTTTACATTAACAACACCTATAAATTAATTAAGGTGAAAATAAGTGGAAATAGAGAATATAAGTAACACATGTGAATAATACTACCAAAATACTTGAGAGAGCCAAAAGTATCAGAATATTTTTATATGGGATGTTATTTGACTTTGTTCGTGAGATAACCGAGAATGAAGAGATATGTGCTCGTCTAATCATAAAAACCACAAAAATTGATCAAAATACCATCTTTGCACGCTCTCCTAACGAAATAATTTAGAAAGTGGTGACTTGATCAAACATCATTACTTTTAGAACATGGAGATACAGTTACATTAGAGTGAACCTACAATGTATAAACTTTGTATTAAAATGAGACGAATTGGTAGCTAATCTTTTTTTATAAATGAGAATAATTCTCATGCATATTTTGGGTTGAATATATAGTTATCTTTATAGAGGGTTAAAATTATATTTTGAACTGAGGCGGTTTGGCCTTTGTATTTCCTATATATTTGTGAAACTCTTATTATTATTTTATTGATGGAGTATAGAATTCATAGTAATCGGAAGTCTATTGGGATGTTCATTGAGTTATGATTTTTGTTTCTTTCCTCTTTCAACTTCAGATAGATATATATGATATGTGAATAAAAATAATTGTCTTAACAATTGGAATTAATTGTTAAATTTGATTTGATTTTTTTTAATTTAGATTAAAATCGATTTTGTTGCAAATTCATGTATGTTTTTGAATATTAATCTTGGATTTTAAACTATTTTTTTTTGTTTAATAAGACACATGTGTGTAGTTTCAATAATTCTATCCTTTCAAACCCCCCCTCTCCTAGGTGAGATAGCTCATATATTGTTTGATTTTTTCGATTTTTGAAGACCTTGCAAAATTTTATTATCTAATTCCTTTGATATTGTGAAGTCTGAAATAGAGTGTGTGCATTGATCTAAGAATTATTTTCTATCTTACCCTTCCCAACTTTTGTTATTTTTAAAACATATTAGAGTAGGTTAAAATATAGGAAATTTATGGATTTGAATCACCTTATATAATTACAATGTCACATGTCAATTATTTCACCACTTAGTAATTTATAAAACCCCATACCCAAAGATGCATGCACTAAATTAGTTCACTAGTTCTAAAATGAGTGGAGTCACTTTATAGGGATCTTTAATGTTCATAAAACCCACATCAACCATATGCATTTTGTTACTCATGAAAACTACTTCTTGTGATCATCTACATGTGTAAATATAATTTCTCGTGCTTTCAATTTCACTGAGAGGTGGGTTTATAACTAGAAAATCACTTACAAATCCACTTCTAGTGATAACCGCATACATAAACATAATTTTTCATGTTTTTACTTTTAGTGAATGATGGAATTATCATTGGCCTATCATTTAAGAATTACATAGTAGAGGATATATAGTAGATAATCGATCCTCATTTAGTTTTTTACATTAATTTATTTCAATGATAAGAAACCATCACTAAATATGCATAATAAATAAATAAATTTAGAGGATTGGGTCCTTAATGTTTTCAATGAGTGTTGGGATTCTCTCTAAATTTTATTCTTGAAGCCACCATTATATATCACTTCCACTTGATCTTGAATAATATAACATGGTCACCACTTCCACTTGGAGACCAAGCAGAGCTTTAGTCAATTTGGCATAGTTTTTTGCACCAATACAATGTGTAACCCCTTCGTTAGCGATGAACTTGAGGTCGATGATGAGCCTCCTACCTCAGTTTCCTATAACCTCTAGAAAAATGCTTCTAGATGAAACATTAAGTTTTCCTAATAATTCATCATTATATAGAATACAAATTTGAGTCTTGATTTTGACACTTTTGATGATATACAATAGTTTTATTTGGACTGACTTATAGACCTAAGTTATAGATTATATATTTATATAAATAATATAACAAATTGACAAAATTTGAACTATTACTTTTAAGCTATATGACAATTTAGATAAAATACACTATTTATGTGACACAATATCCTATTAAGAGATTTTAATTTATTTATTCATTTGAAACTATTGTACTAAACGCAAAAGTTAAAATTCTATATAATAAAAACTAACATTTAAAAAAACAAATTACACCGATTTGAATAATCAAATCTTTAATAAACTTTACTCGAACAAAAAAATGTATAAAAATAACTTCTTATAAACTAAGTAAACAACCAATAATTTTCATAGCTAAACAAATGAAAAGTTATTTATATTTTACTATCTTTAGGCTTTGATACGTGCATGTTTCCTTCCAATCTTAGTTGAATTTATATGGGTGAGTGTGTTAGGAAATAAGGGATAAAATATGCGAGTGAGTCCCTCACAGAATTGCAACAGTAGAAACTAATATGCAGAAAATATTGCAGAATAAAAATAACACAACACAAAGAGACAGTATTTAACGTGGTTCACCCAATTTGGGCTACGTCCACCAAGAATCACTTTCTCATATTTTATACAAGCCATCACTCTCTCAATACAATACCCAGATATGTTTGGAGTTATGCTCAACAAACTCTACAGAATTCACACTTGAATTCATACACATCTACAATGTTACATGCCACATCTATATGCACAAAACCACATAAGTAGACAATTGCTTAAGTAGTTTTACAAAACCATGGGTATAAAAATCATGGGCCAAAACCGTCCCATAAACCTATGGGTCAAAAATCCCGCCCGTATGAGAAAAAGCACATTTTCCGGTATATCGGGCATGTTTTGTTTCGAGGCCAAAAAAAATTTCCGAACCTTGGCGAGACAACTATGGAAAGTGTACAGTACTCTTAGTGTACAGTCTTCAACACTTTCACACATAAAAACAGGCTCCACAACCTAACAGAGTGGAGCTATCTGGATACCAAGGTTGTACATGAAAATTATATGCATATGTCCTTTGAGAGAGACATAAGTTAGAAGAGAATAATGTGGCAATAGGTGGCTATATTTTTATGAAATGTTTTTTAAATATGCAGGTAGGGTTGAACTTCATTGAGAAAGATCACCAAATGGAACATATACCAAACTTCACTCAAATACTACCTAGATCATCTTAGGATCCTAAAACTCTAATCTAACTTTTTAATGATTATTTTGATTCTCTTTCTAATGGTTTGAACTAAAAACCCAAAAAATAGATCTGGCAGAAAAAATTCTATCCACACAATGTTGACAATGGAAACACGTAGGAAACAAAGTTTTCCAGAGAAAATACAAGGCTCCAATTTTATCGAGTGTAACTTTCCAGTGCATTCTATACTAAAAGTAAGTGACAAGTATATAAGTATTTACCAAATAAAGCTATTAATCACCCATTTCACCCTCTTAAAATAGTTCATAACCCCACACCAATGTTCTCAACATGATATGGAGATCCCATTGAAAATGATTATCCAATGCACTACTAGTACACACAAGTCGTACGTCATCAATACCATTAAGTTCATATTGTCTGCACATGTCGGCTAGAACAACTCGCCCTTGTTATTGGTCACCCCAATTGGAGTTACATCCTTCAATATTGATGCATCAACCATACATGTTATCCTTCACATACCTATAAAATATATGAAACCTCTCGAGGGAAAGCAATTTCAACTTTTAATGGATTTTTGAAGCATGTGTGATACATTCTCATTTATTACCACTTTTGTAAAGATCCCCACAACATAAGATCACATTGTTTGGTGGGAGATACATTATATTTTTCAATGATCTTGGCCAACTAGCATAGGTGAAGGACATATTGATGTATGTAGGAACATCATATGGAACATGTTGCATCTTTTATGAAGTTGTCACACTATACACAATTTTTTGCTAACAATGTTCTTTCTCATGCCAACTCACTTTTGGCAACATTTGATTCAATATTAGAAATGTAAATCCAAAAGTAGATGATTGGATACCTTCTCATGTATTGAATTAATGTTTCTTAGTCTATAGAAGAAAAATGTGTATTTCATTCTTGATTCCGTTTATACACAATAGACAATTTAGTTTTGTTGTATAATAAACACGTGTTGAAGTTACTAGGTACACCAATTGCACGTAACATTATGGAGCATATCAGGAATAAAAATGGTAGAACCTGATGATGATCAATTAGATGCAAATTCATCTTGTGCAAGTGACAAAAATTAACAATCACAACCAAATTGTGGGTTGTTGTTAGGCTAGTAAATGACGCTATTGACCAAGTTTTTTTTTATAGATATAAGTTGTAAACCATCAAAATTGTCAATATTTTTGGTTGTCAACTTCAAAAATACATTTCTTGGGTATGGGAAGTAAACAATCCAAAATGTGTACTGATAATACCCATCACTCATGGAAGCTGTAAATAATTAAGAAAGAGCCTAATATTGTAGGAGCAATAATCAACATTTGCAACATTGATCAACATGGTTTCAATTTCACTAAAATCTCAAAAGTTCGGTCATCAAAGGACCTTCTCATCTCCCTTAGTTTTTATTTCCAATGCTATGGAAAAAATGAAATGCATGTCATATGTTCAAATTAGAAAGAAAAATGATCAACAATTATGTTCCATAATATCACCAATATATATATTTTTGTCCTTGTAATAAAATTTTGCATTGTTGAATTTATTGTGATTCTATTTATGTCTCGCGTCATACAACAAGTATGTGATTGTATCCATCCCCCATATATGTTTGATCACGCACACTTGCTATGTTCAAAATTTGGTCTTATTTAATCTCATGGATCACACCACATCATAATATTATTAACTTGTCTACTTTCTTACAAATTAGCTTGGTCAAATTTGTTTTCCATGCATAAATGTTCATTAATTTCCTTCACATCCCTATTGCTACCACCATTACATCTTCCAGTGCAACTTGGAGATGGATATCCAACATTATGGATGACACTTGGGAATGGGATAGATGCACTCCAATCACATTGGATGGAACTCAACAATCAATAATGTCATCCACAATGTTGAATATCTATCTTAGTGTAATTTCTAGTATATCTCTTTCAACACGTTTTCTTGCAAAAATAAATTCATTTACATGTCCTAATTACATGAGTGCTTATCTTGGTCATTATTAGTTTTGTTTCTTTCCCTTTTCCTTCATGGATTATGTATTAATAAAGAACATATATTGTCACATGTCACTTTATATGACATGACTCTTCAATATTTCTTGGGAAGGCTACACAAGGATTTAATGAAATAGGGGCATGTTTTAGAGGGTCCATGACTCTACCTCCATACATTAAGACAACTTGCATTGTCTGCACATGTAAGGTAGAACAACTCACCCTCATTATTCATCACCCTAATTGGAGTTGCAACTTCAATAAATATGCATCAACCATACATGCTAGCCTTCACATACCTATAAAGGGAGCATAATTTCTTATGGGGAAAGCACTTGCAACTTTGCATGAATCTCTAAAGCATGCATGCTACAATCTCATTTACGAGTACTTGGGAAAATTATATTTTTCACTGGCCTTGGCCAACTATTGCCAATGACGTACCAATATATGTAGGAACAACATATGGAAAAGTTATATGGTGTGAATTTGACACAATTGTCACACAATCCACATTTTTTTACTAACAGGTTCTTACTCAAGCTAAGTCACTTTCCATAACCTTATTAAATATTAGAAATGTAGAGCCAAAAGTAAAGGATTAGATACCTTCTCATAAATCGAATTAATGTCTCCTTGCCACTAAAATAAAAAAGTTCATTTCATTCTTAATTACATGTATACGCAACAAACAATTTGATTTTGGTTCATAATAACCACATGTCAAAGATAAAAGGTGTGTCAATTACAACTAACATTACATATCATACTAGAAAAAATGGCATAACCTAATGATGATCAATTAAAGGAAAATTCCTCTTGTGCAAGTAACAAAAAGTTATGCTCACAACCAAATTGTTGGTCACTGCTAGGTAGCAAATGTTACCCTCAAGCAAGTCGTTGTTATTGTTTGTATATCTAGCACAAAACCACTAGAATTATTGATATTCATGGTTGTCAACTTCAATAAATATATAAGTTAAAAATGGGATGTAAATAAATAAAATTATGTATTGATGTACCTATCAATTTTAAATTTGCAAACAAAATCCTCATAAGATGGCAAGGACTTCGACAATAAATCAAAAGGCTTAACATTGTAGGAGCAATAAATAGCATTGGCAACATTGATTGACATGGTTCGAATTTCACTGAAATACCAAGACTCCAGTCATTGAAGGACCTTTTCATCTCCCTTAGTTTTTTTCCCACTATTGTGTAAAAAAATGCAAGATGATGCATATGTTCAAATAAAAAATAAAGAGAGGCAACAACTGTAATCCATATCGATTCATATGTATGCCTTGCTCTAATAAAATTTCTTAATATTGAAATTCTTGTGCTTTCATTTTTATTTCATGTCGTACAAGTCTTTCATTGTATCATCCCCATATATGTGTGATCACCAACACTTGCTAAGCTCAAAATTTGGTATTTTTCAATCTCATTGATCACATATTCTCAGATGATACTCTATTTGTACTTTCTTACAAATTAGTTTACTCAAATTTATTTTCCATGCAACTATGTTTATTCATGTCCTCCCCATCTATCAACATTTCTATTACACTATTTGCATACACATTACACCTTTGAATGCCATTGTTAGTATATCTCTTTCAACTCAATAGTATACTACATGAAATAGGTACTACTAAACAAGGGATCACTATGTTAAGTCTTACTAACTTGAAAAGGATGACCAATATAATTTATTCTTCATTAGTTCTTCTAGCCATCTATGATTCCTATTTGAAAGCTAAGTTTTTAGGTAACATCAAATTCAATGCCAACAACATGAGCTAAAGTTTCATCAGTATGATCTTCCAAATAAATGTATTATTCACCCATTTCACTCTTAAAATGGCATATAGTCCCACATGAATTTTCTCAACATGATATGCCAACCCCATTGAAAATGATTATCCAAAACAATATCGGTGCATGCAAGTCATACATCATCAACATCATTAAGCTCACAATGTCCTTAAATATGAGGAGAGCAAGTTGCCCCTGTTATTGGTTGCCCCAATTGGAGTTATAACCTTCAATCTTGATGCATTAACCATACATGCTAGCCTTCACATACCTATAAAGGAGATGAAAACTCTTGAGGCAAGTACTTGCAGATTTTCATGAATCTTTGAAGTGTGTGTGTGATACATTCTCATTTATGAGCACTTGCGTAAAACATTCCTAAACAACATAAGACTATGTCGTTTGGTGGGAGATCAATTTTATTTGTTGATGACCTCCACCAACTAGTGTTAGTGAAGGACACACCTTGATGTATGTATGAACATCATACGCGGGTGACAGATTATATTTGTTAGTGACCTTGGCCATCTACCATCAACGAAGTATATACCGATACATGCAGGAACATCATATGGAACAACTCTATGGTGTAACTTTGACGCAATTGTCACATTATACAATATTTTTTGCTAACAAGGTTCTTTCCCATGCCAACTCACTTTCCATAATGTTTAAGTCAATAAAAAAATGTAGAGCCAAAAGTAGAGGATTGGAAACCTTCTCATGTATTGAATTGATGGTTCCTTATCACTAGAAAAAAGCAATTCATTTCATTCTTAATTGCATGTACAAGCAACAAACAATTTGGCTTTGGCGCATAATAAACACACCTCGAAGTTCTGGGTGTGCCAATTGTGACTAGGATTGCAGAGCATCCCAGAAAAATGACAGAACTTGATGATCAATTTAAGGCAAAATCCTCTTATGAAAGTAACAAAAAGTTATGCTCACAACCAAATTGTGAGTTGTGGTTAGGCTCGTAAATGGCACTCTTGTACAAGTCGTTTCTTCTGCTTATAGATATAGCATAAACCCACTATAATTAATGATGTTTGTGGTTGTCAACTTCAGAAGATACATAAATTATACATGAGATGTATAAAACCTAATATGTGTAACAATAGTACCCATCACTCATACAAGTTGCAAACAAATTCCCCTTGATATGGTATGGACTATGACGATAAATCACAAGGCCTAACATTATAGGAGCAGTAATCAATATTAACAACATTAATTGACATGGTTTAATTTTCACTGAAATATCAAGAATCCAATCATTGAAGAGCCTTCTCATTTCCCTCAATTTTTCTTTCTATCATTGTGTAAAAAATGTCAAATAATATATATATATATATTTAAATCGTAAAGAAAGAGGAACAACAACCACATTTTATAGCATTACCCATATAAGCCTTCTTATTCCTCCATTTGTTTCGTATCAACTTTGTATATGTCTTCCATACATGTGATCGTCTACACATGTAAAGTCTAAAAGTTCAACTTCCCAATCTCATTAATCACATAGAATACTCATTTAACACTTTCATACAAATTAATTTACTCAACTTTATTTTCCACACATCGATGATCCTTCATTTCCTCCTCATCCCTATCAATGTGCACGTTACACCACAACAAACAATTACCAATATATCTCTTTCAACAAAAGGAAATTCCACTAAACCTAATTGATTGTGCATCTCAATTTTTTTTTATTTTTTAATTTTTATTTTCGTAACTACCTAGCCTTCTTTTCGTGGATTGTATAGGTATCATTAAAGAACGCGCTGCTTTTTTAATGTGTCACTTTATATGACATGATCATCTTTTATATTTCATGAGAATCCGGTCAAATCGAGGCATATCCTACAAGGTCCAATGACTTTACCATTATCCATTTATCAAGCTTATAAAAGCTAAGCATATCCCTTGGCATTGTTGTAAAGGAAAAGATTTAAATAGAATATGCCATTAAAATTTTATATTTCTCCATTCAATAGTATTTGATAAAATAATGTTCCTTCCACACCACGTGTAAAGTAAAATTTTATACTAACATGGGGAGGAATACTTAGAATTTAGTGAGATAGATTCGCAATACAAAATGATACCAAAAAAAAATTCAAGAAGAGAATAGTGAATTAAAACATTTATTTTACTTATGCCTCTCATACTTAGCTCTCTTTGCTCATTCAAATTTGATATTTTATTGATCAATATTGTTATTATTTTCCCATGTTTTTATTTCTCTTCAATTATTAATTGACATGCATATGTAATTAATATTGAAGGATTTGTGTAAGAATCGTAGTTGTCTATGGGGTTCGAAGAATCATATCATAATGCTGATACTTTTGATGACAAATACTGATTATTAATTTTGAGATAATGATTAAAATTAATATAATTGTAGAACTTGTGACTTGGTATAAGGCATTATATAAATTATGAGTAGTTTTTTGTAATTTTTTTATATATGTATATTATGTGATTAATTCATGGGAAAAAGTCTTCATATCTTGGACATTTCAGCTACTTACCCAAAAAGCTAACCTATTATTATTCCATAGATTACTATTACCACAAATAATAAGAATATTTATATAATATAGGAAAACCAAAAGCCAAATTTTTGCTCCACGATATTTCAATAAAAATCAAGTGTCACGAGTATTATCTTTACATCAAAAACACAATTCCAACACCACCCATCTATCCATAACCCAAGAACAATTAATAGGAAAAGCGACTACTATGGCTCTTCGTAGTGTTCAATTGCATTAATTTAGTAACATGTGAACTGCAAACTGCCCTAGCAAAGTGTTTCAAGAAGTTGAAATCTTGCTCCCCTACATGAAGTTATTAAGATTAAGGGCATGGTCCCATGGAGGGGCTTAGGCTCCTATTTTCTTGCAGTTGAAGGTCTCATGCTTATTTTTCAAGCCAGCTATGGGAAATAATAGAATTTGGACCTAAAAATAGAAGCTCCACTTTTTTAGCCCCCTAAGCTTAAGAGGTGGTTGGAGAGGGGGGCTAACCATTTCCCCCTATAGTTTAGGGCTGATAGAATCTAATATGCATTCCCACCATTATCTTTGAGTGATTTTAGAGGGAAATGTGATTTTATTTACCTACAAATAACCATAAAAATCCAATGGGATCCTATAATATGGTATTGTTGAAAAAACTAATAAAAAATTCATGGGACATTAAAACTGCTAAAATACTCTTAAATTTTCTTAACAGCACCTGCTGAGATATTTATGTAGCCCCCCCTCCATGGGAGCATTCCCTAACCCTCACAAGGAAAGCCCCCTCCCTTCAAACTTTTCACACAATTGTTCTTTTCGATAAAAAAGCACCACCCATGCTAGCACAATCAATCATATCATTAAAGACAGTAAATATGCTTTAAGCATGGAGAAAAATGGAAGAAGATTCTCACCAAAAAAATTCTCAACTTTGCAAGATTGGCTAGTAGGGTCAAGGGTGAGATTTGGAGCTAAATTAGTAGAGTTTTCTTCCAATTCCTCTAGGGGTGAGATTTGGAGCCTAATTAGTGATCTTCCAATTCTTCTTGCGGGTGGGATTTGGATTCAAATTAACAGAAATGTGTTAAAGCTTAAGAGGAGAAGAACCCATATCCACCACACATTCGGTTAGAAAGAGTAGAACCAGATTGTTAAAAAAGAAATGCACGAGTATAACATTGTCTAGGGATTAGATGATGGAGAAAATAATATGCAAAAATGTGCAAGGTATAAATAATGAGGGAGGCTAATAACAATTATGGAGTGATTTGGCCACCTTTAGTAATGCAACCATGGTAGGCCATCACCATCTTTACTCATCTGTCTCGGGAGTATCACATCTTGTAACTTCGCTGGAGGCATCTCCTATTGACTCGATCATTGGAAAGAGTCGAACCTTTCCAGCAAGATTTCCATGTAACTTTACCGGTACCAGAATTAGTGGTTTTTTTTTTAATTTACCTTGTTCTTTCATATAAATATTTTATTCTGGTTGTTTATGTTTTAGCTTCTTCTCGTTTTTCATCTGTCTCTTAAAAAAATTCAACAAAACAAATTCGTTACTCAATGTCTTCACAGGGACTCTAAAATCTACATGGTTTCCACCATTAAAACTACTGATAACCCCTGGTGGGTTTCCAACATGGTCTGTAATAACAGAGGTCTCAATGTTGTCCCCAATATTGAAAGACCCATCATTAAACATTGAAAGCAAGCATTTTCTTCGCCCAACCTAATTATTCTTATGTACTTGAAATAATCCCCTTTGAGTGTTACTGTTGTAGTCATACCCAGACTTTTTATCACAGATATTTCTTTCGGCAATGCAGCATTTTGGATTTAAACTCTGATTTTTCATGAGCAGTGCACTGATTTTTCCAGAGCTATTACTACTAACTCTGTTGGACATGCTAAACCGAAACAACATTAGAGATTTAGGTTTCTGCAATTTGGGGTGTGTGCTCACAGTTTCTGCAGATGAATATTCCCTGAAAAAATCAGGGATTTCCCCTATTTTATAATCAAATGAAATCTCATCAAAATCGGCATCTTCCTCGGTTGTTTGACAAGGGCAGTTGAATTTCTTAGATATATCGAAATCTAAAGCTAACCCTTTTTGATGCTAATATGTGTAATATTCATATTTCTTCGTTGTCACTTTTTTATGATAAATAAAAAATTTGTTACAGGTTTTAGTTTACTCCTCTGGCGTTATCATGGCACCTCTTAAATGTGCCATTGCTAGTCTAGGTCCTTGTAGGAGAATGGGGACGACATCAGTATTATGGAAATTATTCCAAATTTGATTAGAATGATAGTAGATAGGACCATACGTAAAAGGTCGCTGCTATTTATCACTTCATAGGGATTGAACCCCATCTCTAACAATGTTAGTTGCGCTCTCATTTATTTAGCATCCAGTGCTTCCTCCTTCATAAGAACCTCTAAGAGGGCATACAGTGCAGGTTCTATAGCTCTATAATCACCTCTAGTCATCTCTCAGGTTCCATAGATGCATAGTTGTGATTCACCACCTTATTATGCTATAGTGGAATTTTAGCATAGATATTTTAAATAGATCCATCTGAATAACGTCACTAGATATCATTCTTGAGGCACCTATCATGATAGTGCCACATACCACATTGATATTTCAATGCCCATCTTGAATTTTCCACCTACCACATTAATTAATAGTTCCATTACCTTCTCTGCTGACTGGTCTCCGGTGATTAACAATTTTCCAGTGAGCAGTGATTAATCATTTCCCGATGACTGGTCCCTGGTGATATATAATTTCACCGCATGCCCGAGATATCATGATTTGATCATATTCTCCAAGCAAGAAGAAAAACTTCCATATAAGTCAAATAGACGTTCAAATCTAAGATTGAAATTGCTCTGTAATAGTCATATGGATGTCAAATTCAATGTTGAAACTTGAAACTTGAAATTGCAATATGACAGTCGAAAATTTAAGGTCGGACATTAATTGTTAACGACTTAACATATTGCAGACATTACAGTTCACCACAACCCCAGCCTGCCATTGTAGGTTACACCTATCGGCATAATGAGAAACGTTAAGGCCAGTAGTTGGTTGTGTATCTCTGAGTTACCTGACAAGGTTTTTTGGTCCCCAATGCTCACAGTGAGCAGCATTAGCTGGCTTAAGACAGCCAGAATCTTCTGGACTCTCTCAAATCTAAATTAAGTCATAGTTGCAATTTGTCGTCCTATTATGCTCTCATCGAATATGAAAAACTCAAGTCCAGTAAATTCATTGCATATCTCTGATTTCCTTGACAGGTGTTCTGGTCCCTGGCACTTGTGGATAGCAGTGTAATCCACCTTACGATACTTGGCAAGAATCTGCTAGGTTGTCTCAAATCCAAATTGAATCATAGTTGTGCTCCTTAGGCCAGCCAGTCAAAGGCTTTTGTAGCCTTAAATAGGGCCATTCTGATACCAAACTCTTGCAGCCCGATCCTTGTATTGTATAATTTACTCTGACATATGAGGCCTAAGTTGTTTTTGACAATTGCATGCACAGTACATTTAGAAAAATGCATCAATAGAACACAATTTCTTCAGTTACAAACAATTAGTGCCGCTTCCTAAGTTCCACATATCTAAAATAGCATTCTCATCATGATAAGAAAAATCCTTATTGCCAACAAAGGCCTATCAAATTGCCAAAAAGCCTTTGGTTCACTAGTTGAGTTGATGGAATTTCAGGCCAAACCACAAGTTCCATTTTTTGTTGGTGTCATGCTACTTCTAAATAGGAGGATGAATTGTGGCGAAGCCTCTTTAGGACATGTTAATTTGTATTCCAAGCAAGAGAATAACAATGAGGAAAAATACGTGTAGACTTGCATTCACTACAAACTTTGTAAATTTGATGGCCTTAGAAGTACCCAATGAGCTTCAAGGATATCACAATTTGCTATTCCAATTTAAACTATATCCACAGAGGGTAGTTCGTTCAAATTACATGTATGTTGTTTGTCGAAATAGCCTAATTCTTGCAAGTGATCTTATAAAACTTTGCAGTTAACTAGCAAACTGAAACATGTCTATATGTATATATATGTATGTATGTGTGCATGTGTATATAATTATATATCACAGTTCCTTATTTGAGTAGGTAATTATCCTCTTTAGTATTTACCCATTTTGCTTCTCGTACAGCTGCCTCCTCAACATTTCAATGTTCATGCAAGAAAAAATAAATCTTAAAGATCAACAGCCATATCAAATTTCTCAAATTACTCTATTGCATTGACATACATAAAACAGCCCATACTGCAGGTCAAAAGTAAATCATTGATATAACACACAAACAACCCATACACTGCAGGTCAAAAGTAAACCATTGATATAACACACAAACAGTCCATACTGCAGGTCACAAGTAAACCATTGATATAACACACAAACAGTACACACTGCAGGTCAAAAGAAACTCATTGATACAACTCATAAACAGCCAATCACGCAGGTCAAAAGTAACTCGTTGATATAACAAATAACAGCCAATCATTCTGGTCAAAAGTAACTCAGTTGATATAATACATAAACAGCACATAATGCCAGCCAAAAGAAACTCATTAACACTATACATTAAAAACCCATAATGCAGGTCAAAACTAACTCGTTCTCCCACAATTTCTCATAGCACTTGGTAGTAATTGAGGCTGTCTCCAAGTTCAACTTCCCCAACATCCTACTCGCAGCATGTACAAATGACAGGCTGGGAAAACCACCTCCAAGTACAGTCCATACAGAGACAATGCAAGGATAATCCAAATGTCTTCAAATTAAGACTCATCACTCAAGACAGGCTGAAATATTCTAAATTTTCATTTCTAAGAAGAAAGCAACTTTAGGATGAACATAACCAAAGCTTCAAGGAAAGTAAAATATGGAAGAGTAAATCATCGCAAAACTAAATCAGGGAAGAAATAATAGCAGTCCAACAAAGAACATTTTGATTGTGGCATATTGTATAATTTGTGGAAACTAATTTTGGGCTTCCACAGTCCATTAATAGACATGGCTTCTGGAAATGGCTTGTGATTGGAATTTAAACCATTGTCATCTCGGACCAACATTTAGATTGTGGCATATTGTATAATTTGTAGAAACTAATTTTGGGTTTCCATGGTCCATTAAAAGAAATGACTTCTGGAAAAGGCTTGTGATTGGAATTTAAACCATTGTCATAATCGGAACACACTACATGATCCATTATCAGGACCATTAATTAATATAATGCAAGTTTCAAACCTCTTGACAACTCTTACTAAACATTTTTAATGCCTAATTAATTGCCATTACCATATGCCCGAACTACAAACTACACATTACACAAACAAAACATCCACTTCCCAACATTGCTACGACAACTAATCACTTTCCATCAGAGAAAAATAAAATAAAATGGACCTTCCACAATATATCAACCTAATGGTTAATGGTTCGGCACAATGACCCATAAATTGAAAATTATGTATATTCCATGCAAAACTCATAGCAATGTCTTTAGGACTTGAGGGTTTTATGTAAATTATAGCCCATTTTGTCAATGACAATATTTTAGGATCTATAGATCATTCAACATGATAGGAATACTTGTGCAAAGCTCAAGCATGGTTTGTTGCATAGAAAGGTGCATTTGATAAATGATTACACAACCCAAGTAGTCTTAACAACATGAAAGAACAAACCACATGAGACACACAGCTGCTCTAGCTTTTTGAGCCAAATGTTTCATCGGTTCGTCTCCAAATGGTGAGAAGGAGTAAACATTAGAAAGATTCTAGCTCAACCAAGAGAAAATCATGGGAAGTGATAGCCTTCAAGTAAAGTCATCCTCCTACAAGGAGGTCAAGAGAAATTCAACAGTTTGAAATATTTTAAAAGAGGGGGACTTAACTGTTATATTGAGAAAATTAAGGGCCATGACCCTCGACTCTCCATTGACTTCACAAACTCTTGGAATAACAGAGTTGTGATTATGAGAGGTGTCTCTGTGGAGGTCTTTTGAGGAGAGCACAGCTAAGGTGACTACTATGACAATTGATGGTTTGACAATCTTTAAAGACAGGAGACGGAAGAAGAAGAAATTAACCTATTTTTTGAGAAAAAGAAAGAATTCATGAGTTGGATGATGGCATCTTGAGAACCTCCTTATCTAGTCCTTGGGAGGAAGTTAGGAGACGGAAGAAGAGAAGCAATTAACCTATTTTTTGAGAAAAAAGCAAGAATTCATGAGTTGGACAATGGCATCCTTGAGAACCTCTCTACTTAGTTCCTTGGGAGGAAGTTAGTTTTTAGGTGATGAAATATGTTATGTTGGAAGGTAGGATCCATAAGGCTCGATTCCTACCACTTCTCCCTTTTGAATCATTTTCGACATAAAAGAATCATTAGCATTCCTTTTTTCTGTTTATGTTCGTGGAATCTTCTGTTCAGTTGTTCCAAAACAATAGGGTTGACTGTCCCCTCCATCAAGCCCCAATTATCCTCCTCTTCCAGGAGGGCAAACCTGTTCAGACGAATGAATTGAAGCCTAACCACCCCTCTTCTGATTTGCTAAACAAAGATAAATCTAGCCCGTCTGGCTCCCCTCCTAAAGAGAGAGGCTAAATCCAAACACAACTTGATTACTATTCCATACCTTGTTGGTACCTCCTCCTAACCCTTGAGGATTCATGAGGTTCATGTGCCCCTTAACATCACAGACTCGGAGCTGGAAAGGAACGAGGAAGCCAATGCAGACCCTACGGCCCTTTCAGATAACACCTTGGATCCCTTACACTCTTTCAACTCAGGTGGGGAGGAGGCAGAGTTCAGGTCTCCTAAAGAGGGCAAGCTCAACCGGCCTAAGGAGAAAAAGGTTGGCCTAGAAGAGGACCGTGTGGCTAGAATTGATAATCTAAAGAAGGTTGCAAACATGCAACTAAGTATTCTGAAAAGGCCTCTACAACGAGAACAATAAACTTAAACAAGTAGTTAGAGATCTTCATGTTCTGGGCACTAAGGGGAAGATGGAGGCACCTGGTCAGGATAAGGATAGTCAGGACCTATTTCAGGAAGTGAGTCAAATCAGAGAGGAGATTTCCAATTTTAACTGCAAATTGGAAAAGATTGAGGAAGTGAGATACATTAAAGAGAATTTGAACTTCATGGTGACCTTTAGCAAGGAAACTATCAAGAATTGTGCCTCAAGTACCAAGATCCTGCAAGAAGAGGTGAGAAAGAGGAAGGAATTATCCTCTCGGGATGGGCCAAGAAAAACAACCAAAGGACAGAGAAAAAAGAAGGTTAATAAGGAGGATCCAGAGGAAAGTCCTATGGGGAAACATCTAGAAGATTTCAGTAATGAGTGGGAAGCAGTTGCTGGTTTGAATAATCTTGCTACCCGTCAGTAGTTCTAACTAACTGCTTCTGTCTTCCCTGCATTCTTTTCCTTGATGGATAGCTGATTGTTGGCTGACATTTTGTTGTTTGTTTGCTGTTTTTTGTGGGTATTAACTTAGTGCCTTACCCAGTTTATGTTTTATTTCCTGTTTTGTGCTCTTATGATTCTATCTTTCATTGCTTTGTTCGGGGGAGTGGCCCCTTTCAAAGCCCACTTTTTACCATCTACCAAAAAAAAATAAGATTTAGTCCTACGCATTGTATGGTAGTCAAGCAGCAATCTTGAAACAGTAAACCCTGTTTAAAACAAACAACATTTGAAAGCACAATGAATCAGTAGCATACCTTTGAAGAGTATCCTGAATATTTTCAGGACAGAAATAAATTCAATTCCAATTGTAGGACACACTATGCACACATTAGCCAATGAATGCCGCGTCTTCTGGCATAAAAAACTGAACAAGGTTTCAAACACCAATCATAATTTTATTTATCAAAACTTTTAGTTGGCAATATAATCAATACAAAAATCTAATTGCACAGCACCTTTTCTTGGCAAAATGACAAAATCTACATCAAAGTGTATTTCTCAACATCTTCAAAAATACTTGCAAGCTTAGATAGCAAAACAGTATGATCCTTAAAAAACAGTATTTTACTTAAAAAAGATTTTGAACAATAGATCTTCCTCCACAAGTCAGATGTCAGAAATGCATGTAAACAGTCAGAGATAACCTGCAAATGAAGAACAAAATCAAGACTCATAAAGATGATCCCAAAGTGCTTAGCGGGTTGATATTTTCAATTAAATTTTCATTCTTCTCACTGTTCAAATAATCTGAAACTTAGAAAAGAAATAACACCAACAGAAGTCCATTGTAACAAAGCAAAGAGTATAACAATAATATAAAAAATGGCAATTCAAGATTCTATAAAGAGTGCCTTCATATTAGATGAACCCAATGTGCTAAGTGGGTTTGGTATTTTTAATTAAATTTTCATTCTTCTTATTTTTTAAATCATCGGAAATTTCAAATAGCAAAGGCACCAATGAAATGCCATTGGGGCAGAGAGGACAAACAAGCAACTAAAAAAAATATTTATGAGCTACTTTGCAGGTGCAACTTTCTATTACATTCCAGTTCATTTCCAACATTGAGGACAAAATTACACAGCAAATTTAAACCGAGGGAATAAGAAAGGTTCCATCAACTCTTTTTCAACAAACAAAAAAAATATTAAAAGCCCACAGGTCAAACTTATAATCAAGTATAAAAAGAAGTATGTAGTAGAATAAAACATAAGACAAGAATTTGGATTGCCTTGGACCTCTCAGAATTTGAGACAACCTCAGCATTTGAATTTGTCTTGGACAGCCTCCAAGGAAAACAGCTCCATCAAAATTAGCTTGATATATTTCACAGATTTGCTTGACTGAGTTATCATAAGTAAATCACCGATCAAAATGCCCTTTAATTTGGCACAAACCACGGAACATGACAAAATTAACAAATATAATATTCAAGTGTGTTTGACGGAAATAAAGCAAAAAGAATGTTCACATCTGGGACAGTACAAATTTTTATATAGAATCATGTCTACAATAAAAAGCTACATATAAAAAACATCATAAAAATAATCACTAACCCTTGAGAGAGAAGTTCAAATGAAAATGGAATGCATGAGAAAAGTTCATATGAAGATGGAAGGCAAGTTCTGCCCAGTTAGGATAGTTGTAACTTGTAAGTGGTACTAAACTTAATACTGAAGATATGAAACGCTAGAGCTTTGCTATTTCTGCTTTGAATAGCATATTTTGAGTTATTTAATGGATAAAGGTCCACCTACTAAACTTTGATTTCAACAAGTTCTATAACTTGAGCATTTTAAATCATTCCAGCACTGGAAATGTTAAAACCTTCATCATCCCGTATGGGATTCACAAAAATCAAGTTCCTGTTGATTGTAAAGATGATATATTACCCCATCTTATCTGATGATACCAAAAGAAAGGAAAATAAAACATTGCTCAGAATATCATGCAGCAGCCACTCGGCTGAATGCTTTATAAGGAAGACATGCATTATTGTCGCTTAGCACCATTAACCAAATTAATATCCTACAATGTTGAACCCCTCCATAAGTGTTGCAATGGCATTTCAGCCCTGCCTCTAGGAATAAAATTTAATTCTTGTAATATAACAAAATGACTAATAACAAACAAAATGGTCTGTTTTCCAAACTCGACATTGAGGGAATTGATTGACGAACAAGGCATGAGGGCAAAGCCATGGATTTTGTTGGCTAAGTATCAACCTCATTTTGCACTGCATTTATCAAAATGGTCTGTTTTCCAAACTCGGCATCAAAAGAATTGATTGCCAAAAGGCATAGGGCAAAGCCACGGATTTTATTGACCAAGTATTGACTTCACTTTGCCCTGAATTTGTGCACAATTCATTGTAGTTGTGATTGTGCCCAAAGGATAAATGAAGCACAAAAATGCCAATGCAAAGGTTTTATTGTCTGTGACTCAATTATTTCAAGTGAGCCAGAAAGTTTTCTATTTTTCAAAAGTAAAAACCATCAATAAGCTTTAGGCTTTATAAAGAATGCATACATAATTGTCTCCTCGCATCATTAAACAAATTAACAGCCTCCATGATAAACGCCTCCATAAATGTCAGAATGGAATTTCTAGTGTCATCAGTAATACTGTTCAACTCTTGAATGGACAAAATTAGTAATTTCAAACAAAAGTTCTGTTTACTAAACTCACCATTGACAGAATTGAGTAAAGAACAAGACATAGGACGAAGCAGTGGGTTTTGTTGAGTGAGCATTGACTTCTCCTGCATGATTCACTATACCCATGATTATGACTAAGCTTTAGATAAAAAACAGTTTCATATTCTCTCAAAGTCAATAATAATAAACGAATCACACAAATCACAAATACAAATATTTTTTATATACTGTTACTTACATTTATTTTTCAAGTGAGCCAAAAGCTTGTGCCTTCTTCAAAGAAAACTGTTTGCCATTGCATAGGTAAAAACAAAAGTGTATAAACTGTAAAGCAACAGAAATTACAGCAGCTCACTTCACTAACATGAAGAGCAAGCATACTTGATTGAGCTCCTTTACAGTAATAGCTAGAGCTTCAGATCCATCCATTCACCTACTAAAAAGTGATGAAATGAGGCACAAGCAACAGCACATGATCAAAACCCTGCAGCCCAAAAACCAAAAAAGAAGCCATCTAACAAAAACAACTGAGGAAGCGGCCTGCATATTTATTACTGTCCAAATCACCAGGAGAATCCCCTTAAACAATATCAACGTGCAGGAGTTTTACATAACCCTATTAATCACAGAGTTTCTACCTCCCCCATCAAAAAAGAATACCCAACAGGTGTTTCAAAACCTGAAACTTTATGTCGGGTTTGATGATACTTTGATCCCAACCAACCTGACATTTTAAGCTGGGTTTAATCCCAACCACTATATCTAAGACTCTATGAGTGTGTGTGTTTGCTTGTTGTATATATCATTGTACATATAAAGATAGCCTGTCAAAAATACCTAATACTAAACCAATTTTCCCCTAATTACACTGACATAATTAGCTCTTCCCCGACGAGACCTTTCTTTTTTCCGGGGTAATTTTCTTTTCTCACTGAAACCCGCGCCAGGGTAATTCACTAGAAATACATATAATCACATGTCAATCCAAAGAGAGATGAAGTTAAGCAACCCCAAAAAAATATCCAATAGGGACACCAAATTCTGTGCCTCAAAAAATAGAAGTAAAGGCATAGGCTTTGACAGGCCTCTCAATAGGACCAGCAGGGGACGGTCCTTTGAACCCCAGTGTAACTTCATCGTTTACACAGAAATGAAATGGAACAGGTTTCTCCCTTGTCAGCCAACACTTCTCACAAACCCTAGAATTATAATCAAAATTAAAGCCAGCCCCTGTCATCTGACCCTGATAAATATCCTGAAGAACATCTGGCAAAATATATTGACCCTGCGTCTGAGGAAGGTTCATACCTCCTCCTCCAAAGGAGGCTCTTTGCAATGAATTAAGCCCGCTGAAAACCCCTGGCGGAACAACTGAAGAAAACCCACTCTTATTGTATAACCCCATCGAGTTTTGAAGCATGCGGTCCTGTACATAAAGATTCCCCTGAGAATAGTATCCTGGGGTAATACCCCTAGCAGTATTGAAATTGTAGTACCTCCCCATCAAGCTGTTTTCGTCTTGTTGCAATGGGTTTGATGGGAGTTTTGTAGACTGGAATCTCCACTCTTCAAAAGTGTCATTGACGGGAAGTTTTGAATACCGACGCTGCCAATCGTCAAAATTATCGTTTGATGGATTGACTGGAAGTTTTGAAGACCGGCTCTGCCATTCTTCAAAACTGTCATTTGATGGATGTTTTGAAGACAGGCTAGGCCAGTCTTCAAAACTACCACTGTTGCCGCCTGGAATGTTTAACCCCATTGCCGCCTGAAACCTGGAGCTAGATGAAGGATCTCGCCGTAGAATTGTTTTCTCAGGCTTTCCTCTACCCCTTTTAGCCTTCTCCTCCAATCCAGGCCATTCATCTGTTGGAGAAACATCCCCCCTGGACGACCCAGATTCATCATAATCCTCTTGCATAAACTCTGCATCAGCATTACGCTTCCATCCTCCTCCTCCTCCTCCTCCTTTGCCTCCTTTTCTGTCCCTCTTCGATTTCTTCACAGACACCAAAAAATGGCAATCCTTCTCTCGATTGGGATTGTGCTGGTTCAAAATTATGTTAAAATTAGTATTCTCATTCACAGGCAATCTTTGGCGCTTTGTCCGTCTACAAACAAAAACAGTAGATTGCTGGTTGGGAGGAATCCCAGTCAATTGAGCCACCATGGCCTGAAACCGCCTATACGCTAACAGAGAATGGACTCCGACATGGCCCTTGTTATATTTCTGATCTCCGTCGAAATAAACAAGTGGGTATGCAGTTGCGAAGCTCTCCATCCTTATTTCAGACTGCCCAAAAGAAAAAGAAAACAGCTTGGTTGAGGATGATAAAAATTAACTAAAACTTTCACAGCTACAACCCTCGAAAATAAGGTAACAAAAGTTCGAAAAATCAACACACCTGTGCATGCAAGAGTTACCTTACTATTGCTGATTACAAGCTGTGTATGAAATTTATAAAGAACTAAGTCGGCGGAAAGGGAAACGAAATAAAAAAGAATTGTAACGCATTTGTATTCAGAAACAGATACCATTAACAAAAAACCAGAATTTGAACGACACCATTGACAAAAATCATTACATTTCAATCGGGTAAAAACTAAGGCCAATATATAATCATTATCCCCATCCGAAGAAATAGAAACGCATTTCCATTGTTTCGATAACCTAAACTATCATTGCTTGCATGCAAAGCCAAACCCAATTCACACAAACACAAATAAAACATGCAATTCTGACACCCACAAGCAGTTTCTTGAAGAGAGATTTTTTTTTTTTTTAAATATCTTCCCAATCATACACCATAACAATATTTACTAAAAAAAGCAGAATCCAGTGGCTTACCATTGCGGAGAAGAGGATTCGATCCTGTGCCCCGCAGAGAATGGAAACAAGGTCTAGACCTCGAGGAGAAAGAATAGTTGATCTAGACCGAAAAAAAGAATTACGAAGGTGCTACTTATTTAGATTGCGCTGTCAAACCGCCGCTCTTAAAATTTAATTTGGCAGATGACTATTTTGGACGACCATCGTCCGGTCCTTAGAATTGTATATGTTTATTTTTTTAACTATGGCGGTGGGTAATTGGTTATAAATATAATGTTTAATTTTAATTTTCCTCGAAATAAAGGCCGCGAGATTTGGATTAATTGAATTTAATTAAATCACAACTAGTACTTCATTCGGTGAGATTTGGATTAACCGATTTTAATTAAATCACAACTCGTACTTCATGTTGTTTTAATTTTTATCTTCAATTTGTCGATTATAGTTTTTTAATAAATATTTTTTTAAAAAAATTTGTGGGGTGTTGAGTGTAAGTGACGTTTCTTGTTATCCAAGAAAAGTTATGGGCTCAATATGGCACTCGGGTATAAGAAATTCATATAGATGGCACTTTAAAATGTCATAGGAGCTATTTCATTATCATAAAAAATTAATAATAATTTAAAATTGCCTAATGGGAAAATGGGTTGGCTCTAAGTATGCAATAAACATTTACCCACAAACATTTCAATGTAGGTGTCTACGGTGCTATATATTTTTTTAACTCTTCTCAATTTCTATAAAAAGCGTAGAGTCATTTATTATTGGTAATACCCACATATTTGTATTTTTGTCATTTTTAACTTCAAAAAACATCTTAGTTCAAATTTAAAAGGTATACTTGACACGACTTAAAAAATGAATCTATGTTGAGATTGACCTAATCAAGTATATGTACTAGTGTTTTGGTTTATCCACATAACAAGGATAATGTCTACTCTCTCACGCTACTTCAATCTCTTGACATTTCTACAAAGAATCTCACATTCAATACTAATCCTCAATATCTGCGTGTTAATCTACCTATCACTGTTGTGTCCATTACCAACCAATTTCGTTCTTGATTGTTGATACACTTAGCTCTATTGTATTACATTTAGGTATCCCTTGGCTACATGCTCTTAGGGCTATTCCATTCGTCATTCACCAATGTGTCAAGTTTATTCATAATCAATAGGTTGTCAAGATTAGATGTGTTCCTTTTAAGGCTTATTCTCCTATAGTTTCTATCCCTACCCTTGGCACATCTACGAATAGGTCTTTGGCTTTACACACTGCTCCTAATAGCTCTAGCCCTCCTAGGTTCGTTCCCAGGTTGTTGGTTCTATACACTATCTCTAGTGGCTTTAGTTTTCATAGATCTTCCGATAGGCATTTGGTTGAACACTCTGCTTCTCACAGCTCTAGCTCTCTTAGGTCTCCTAACAAGCCTTTGGTTGCACACACTACCTCTCACGACTCTAGCTCTCCTAAGTCTCTTGGTAGGACTATAGTTTCACACATTATTTATCTTGGCTTTCACTATCATAAGATCCCACATTGGTCCTCTAGTACACATGTTCTCTCCACAATTTCTCACAAGTTTTCTAGTGCACATGGTATGTTTAGGCATACTCGCTCTTCTAGTCCTTCGCATAGGTCTTCCACTTCGCACTCTACTACATCTACTTCATCTCCCAGGCCTTCTTTGGCAAACATTATTACTATTGTACCCCTTACATTTGAGTCACGTCCTTTGGCATAATTAAGGCCCAAGCCTCCATCTCCTTCGACAATTTCTCAGCCTCTTCATGAGGTTTTCATCAGATAGCAAAACTCTACCCCTCTTCCTTGTACATAGTTCAACATACAAAAATACAAAAAAATTGACATAGATCCAAAATACAAAAACATTCATATATTTGCAAAAATAAAAAATACATGTACACTTAGCTTGAATTGTTAACACTAAATTACATTATACATGTTATTTCTCACTTTAGTTGATAAATAGCATATCTCTTTACTCTTTACTCGCATTTTCACGTGGTATATTGAGCTTGATGTAGGATATACACAAAGTGATACACAATAACGGGTGTTGGTCGGCCCTTTACCCATACTTCCTAACATCTAGGGGAATCTATTATACACTACACATAAGTTATTATATTATATATTAATTCCTTTTTTCCTTTTTCCTTTTTTTCTTTTTCTTTTATGTGTTTGTAAAATAGCTCTAAAAGAAGTACATAAAAAGGAAATGGAGATCTGTAAACTTCACCTAAAAAGGTAGAGAGGTGTAAATCTTATATAATATATCTAGATGCAAAGTACGAATATTAAATTGTAATATTATATTTAGAAAGTATTAAATAGATTATTGAAAATTATTTTCAAAAACTAGGCATTGTATAAATATGTATTTTTTCACATAGGAAAAACTAAATTTGATTTTGACATTATTAAGGCCATCTTAAACTGTGCATAACAAATATACATGTGTATATTTATTTATACACACACACACACACACACACACACACACACACACACACACACACACACACACACACACACACACACACACATTAATTTGTCCTTCCGGAGAGCCCCCTCCCTGATCTATCTTATCTATATATATCTTTCCTCTCCCAATAGGCTATAAGATTTGTCTACACTCTCGATACTGATTAGATTCGGCCATATCTATATCTAATTATCTAAAAAGAAACTTTTAAGTGACAATCAAATGGACATCAAATTTAATGTAGAAAAAAAAATTACAATTTAATATTAATACTTTGTATTTAAATATATTAGATGATATTTACACCTCTCTACCTTTTTAGGTGTCGTTTACACCTCTCCACTTCATATATATATATATATATATATATATATATATATATATATATATATATATATTATATATATATATAGGCCTTCTTTGGCAAACATTACTACTATTATACCACTTAAATTTGAGTCATGTTCTTTGGCACAATTAAGCCCTAAGCCTCCATCTCCTTCAACAATTTCTCCACCTCTCTTTGGGAGGTTCTCATCAAATAGCAAAATTCTACCCCTCTTCCTTGTACGTAGTTCAACATACAAAAATACAAAAATATTGACATAGTTCTAAAATATAAAAACATTCATATATTTGCAAAAATAAAAAATCAAGACATGTACATTCAGCTTGAGTTGTTAGCACTTTACATTGAACATGTGGTTTGGCACTTTGGTTGATATATAGCATATCTATTTACTCTTTGCACACATGTGCTCACATGGTATATTGAGCTTAATGCATGACATACACAAAGTGATACATGATAGCAGGCGTTGGTCATACCTTTACCCAAACTTCCTATACATTTGGAGGAATATATTATATACTACACACAAGTGTTATTGTTCTATTATATTTCTTTTTTTCTTCCTCATTACACTTGATTACATATAGTGTACATGTTAACTTTTGAGCTAACAGGATTGACACATGTGTCTTGTGCAATGTTGACACCTCTTGTTTCACACATTTTTATCTATATTTGTTGCTCTATCATTTCATCATGTTCAAAAACTCTTTGTTTTATTACATGTTTTCTTTTTATGTGAACACGAAAGATTATTTTATTTGTTGAAAATGATTATGTCCTGAGTTCCTTAGAATTGTCTTGTGACATACATTGTGTCCCAAGTTTGTGATTCTATGCCTATCAAGTGTGCAAGGCTTTTAGCACGCTGCCACATTGATTGTCTTGTGATTCCACGAGTGTCCCATGTTTGCAACTCTATGCCTTTTGTGTGACATTGTTTGAATATTATTGACTCTGACTTCATTGTTGATGTTTTTATTTTCTTATACATGCATTATTAATGGATGGTGTTATTGTCCCTACTATCTGTTTCTATTTTCATTATTATTACCCTTGCTTGCACACCATAGTTTCCACCATGCACAGAACCTGACTTTTTGACAAGTATTGAATTTCTTCAAGATGAGCCACCTCTTCAAATGATACATTGATTCCACAACTCCTTAGACATCTACCCATGACCATGAAATTAGTTTTTAGGAATACAGCTGCTCAACATGGTTTTTCACATGGCACCTCAATAGAGTTGGATGCATTCATCTGGGTATATTCTACACCTATAGAAAATGGTCTTGGACATTTTTATGAGATCTGATATACAGTTGATAGTAAATGAGGGTCACATGTACTATAATGGAACTTCAGAGCACTTAAAAATCCAGAAAAATAGTCCAAGTTTAATTTCAATACGACTTGGTTAGGAACATATAAATGAAGTTTTGCAGGTAGTGTCACAGGGTTTTACCTAGAGGTCACAATAGAGAAATAGCCTGACATGGTATTTCAAATTGTCCACCTAAAAGTATACGTTTCTGACACGCTTCTCAGATCCACTTCACTCAGATTCTCATCAATTACAAAGGGCATGTTACTACTTGCACTCCTTCAACACATGACTCTAGTTCTATTAGAGCACAAGAAATCTTGCGGAGCATGGATCTCCCTTCTAAATCCACTTTGGAGATGAGGTTAGGATTTTCACTTATCATCTACATAAGAAAAGCATGTGGGAACTCGATCTTATCTACATGTGTACTTACACATAGGATTGGGGCTAGGATTTTTCTACGGAGGTGTGGTCAATTTGGAGGACGGAACGTACCAATTAGTTAAGTGATTTGCGCATAGCCGCATTCACTCTGCGCTCTTACCTTCAAAGTGCCTCGGAAGATGTGCATCAGTTTCTAAATAACCTTGATACATGTGTTTCTTCTTTCATGTGGTGCTTCAAGGAACATTCCTTTACAACTCTCTATTAGAATTTGGATGGAATGTATAATTAACAAATTATAGATTCACAGATAAATGTTGAAGATTATATATTATGTTGTGTAGTTAAATAAGACACAAAATTAGCTTATTAATGATAGCAGATTACAGATCTTCGTGAGTAAGATTTGAAAGTAAATAAAAAGAAATTAAAGACACAAATAACACTAGATTTAAGTGGAGAAACTCAAAGGAAAAAACTGACAATGATAAAGCACTATTCTATGTATTAAGAATTCAATGCCATTTTAACCCATCACTTCCACTTCAATCCTCGGTCTCACAGTAAACAATAACAAACTTTTGTCTCACAGTATAATAACTCGCATAAGTAGCTTAAGCTTAGATCAAATGGTCTACTAGCTCATTAGCCCAGTAAAAAGTGAGTTAGTGAGTAAAAATGTAAACAATCCTGTGAGGGATCATCCTACTTATATAGGATGGGTGGTCGGTCACACCGTTCCACTCTTTAGTTGTGAAGACCGACTAAGATTATTAAAAATAATCTTTAAGACAAGGGGTTGTTTAAGTGGTGGTCCACCAAATGGTATCCCCACTTGACATTAACACCCCAACACTCCCCCTTAATGTTAAGTGGGGAAAACAAAAACAGACATGCCAACTTTACCTTTTTCTACAAAAGGATTTATAGATCCTTGAATCGTACAATATGATTCATACTAGCATGCAAACAAGGGAAATCAACAGATCTTCCCATACATAAATTCTTGGATAAGTGCTTTATATATGAAGACTTACATCAGATTATGGAGCCTTTTATAAACAGGAAGGCATACCCACAACTAAAAGCTCGCACTAGAGGATTTACAAGTAACTTCACATAGAGTGACACATTTACTTATTACAAAATGGAGGAAGTATTGGAAGTTTACAACAACCATTAAGAGGTGGCATTGTCATGCACACTCCCCCTCAATGGAAACTTTGATAGGCCTAACAAGGCACAAAACTTGCAAAACTTCACAGCACATAATGGCTTGGTGAAGATATCTGCAACTTGATCTTTAGTAGAACAAAACTTGAGATCAATATCACCATTCAGGACTTTCTCTTGAATAAAGTGCATATGAAATTCAATATACTTGGTCCTTTGATGCTGAACTGGATTCTTTTCAAGAGTAATACAACTCTGGATGTCACATACAAGAGTTGTGTTCCCTTTGACATCCATGTGTAGTTCATCCAATAGTATTTTCAGCCACATAACTTCTTTTACAACTGCCATAACACTTCTATACTCCACTTCAGTAGAAGAGATAGACACTATTGGTTGCTTCTTACTACTCTGAGTGATGGAACTTGCACCCAACTTGAAAAGATATCCAGAAGTAGACGTTTCTATCTACAACATCACCAGTATGATCAGAATCACAATAACCAAATAATTATGCATCATTACAAGAAGAATAAAAAACCATAATTGATTGTTCCTTTAATATATTTCAAAATTCTTTTTTCCATTTTCCAATTATCCTCATAAGTTTTTTGCATAAATCTTGAAACTACTCCCACTGCATAAAAAATATCGGGTCTAGTAATAGTCAAATAAATTAGACTACCAACTAGATACCTATACAGAGTAGGATCAAATTTAGCACAAGTTGGTTTAGGGTCTAACTTAACACCAACTTCAATAGGAATGACAACAAGCTTACAGTCAATCATGTTAAATCTTTTAATAAAATTCATAGCATACTGAGATTGAGATGCAACAATAGACTTATCATCTTGAAATATAATCATGCCAAGAAATTGATTTAATAAACCTAAATCAGTCATTTCAAAACTTTTCTTTAACCTTTCTTTGATTATAACAATTAAATATTTATCATTGCTAGTAATCAAAATATCATCAACATAAATAACAACAATGATAATATTATTGTTACCAAAATTAGCAAATAAATTATTATCAGAACAGTAGTTAGAAAAACCAACGTCCTAAAAGAAACTATTAATTTTAGCATACCAAGCTCTAGGAGCTTGCTTAAGACCATAAAAATACTTTTTAAGCTTACAGACATAAAGTTCTTTGTTAAGTACTTCAAAGCCTTTAGGCTAACTCATATAAATTTCTTCTTTTAAGTCACCATTTAAAAATACATTTTTAACATCCATTTGGTGAATCTCCCAACCATATTGGGAAGCTAATGCAAGAAGAACTCTCACAGTGCTCATCTTAGCAACAGGAGAAAAATTATCAACATAGTCAATACCAGGTTTTTGAGTGAACCCATGAGCTACCATCCTTTCCTTGAACATGTCAATCTCTCCTATAGAGTTATATTTGATTTTGAACAACCATCTAGATCCTACAATGCTTCTTTTAGAAAGAGGGGGGACTAATTCCCAAGTGTTATTTTTGATTAAAGCATTGTATTGATTCTTCATAGCCTAAAGCCATCTATCATCTTGAGATGGTTCTTCAAAGTATTTTAGTTATACCTCATAGAGGGTCATTAAGGCATGATAAGTATGTTGACTTCTGATTAGTTTTCTAAGATTATAGGCTGAGATTTTTGAACAAGACTTTGAGCCCATTTAGGAATCTTAGGTTGTAAGACATTTTGAGATGACTCCCCCTCAATCTCCATCATATCTAGATCAAGATAATCATCCTCTTGAACTTCTATTTCCATAATGTCAGGAGAAGGATTATCAAGCTCTATCTCCAGAGCAGTAGAGGAAGGTTCATGAGAAACATCAAAGAAAGTTTTCTCTAAGACTTGAACATTTATGTTTTCAACAATGTCATGCTTGAATGGATCATAGACTCTTATTCCTTTATTTTTACAGCCATATCCAACAAAAATAAAAGAAAAAGAGGTTGGATCAAGCTTCTTCCTTTTTTATTTTGTAATGAAGATAGAAGGACTACTAAATATTCTTAAGTGAGAAATATCTGGTTTTTACTTTGTACATACTTCATGAGGAGTAGTTTGATGAAGAGATTTAGTAGGTACTCTATTAAGAATATAGACAACAATGTTCATAGCTTCAGCCCATAAGAACTTAGGCACATTGGAAGCATGAATCATAGTCATAGCCATTTCTAAGATAGTCATATTCTTTCTTTCTGCAATGCCATTTTGCTGAGGGGAATAGGGAGTAGTCAACTCTCTTTGAATCCCACATGACACACAAAACTCATCAAACTTTTTGCTAACATATCCACCTCCATTATCAGTCCTAATTCTCTAAATTTTCAGATTAGAAGCATTTTTAACTAAAGCTTTAAATTCTTGAAACTTAGCTAAGACATCATACTTCTTCTTAATGAAATAAGACCAAGTCATTCTAGAGTAATCATCAATAAAACAAACAAAATATAAAGCACCACTGAGAGAAGGAACCTCAAGTGGACCTCTCACATCACTATGAATCATTTCTAATAACTGAGAAGAATTTGGATCATGATGTTTGTGAAATGGTTGAGAATGTTGCTTACCACGTAGGAAACTTTCACAAATTTCATGATCTCACTTTATCTTTGGAAGACCAACAACAAGATTCATTCTAGACATATCATACAAAATTTTGAAATTTACATGACCAAGTATTTCATGCCAAAGCTAAATATCATTCCTAGAAGAGGAATAAAAATAAGACTCAGACACAAAACCATCAAAGATATACAAGCCATTTTTCTGAATACCAAAAGTAATAATATTACTAAACTTATCATTTACATACCACTTATCTTACAGAAACACAACTTTACATTTTTCTTTAGTTAGCTGAAAGAAATACGAAGATTATTTTTTAATTGAGGAACATACAAGACATTCCTAATAACACTATTTGATAGCTTAACATTACCACAACCTTCAAATCTAATGATTGAGTTATATCCTAGATAGATATGTTCCTCACATTTAATTGCATCTGAGTGGATACCAGGAGTACAAGTCATGTTACTAGAGGCACCACTATCAAGAATCCATTCATTATCATTTGAAGTTGAAAGGACAGTATAGAAAGCAATAGACTACTCAGCCATATTTGCTTGATTTTTCTTCCAATTTTTATTTTGATTATTAGGTTTGTTGTTCTTATCATTCTTAACTTATTTTTTAATCTTTACTTTACAATTAGACTCTTTATGCCCAAATTTTCCACACTTATTACAAGCTCCATTAAATTTGACTTTAAATTTCTAATTGTTCTTAGTAGAATTAGTCTTAAGATTTGATTTAAATTTAGATCTAATATTAGAATTATGATTTGGATTGACATTATTTCAATTATGAGTAGACTTATGATTCTGAGTAAATAGTGCTTGAGAAGCAGTATTTTTTGAATCAAAGTTCTCCATTACATGCTCTTCTTGAATTAATAGAAAAGACAAAGTGTCCAAATCAGGTAGATCATTCTCATCCTGATACTTAGAATTAAGAATTGAGATGTAATTTCTAAATTTTTCATTAATATTATTTAAATTATGAAGTACAAAATCTTATCTTGAAATACTTTTCAGTTACAACCATCTAATTGAGCTTTAATGTTCATAATTTTAGTTAAATAATTGAAAATTTTCTCATCCCCCTTCATGGGTGTTATAAACAGCTCTAAAACCAGTTTAATTACCTTAGACAACCTACTTCCTTCATGCATGATCTCTAATTTCTTCCATGCATATGCAGGTGATTCCATATGACCTATATGCATCAAGAATTCATCTTTAATGCTTTGTAATAGGATGGACAAAGCTTCCTGAGATCTCTGAGAGGAGTTAAGGTTTTCAGGGGTAGCTTGTCTCCCTATGGGACATTTTTTGACACCAATCACAATATCCCAGAGCTTTCTTGTCATGAAACAAGCTTTTAACCTTACCCTCTAGAGACTATAGTTCATCCCATTCTATAGCTGAGACTTATCTAAAGAAAAACTTGCAGAACTGACCATTTTAATGCTCAGACGACAATGAAAACAATTATAGCTAAAAACGAGTCAAGGAAGCTAAAGAAAGAAAAAAACTACAAATCTTTTTAATAGTTATACAAATGCAAACAACTCAAATTTAATAAAGAAAAACTAGCTTTGATCGATATTAAGATCGATTTAACGTAGCTTAGTCAAAGTTGAGCTACAGTCCTTTTTAATAAACAAATCAACTAATTAATTAATTAATTACGAGTTTAAATAGATCTTAAAAAGGTATGGCAGATCCTCTGGCGGATGCAAAATATTTAAAAATTCAATTCAATTCCTTTTCGGGTCTGCAACGAAGTTATAAAACTATTATAGAAAGGGTGGATGCGAAGTCTCAATAGATTAAATTAGATAAAAGACTTATCGGGTCCGCGACAACAAACAAATAAACATGCTTCAAAACTATAACAAGTTCTGACAACAATAAACATCAAATACATGTGTCGCTTTTCAATTAGCCCACACTTCGTAGTGTAGCTAATAAGTCAAACAACAATTAATAGAAAAACAGATTGTTGAACCATATACACATGTCTTTAATTAATTAGATCTCTATTTCACACTCTGACAAACTACAAACAAAATGTGAAAGTGAATTCTTACTCAAACAAAGCCACTTATCGAAAATATAATGGCAAAAGAATAGACACTTTCAAAGACTGACACAATTAGAAGATTAATATATGTGTCCAAATGCAATTGGTTCACACTTTGCAAATCTGACAAAGACTAAGCTAAAAAAGAAGATACGTGGAGCCTTTTAAGTGGTACGCACTTCGTAAGTATGACAAAGAATGACAATTGTGAAAAGGTGGCTAATTCTTATTGGATAGCTATTGCCACAAATGAAAGAATTGACAGATGCGAAATATGGAGCAATTATATCAGCTTGAATTTCATAAATGTGGAGCAATTCTATTGGAGGAAAAAATCTATCCACACAATTTTGACAAAGGAAGCACATAGGAAACAAAGTTTTCCAGAGAAAAGACAAGGCTCCAATTTTATTGAGCATAACTTTCCAGTGCATTCTATACTAGAAGTAAGTTACAAGTCTATAAGTATTTACCAAATAAAGCTATTATTCACCCATTTCACTCTCTTAAAATAGTTCATAACCCCACATCAATGTTCTCAACATGATATGGAGATCCCATTGCAAATGATTATCCAATGCACTACTAGTACACACAAGTCATATGTCATCAATACCATTAAGTTCATATTATCTACACATGTCGGCTAGAACAACTCACCCTTGTTATTGGTCACCCCAATTGGAGTTACATCTTTCAATATTGATGCATCAACCATACATGTTATCCTTCACATACCTATAAAATATATGAAACCTCTCGAGGGAAAACAATTTCAACTTTTAATGAATTTTTGAAGCATGTGTGATACATTCTCATTTATTAGCACTTTTGTAAAGATCCCCACAACATAAGATCACGTCGTTTGGTGGGAGATCAATTATATTTTTCAAGTACCTGTACCGATAAGCATTTTAATGTACGTGTCTACGGTGGTTAATTATTTTTTTACTCTTCTCAATTTCTATAAAAAGCGTAGAGTCATTTACTATTGGTAATACCCACATATTCGTAATTAAGTCATTTTTAACTTTAAAAACATCTCAATTCAAATTTAAAAGGTATACTTAGTGCCAATGGTATGTCTAGGCATACTCACTCTTCTAGTCCTTTGCGTAGGTCTTCCACTTCGTACACAACTACATCTACTTCATCTCTTAGGCTTTCTTTGGCAAACATTATTACTATTGTACCCCTTACATTTGAGTCATGTCCTTTGGCATAATTAAGGCCCAAGCCTCCATCTCCTTCAAAAATTTCTCTGCCTCTTCATGAGGTTCTCATTAGATAGCAAAATTCTACCCCTATTCCTTGTACATAGTTCAACATACAAAAATACAAATTTTTTTGACATAGTTCCAAAATATAAAAACAATCATATATTTGCAAAAATAAAAAATACATGTACACTTAGCTTGAATTGTTAACACTAAATTACATTATACATGTTATTTGTCACTTTGGTTGATAGATAACATATCTCTTTACTCTTTACTAATGTGTTCAAGTGGTATATTAAGCTTGATGTAGGATATACACAAAGTGGTACACAATAACAGGTGTTGGTTAGCCCTTTACCCATACTTCTTAACATATGGGGGAATTTATTATACACTACACACATGTTATTATATTATATATTAATTCCTTTTTCCCCTTTTTTCCTTTTTTCCTTTTTTCTTTTTCTTTTGTGTGTGTTTGTAAAATAGCTCTAAAAGAAGTACATAAAATAGAAGTGGAGATGTGTAAACATCACCTAAAAAGGTAAAGAGGTGTAAATCTTATATAATATATCTAGATGCAAAGTATGAATATTAAATTGTAATATTATATTTAGAAAATATTAAATAGATTATTAAAAATTATTTTTAAAAACTAGGCACTATATAAATATGTATTTTTTCACATAGGAAAAACTAAATTTGATTTTGACATTATTAAGGCCATATTAAGTTGCGCATAACAAATATACGTGTGTATATTTATTTATACACACATGTGTGTGATATATATAATTTGGCCTTCCAGAGAGCCCCCCTCCCTGAACTATCTTATCTCGTAGTCCATATGTATATCTTTCCTCTCCCAATAGGCTATAAGATCCGTCTATGCCCTCGATACTTATTAGAGTCGGCCATATCTATCTCTAACTATCTAAAACGAAACTTTTAATTGACAATCAAATGGACCTCAAATTTAATGTAGAAAATAAAATTTTACAATTTAATATTAAGACTTTGTATTTAAATATATTAGATGATATTTACACCTCTCTACCTTTTTAGGTGGCGTTTACACCTCTCCACTTCCTAATATATATATATATATATATATATATATATATATATATATATATATATATATATATATATATATATATATATATATATATATATATATATATATATATATATATATATATATATATATATATATATATATATATATATATATATATATATATATAGGCAAACATTACTACTATTATACCACTTAAATTTGAGTCATGTTCTTTGCCACAATTAAGGCCTGAGCCTCCATCTCCTTTGACAATTTCTCCACCTCTCTTTAGGAGGTTCTTATCAAATAGCCAAATTCTACCCCTCTTCCTTGTACATAGTTCAACATGCAAAAATACAAAAATATTGACATAGTTCTAAAATATAAAAACATTCATATACTTACAAAAGTAAAAAATCAGGACATGTACATTTATCTTGAGTTGTTAGCACTTTGCATTAAACATGTTGTTTGGAACTTTGTTTGATAGATAACATATCTCTTTACTCTTTTCATGCATGTGCTCACGTGGTATATTGAGATTGATGACTGGCATAGACAAAGTGATACACAATAGCGGATGTTGGTCATCCCTTTACCCATAATTCCTATACATTTGGAGGAATCTATCATACACTACACACATGTGTTATTGTTCTATTATAGTCCTTTCTGTCTTCCTCATCACACTTGATTACATATAGTGTACATGTTATCTTTTGAGATAACAAAACTGACACATGTGTCTTGTGGAATGCTAACACCTCTTGTTTCACATATTTATATCTATATTTATTGCTTTATTATTTCATCATGTTTTTAAACTCTTCATTTTATTACATGTTTTATTTTTATGTGTCACTATTTGTTTGTTTTGTTGGGTGGCCTGAGTGCCTTGTTTGTCTTGCGACATTATGGGTGTCCCATGTTTATGGCTCTATGCCTATCTGGTGTACTCTTGTTAGCATGCCCAAGGGCATTGATTGTCTTGTGACACCATGGGTGTCCCATATTTGTGACTCTATGCCTTTTATGTGACATTGTTTGAATATTATTATTATTTAGATAAGGTAAATAAGTTTGGTTTCGAAGGGACCAAAAAACCCTTTACAAAGAAAGAAGAAAGGTTATACCATCTAACCAATAAAAACCCAAGGTGGCCGAGTCAAAAAAACTTGACGGGAGGACCAACCCCAAAGCAAAGCCAGACCCACATAGTTTGAAAATTTAACAATAAATTTTTAATACTAAAAATAGAGATACACCAGGATAGTAGAAAAGGAAACATAAAGACAAAACACACAAAAAGATAGCCAAAGGCCCACCATTATTTTTCCTTGGTGATAAGGTCCTTGTTGTGGGTTCTGGCACTCGAGCCACTATCCATCAAACCAACAACCTTGATAATCACCCGTTTAGGCCTTTTCTCAACTTTTTCCTCAATTTGGGTGTCCTCCATCTCAGTATCAGCTCGTTCTTTAGTATATGTGCCCTTGGAGTCTTCACTATCGGAGCTGATAAGGAGGAGCCTCATCTTCTGCTTGTTGCTCTTGGCTTTGGCCACTTGATCCTGCAGGATAGATAACCTCTGCTCTTGTCTGACAAAATCTACGTGCATACCCCTAATTCTCTTATTTTAGACTTCAATTTTATGGTGGAAATCTTTAACCTCATTAACCAAGTTCTTGTTAAGAATGAGGATAGTATCAGCAGTCGATTCAACCCTCATTAACCTAGCATCCCAGTCCACAAAATCCCTCTCTCTGCTAATCTCACCCTTATCATGTACACCTTTTTTTAGGTTCCAGAGGACATTGGAAATTCCCTCTGGGGTATCTTTTCCTTTTTCTTTCTTACATCATTTCATGGCTGACGCTAGGGTTTCATGGTCCGACTCAGAATCATTGGAAACCACCAACTGGGAAGGGATAAAGGGTTTACCATTTTGAACCATGAGGAGAATCAGACCTTGATGAAGGGGTACATCAATTTTCTTGTTCTTAAAGCCGAAAATGGAAGAAATGAGGGACCTAAAAAGAAAAAATTCTAGGCTCATAGTTTGGTCTCTTTGAGGAAAATTCAGAATAGAAAGGTGATACGAGAAAATATTTCTAAATTTTCTTTCTAGGGTAAAATACTTCATCACAACAAGGAAAACATTGGCCCAATGACCAGGGAGGCAAGTGTGAGTAATACCATCATCATATGATATAATACGTTCACCATGACAAAAAGTAGCTAATTCATGTTTCCACCTAGTTTTGTCTTAAAAGATTTTGAGACCCTCCATAGATAACCCATTAACCTCGACTATTCACATATTCTTCACTTCATCGATTATTCACGTACCGCATATTGTATGTTGAATGTCCACTCTATCAAATTATTGCATCATCATCTTGACTTCCTTAATTATGTTGATAAGTCTCCACCCATAGTTTCTTTGATCCTTGATGACATCAATAACACATAACGAATCACCCTCAATAATGAGGGATTTTATGTTCTGTTCTATGCACAACTTTATACCCCATAACATAGCTTTGGCTTCGACATGATTGTTGGAATGATTGTCCAAAGGACCCACGTATACGCTTAGACATCTTCCAAAATGATCACGAATAAGGCCTCCCCCTAGAAGCTCCCTCTCTCCACTTAGCAGACTTGTCGAACTTGAGTTTGAAGCTACCTTTAGGAGGTCTAGACCATTTAACTCTATTTTTTTAGGTTTCCCTATTAGTCTCAAGAATTTTGGGGTCAAGATTCATGCTGCTAAGAATGCTTCTTTCCAAAGTCAGAAAAAGCTTAAATGATTTAGTCTTGATGATCTAGGCATTGTCATAAATATCTTGTCCCACTTTTTCAATGACCTTATTTAGGCTTGAATATTGGTTCTTGAAGATCTTATTATTTCTCTCAATCTTTAAGCCCCAAATAGTGTGCGGCAGGGTCAATTTCCAGATCTCTCTAGTCAATTCATGTTGAAAATTGAAGCTCTATTAATTTGAGCGTAAGGAAACATCCCCAGGAAGAACCATGTTTATCTTAAAAACCCCAAGAATAGCAAAGAAGACTTGCAAGGAGAAGGTGAATTCAAGAAAAAGATGTTGAATTGACTCTTCTTGGCATTTGCACAAACTACACCTGTTAGTGATGATCATCCCTCTCTTCCTTAACTTGTCCACATTTATGATCTTTTTTTAACAACTTCCTAGAAGAAAATATTAATTTTGGGTATTAGGTTCTTATTCCATATTGTCTTCCAGAAAATATGTGGTTCCATTTCCTCAAAGTTTAGCAAGTAACCAAACTTCACCTCATACTCCCCAGCATCCATATTTCTCCATATCAATTCATCTTAGGCTCTATTTCGAGGTGTATGAAAATCCTTCAGGAGCTTGTCAAGTTCATCAAAATCCTGTAAATCCCCCAAATAGTTAGGTGATGGTTGAATTTGAACCCATTTTATCTCTTCGTTACAATAATTGCAAACTAACTCCCCTACCTCCAGCATAAAGAAATACCTAAGATTACTCCATGGCTCTACAGTCTTGCGGGCCTTATCCTTGAACCATAGGTCATTCCATAATTTGATCTTGGTACCATCCCCAAGGTTCCATTTACTCTGATTAACTAAAAATAGAACTACTACTATGGAAGTATAGAAATTAGTTAATCTAAAATAGGAGGACTAAAACATTGTAAAGTACACTAAGATAATATGAAATGATGTAAATAATTATACTAAATGAAATCAATCCCTAATGTGTAAGGAAGTAAGGAGAAATGACTTAGTTGATTTCCAATGATTGTCACAAGTATTATAGTAAAATCTAGAAGTATGAATGAACACCTAGAAGTCCCGAAAAGGAAAAATCTGGAGGATCTGAGCAGACTAGGGCACCCTGAGGCACACTGGTATGCATAATAGGCACCTTGGTTTCTGTAAATGCTTAGAAATTGATTTTTACAGGGTCACAAAATGATTTGAAACACTGCCTGTCTATTGCATTGGATTCACTGGGCTCCGACGAGTGTATGAAATATGACAAGATGAAGGAATGACTTGTAAGCAACAAAGAAGTATCAAAACCCTAAAAATAAAAGATGTAAATGAATGGGTCAGACTAACCTCATTTGCCACAATAGTGGGCTTACTAAACTGAGTGTTGCACTACATTTCAGACCCAAATGTAGTTTTGGTGTGTGTGTTCATGTCGTGCCCTAGGCACTCTTATGTCAGTCACACTTTGTGAAGTAACAAGCAATAATAAATATAGAAAATTTAATAGTATGTGTGCATGAAATATAATATAATCATCCCCCTATGTTGTGTGTGTGTTGATCTCCTAGCCTTGATGCAGATCTCCTAGCCTTGATGCATGGAACTATGTGGATTCAAGTGATGCAATGGATGTAACTCTAGATTGAGTGATAGTAGTATGTGATGCTAGGACAATCATTATGGTCTCATAAATTTGTATTTATAGGATTCTCTTGTTCTAATTTTGTAATTAACCCCGACATGGCTGACTAGGAAAAAGATAAGGATGAAAAATGGCTAGAAAGACCCCAAAAAGAAGTGGGAAAGTGGAACATGGATTGGGGGGTCCCAGGTGGGACTAGGGTGTCCCAAGGCACCCCAATACAAACCTAGGTGCCCCGGTTTAGGATAAAATGATGGGATAATTGTGAAATAAGTGGATGTGTAGGAAAATATGTGGGAATGACAAAATAAAATATAAAAATAAGATGGCCAAAAGGTGGGATTAATTAGTACTTTCTTCACTTGAGAACCCTCTAAATAGTAGTATGAAACCGAGCTAAATAATGCCTAAAGTGCACGATTTTGTGTCTACATTTTCCCCCACTTTATGTTGGTGAGTGGAACACTTGGTAACATAAAGTAGATAGAGATGCGTACTTGATATCCATGTAGAGTGTAGAAGAAGACGCGACGATGGACTAGACTCAAGCGTGGAATGAAAAAAAGAAAAAGTGGAGGAGTGTGGATTTTAAAGATGAAAAATGTGCATAAAAAGTGATGAGAGTGAACCTAGGGTGGAACGCGTGTGTAGTTGTTGCGGTGTGTAGTGTACCTGTATGGTTAGTAAAGGCAAGTGTTGTCACGGTGTGTTGTTGGTGTCGTTTTCGTTATCATCGTCATCGTCGTCATCGTCATCATCGTTGTTGTTGTTGTTATTGATTCCCCCAATTTGACTGCTTGTTTCTCATATGGTCGGACCTGCAAGGAGAAAATGATCAAGTTTCCAAATATATATGTATGTAAAAATGTTGTGTAAAATACACATGTATATAGAAATGTGTAGAGTACGTAAATGTAAAATACATGAAAATAGAAGTGTAAATGGAATATGTGCACCTAATCCATGTTGAGAAAAAGGGTGTATAAGGATAGCTTGTACTGCCACAAGTTTTTTGGGTGATCTCACACCACCTTGGCTGAAGAAGTATAGGGAGGAAATACTCTATGTCCTCCAACCTTTAACCCCTTTTGCTAAGATATGTGAAGAGATCTCTGTACTATCCTAGTTTTTTGGGTGATCCGATGTCGTTGGATGAAGTAGTGTAGAGAGGTGTGAACACGTATGTGTGTATGATAATGACATATATGAAAGCAATCTAACTTGTGTAGTAAAGTGAACATGCAAAACACTAGCAATAAAGAGTAAATGCCCCCAAGACAATGCATTATGTTGTGGATGGATGGAATGGAATGTAAGATGGAATGATAGGAGAAACATGCCCCTCGAGTGGATGAAAGTGTACGTAATGAGGTTCATTTTCCCCCCCTCAACAGTCAAGAATGAGTTGTAAACGAGACTGCATCATAGGGAAATGGTCAAGTAGTGTTGGTTGTTTCTAGCGCGTTGTGATGAGTGTGTATATGTAATGGTGATGAAATGCGACATGTGGAGAGATGTGCGTGAACCCTATAGCCGAATCGTATATCATGACTTGTTGAATAGATGAGTGATGATTTAGCCCTAAGCGTATATCACTATAGGATGAAAGGATGAGTGATGATTTAGCCCTAAGCATATATCACTATAGAATGAGGAGATGACAATGGGTGATGATTTAGCCTAAAGTATACGTCACTACGAGATGAAGGGAGGGAGTGGTGATGTAATATAATGTGTATACCACTACAAAATGATTTAATGAGTGATGATTTAACCTAAGGTGTACGTCACTACGAGATGCATAATAAGGGAGTGGTGATGTAACCTAAGGTGTATACCACTACAAGATGATAGTATATGTGACAATTTAACCTAAGGTGTATCTCACTAACGCTGGAAATGTTGCATGGTGAATGTAAGGTCCATTTGATTGGTAAACCCTCACCAATCGAGTATGGACCGAGGAACTAAAGTGCTTCATAGGGTGGTGACAACAATGCATATAAAATAACATAGTATAAACAACAAAGTAAAGAATATGGTATGTGAATGCATGGTGTGGGTAATGTAATGTAGGATATGTAGGGTGATGAAAATGTAAAACTAGACTCATATGAAATGATAACTAGTGTATTATATGGAAAATGTATGATATGAAAATGTGTTGTGTATAATGTGACTAAATGTGTAGATGAATATAAGGCACATGTGAGGATTAGTATAATGTAGAAATAAGTGTAGGATGAACGATGTATAACATGTAATACAAGATGAAAATGGAATATGTAGTGCATATGGTGTAGTGTGTGGGGTTCAATGTAATGGTAAACCCTCAACAGTCAAGTGTGAACCGAAGCACAAGAGTGCATCATTGGGTAGTGATGGTTCTACGATGCATGATGTGTTATGCTGATAGGACAATGAATAAGAAGTATGAAAGGTGAGACTATGTGGTTATGCGGAGAAGGGGTGTGTGTGTGAGTGTTATGTCACCCAAGTGTATATGGGCAAGAATCATGTAAATTTGTTAAGAATATCACCATCCTCAGGGTCAAATTCATACGGATAAACATTGGTGACATGGTAAGAAACAATGTCTAGTTGATCCCATAATGAGCCATTAAGGCGTAGATTGCACATGCCCATAATATACTCCTCATTGGTGAATGGGGGAAGTGGGAAGTCATGTGCATACCAATGAGTAAGGTTTTGATTATAACTTAAGAAAGAGCTATTACAAATGATAACACCTCTAAAAGGCATAGGAAATGATATTTTTGTATGATCTAGATCTAGGTTGCCCCCAATATAGTCTAGCTAGGACTGTCCTAATGTGAGTGGTGTAGTAGTAGGAGTACATACAAGAAATACATCAAGATGAAAGACAGGAAGGCCATAAGATGCAATGAAATGGACTAACCCATGATGTAAATGAGGATGGTATGGAGGTGGACTAATATCAGTAACAGAAAAATCCTAAGCAGGCTAAGTCGTCGTGCGTTCATATGGTTTCAGGAGAAGTGGGATCTAATGGAATGTGCTCCCAGTATGAACCATGTATAAAGAGTGTACACGTGAAGGGTGAGTGAATTGATGATGAAGATGAGGATGGGACAGGTTAGACCGATCCTCTGTCTGTTTGACATGTTGAGCGAAGGAGGAGTTCTAATTTTATCAAATTTATAAGTTGGAAATTGCCAGTTTGCCAATTAAAATATTACAGATTGTTTTTACAAAATTGACCCTTAAAAATTTATCAAAAAGTAAATTTTATGTTCCTTGTACAACAAGGGATTCGAGAGCTTTCCGAAAAGTCATCATTTTCCCAAAACTGACCTTTTTAGCTCAAGTTATGACACTGTGAATTTTTTGTGCCTTGGCGGGAAAATTTGGGAAAATTTTCCTTGGTGGGCCCACAACCCAAAAATTTCCCATCAAAATTTCCCTTAGAAAATTTTCAAAAATTTTGACTTCAGGAAATTTTTCATCTTTTCTCCACCAGCTCACAGCCAATCATAGGCTGCCACGTGTCCTCACAAGGCAGCGGCAGAGGCGTGGAAACTTTTTGCCCTTTGAGTCTTTTGAAAATTATGGAAAAATTTTCCATTTCGCCCCGCTGGCCCGCATCCAATTAGAGGGTGCCACTTGGCACCTTGGGGTGGCGGCGGAGGTTCAGGAGAAATTTTTATTTTGCGCCACATGGAGAAAAATTCCAAATAACACCCCGCGACCCGCCAACCCACCAAAGGGGTTTTCCCCTCCTCTTGACACGTGTCCCCCTTGGGGAAAATTTGATCCCAAAACTCCACCGGACCATATCTTGAGTTCCCAAAGGAGTTAGGAGGACTTCTTTATATCACTGGAAAGGTGAGAAAATTTCCTATCCAATGGAAATGGTCTAGGAAATTTTTGGTAGCATTAAGTATGAGGAAAATCTTGTTGAAACTCTTAGCCTGTTAGAGAGTGGGTATAGGGGTAGATTTCTCCCTGAAATCAACTAGAACATCTAACCCTAAAATTTGAACCTTGTGAGCTTGATATTAGTTAATAAAGGAAATTTTTTTTTTGGTAAATGTGTTTTTTCTGGAACTTGCCAGTGGCAAATTGTTTTCTGGTAACTCGGTTGTGTTCACTTCTGATAAAAAAAATTATCCTATAATTTTCTAACTAACCCTAGGTTGTTTCTTGGGTCTCAAGTGGTTGTTTGAATGGGCACTATAGTCTGGTATCAGAGCAGTGGTTCAAAGGCTTGGACCATTGGGCACACTAGAAAACTTGAGACATGAAAACTTAAACCTAGCACACTGTAAATCAAGAAAACAACTTAGCAAGAATTTGTATGTTTTTAGTAAACATGGAAGTTGTATAACTTAGCAAATGAACTGACTCTCGCTTTGGTCTGTGCAGGAGGCATAGATAGAGTGAGAGGAACCTTCACAGAGACTCAAAACCACCACCACCACCAAATCAAGTTGTAGCAGCCATTCTACCTCAGATTTTACAGACCCTTCAAGATGTTAATGCCGCTCTACACGGAGGATTAGGTGGAGGGTAGACAACTAGTCATGATAGAGCTCCTTCCATTGAGGGTCAGGTACCTCCTCGTTTTAGCAAGGAGCATAGAGGAGAGAACTCCCATACGGAGTTAGTGAGTAGAGTCACCACCTAGAAGATAGGGTGACAGAGTTTCAGAGCATAGAGAGAGGTCTCGAAGCCCTAGGCTTAGGGATGAGCGTGCAGAGACACCTAGAGGCTGACAGACCACAACAACGGATCACATCAGGGAGATCCTAAAGCTTAGGCCCTCACACTACTCAGGTGATACAGGTGGATTTCAGGAAAATGCCTGGCTAATGAGCTTGAGTGGTTGCTTCAAGCTTTGTCCTTGTTCTAGCAACACGAAAGCTCGTGTTGCGATCCATCTACTGAGGGATGGAGCAGGAGTATGGTGGAGGACAGAGGAGCTGAAGCTCCATGTAGATTCAGAGACAGTGACTTGGGAGATATTTGAGGAGAGATTCAGGAGCAGATATCTATCATGGAGGTTCATCTAGTAGAGGATTGACGAGTTCCATGACCTCCGACAGGCTACCCTTTCAGTAGCAGAGTATGAGAGTAGATTTCTAGATCTACTTCAGTATGTAGAGTATATGCAGGATGAGCAGGTGTGGATTCACAGGTTCATCTGGGGCCTGAATTTGGACATTGGAGGTGCAATGTGGATTCACTGTCCATAGAATTTAGCAGAGGCCATTGAGAAGGCCTATATTATAGAGGAGACTCGATGTAAAACCCAACAGGCTAAAGACCGAGTTAGGAGCTGCATTTAGCAGATGCTGCCCACCGTATAGACCTCCATAAAGAGATGATGCATAGAGAGGTTGGAGCATGGAGCCTCCTCCTAGGGGTCCCATCAGGACATAGGGTGGACCTAGAGCTCAGTCAGCTGGAGCTCACCAGCAGAGGCCATAGCAGACCACAGCCGGATCATCAAGATCCACACCACAGGCTTCTAGGGCACCTATTGGAGGTGTTATTTCTTGGAGAGGATCAGGTGGTTGCTTTGGATGTGGAGTAGCTAGACATTTCTAGAGAGATTTCCCTCAGAACCCTAACAATGGTAAGGCACCAGTTTCTAAGCCGACAATTGATGACATGGGACGCAACCACAAGATTTATGCAGTGGTTGAGGACAGCTAGGCAGAGCACTAGAGCATAGTCATTGAGACCACATGTAGCATTGGTGGTATTCCTACCTTTTTATTGTTTGATTCTGGTTCTTCTAATTCTTTCATTGCACCATCTTTAGTAAAGCGATGCAGGCTGGTGGCAGTTAGGCAAGGTCTTAGTTGGGATGTTGAGATGGCTTCTAAAGCCAAGATCTCTATGGACTCCTTAGTTAAGGAGTGTGTTATAGATTTGGGACCTTTCACCACCACCTCAAATCTCCGTATCCTTCCTTTGGGCTCCTATGGAGTTATCTTAGGTATGGATTAGCTATATGCACACAGGGCTAGGATGGATTATTATCATAAGACTATAGCTTATGCAGATGATTTGGGAGTTGAGTCGGTGATCTCGAGGGTCAAGAGACCCGTTTCTATTCACACCATCTCTGCTATGTAGCTTAAGCGGTGTGTGCGATAGGGTTGTCAGATGTATGCTAATACATTTAGTGATAGGTCAAAAGATGGGTCTAGTGGACCATCGCTAGATGATCATCCCATCTTGAGAGAGTTTTCTGATGTTTTTCCAGGGGAGCTACCAAGGTTACCACCCCCACGTGAGATTGATTTCCATATAGACCTAGTTCCAGGAGCAGAGCCTATCTCATGGGCTCCTTATCGGATGACCACCCCGGAGCTCTGTGAGCTTAAGTTGCAGCTTGAGGGCCTTTCGGAAAAGGGCCTTATCCGTCCTAGTGTATCCCCTTGGGGTGCATCAGTGTTTTTCATAAAGAAGAAGGATGGATCATTACGGTTGTGTATTAATTACCACCAATTGAACAAAGTAACGATCAAGAATCGTTATCCTCTTCCTCACATTGATGAATTGTTTGATCAGATGAAGGGAGCCACAATTTTCTCTAAGATTGATCTTAAGTCAGGATACCATCAGTTGAGGATTTCAGAGGTGGACATTCATAAGACTGCTTTCCGTACGAGGTATGGGCACTATGAGTTCACAGTGGTGCCTTTTGGTTTGATGAATGCCCCTGCAGTGTTCATGAGTTTGATGAATGGGGTATTCAGGACCTTCTTAGATCACTTCATGCTCATTTTCCTAGATTAAAATTTGATATACTCATGTACACATGAGGAGCACGAGGGGCACCTTTGGCAGGTTCTTCAGTGTCTTCGTGAGTAGCAGCTTTACGGGAACTTGGAGAAGTGTGCTTTCTTTCAGTCAGAGGAGTAGTATTTGGGACATCTTATTTCTGGGGAAGGTATCGTAGTCAATCCTTCCAATATTAGAGCCATTATGGATTGGCCAGCACCCACTACAATGACCAAGGTATGCAGTTTCATGGGTTTGGCAGGATACTACTGGAGATTTATTCAGAACTTCTCGCGGATTGCGCACCCTATCACTTCCCTTTAGAGGAAAGGGAAGAAGTTTGTTTGGATGGACATATGCGAGTAGGCCTTCAGGACACTAAAGGAGTGCCTCACTATAGCACCCATTCTTGCAGTGCTGGATCCATAGGGTGAGTTCTTTGTTTGAACAAAGCTTCTTAGCAGG